>JAGDYQ010000082.1:3898853-3979921 GCA_021962125.1 Bulinus truncatus | reverse complement strand
TAAGTCTTAAGTTAATGCGTAAAATTAATTCTATTAGCTGTTCTGGATTTTAAAAAAATTCTTTCATTAATAAGAAATGTATGATAACACTATGTAACACAATTTTAGTTCCCTGGCTTCTAAATGTTTACTTCAACTGATATGTCTAAAAACTACTGAAAATATTCCATTCAACACAAACTTTGTTTTGAAGGCCACAGCCCAGAAAAATGTCATATGTATTGTGACAAGGAAATGTATATATATTTTCATTCATGCGGTCTAATAAAAAAAAAACCCTAGTTAGATGAAAAGACAAAGACAGTCAAAAATCACTTTATATGTCTTGGAGGTACTTGAAAGCTGCCGGCTCCTTGTCAAGAGCAGTGACAAACTGATGTGCAGTGGTGGAATTAGCACCTTCTTTATATCAGCAGCTCTCACTCGTTGCTCTTTCTCCACAGAGAACTTGATCCATTTTGGCTAGTCCTTTTTGTGATAATGGGCATTAGTGTCACGGCTGTCCCAGAAGCAAAGGAAATTTCTCTGATCAGTAACTTGCACAGATTTATGCAACAAGTTTCACTGCTTGAGCCTGGATCTCAGAAGCTCAGTATTGGACGTGGTAAGACCAAAGTCTCTGATCAGATCTTTCTGGCTAGGGAAGTGTGGCCTTCTCTCCTCAACCACATCTGTGAAATTGTCATCTGTATCTCCAATATCTTCCACGCTGTCCGACTGGCTGCTGTGTCTTGAAGATGGCTGATCCCTTTTCAGGGGAGTGGAAACAGGCAGCTTGGGTCAGTGTAGTACTGGTGCAATGGAAGAAGAAATATCTGGGTAAACGATTTGAGGTGCATTCTTGCCAATGCAGCGTTTGGTAGGATCCACCATGCAGAAGTAGCAGTTACTTGAGTGGTCAGTCGGTAGCCGCCTAATTCGTGGGATAGCAAACTTTATGGCTCTCTTTTCTCCTCTGTACCAACCTGTAAAATATCAGATTTAATTAATTATGTACATTTTACACATTGCTTAATACAGTATATGATATTAGCATATAGCATATTTTACTATAATACATTGATATATGTGAAAATTTGGTCAATAGCAACTCTTTAAACTGTACAAGATCTAAATCATTGAAATTCTACAATATAAAGCAATGTCATATAATCGAGCAGCAAATGTTTACCTTACCTTCAAGAGTTTTCTTGCAGTAATCGCATGTGAAATGAGTTGCCTATGCCTTGTAGGCCTTGCACATCTTATGACATACTTTCACTGAATACGTTCTGTCTCTTTTTTTAATAAATTGTCCACATGTACAAATTCATCTGCTTGGTGCAAACATCCTCTTGATGCCGTCTAAATCAATAATTGCTCTTCAACTATGATTTGCTATTCTCTTACTCAGCTATAACATAAACCTATATGTTGGTTCACGTCACCTATGCTTTTATACTTGTATTACTACTATTGGACAGTCCTAGAAAGTTCTAAAAGTTTCTTGAAAGAATATTTTAGAAGACTACTCAGTATTGAATACGAATCAAGAATTTTCTTGACAACCGACAATTCTAGCAGTTCAAGAATATTCTAGAAGACTACTAAGTATAGAATGCGAGTAAAGAATTTTCAAGAAAACACGAATTTCAAAATATCATTATCCTGATCACAAAAACAAAGTTTCTGTGGAACAATAGCTATTTTCTGTTTGTTTTAGGCATATGAGTCCAACACATAGCACCCAGGAACAAAAAATAAAAAAAAATGTGTTACATAGTGTAATTTAAATGAATACTTTATTTTTTCCATCAGTTTACAAGCTTTATTCAGCTAATTACTTTTTTTATCTTTACCACAGATAATGCAGTAACATTCATGATAGTATTATCTTGTTGGCAAAACACTGAGCATCTTGAATATAAATCAGTGGTTAATATTTATAATAAAACTGTCTACATATTGTTCAATAACAGCCATGCATTTAGTAATATTATTTACATTAAGAACAATTATACAGTCGATGTTATTATGGAAGTCTTTAATAACACAAGTTACCAAAAAATACTTATCCCACCTGATGGCTTTGATTCTGTGAATCTTGTAAACTCTGTGATTGACAAAGGTATGATTTCATGTAATTTTGATGTTTTATTTTTGAACATTAGTAGCTTAATTTCCATATCATGAAACTTTTTTGAAATGGCTATACATGTAACTCAGTAAAAGTATTTGACCCCAAATTTTGAATACCCACCTCAATTCTGTTCTTTGTGCACTGTTAGGTGACATATCACTATTTCCTATTGCATTTTTTAATGCTGATACTAACATCCCTAAGGGGACGAATGGTCATATGGAAATGCGTTTGAATGTCAACCTGGAGTTCCTGGTTCGATCTTCGAATATTTCAGGTCATTTTTAAAGTCTCCGCTATATCTCCCATGGTGTCTCCATGGTCGTTGCACTATTGACTAGGGTGGGGATGGGATGAAAGAGGGATATTGCAAAAACCATCCCATTAGTGGTTCATCTCATGGTTTGCAATTGGCTACCTTGCTTTATTATTCTCTGTACATTTCTCCTGCAGGTCTCACATTGGCCTGCCACTATCAATACTTTTCTTTAGATTTAATTTTCAAGGTTCTGCTATGTGGCTACTTATCTTCATCTACAACACCTTATCTTAACATTTACCACTTTCTGTCTTGTTTTTTTTTTTTTATAAAAACAAAAATTAGTTATTTGCTCATGATATATTATTCTCTAAAAGAGTATTGAAATTCTGAAGAAAAAATGCATTCTGTTTTTTTTTTTATATTTGTTAGTGCGTACAACTTCCAATATATGTTCCACTTCACAGTTATATTCTAATCTAAACATTCATTTCACATTCAAACAGAAGGCGTCTGTCTATGTTTATAAATATTACTTACAAATTATTTTTGAACTTGTTTCTTTTATAAGGGTCATAAGTGTTTATTCGAGGAGATATCAGAATTTGCAGTAATTAGCATTGGTTTAATATTTAGCAAATTTCAATAATTCAAGATAGAAATGTTTGAAATAGTAGGTCATATGGAAACAGATGCTAACATTTACTAAATATACCTAGTAGAAATTTTTAATATTAACCTGTTGCGGTAATTTTAAAGATACTTTTTGTATTTTTTTTTTAATTAATGTAGAAGTTCATGCTAAAGTTTAGCTTTAAGATTAACACAAGTAATGACAACCTGACTAAACGCTTGAGTCTGGTTTATAAAAAATCTTTATCTGGACTTGATGTTGAATACAGTGATGTTGTTGTCATTGGCCAGGAATATAATATTACAGCCACTGTATTATCTGGAAGTGATGTGAACTTTGATTTCCATGTAAGAGTTTATTACTTAATTATTTAACTATTGTAATTTCAATTTACTTTCCCAGTACTAAAATACATTTTTTTTTCATATGACATGTAGATTTTATCACCAACTGATAAAAAGGCCTTGTCAAGAAAGTCAGTACCAAGCTATGATGGTAAAGCCATGATTTTATTTAGTCCTGGCATTGAGACCAACTACACAATACTTGTTGAAGCAAATTCATTCTGTGACTTAAACTTAACTAAAAACATTACCATCTCGGCTGTATTTCCAGGTATAATTTTAATTTATCTCAAATAAAAAAATATTTCTGAAAAAAATGTGTGCATAATAGTTTGGATATTGTTAGTTAACATAGGTCCAAACACATTACGATACAAACATAGACTCTATTATATTTCTTTGTTTATCTATTTTAAGGTACATGTATTACATGTATTTCCTTATACATGTATTCAATATTCCTTCATTCTAAAAGTGTCATTTATACTGCACTCATGGCAACCTAAATGATTTTTTTATTTGTTTATTTATCTATATAGAGATGTGTCCTGGAAATTTAAGTGAAACATTTTTAAATAAAACAGATTTTATGATGGACTCATTGAACTTAATGAGGTTTGAAATTTAAAAATCATTTGACTTAGTTTAAAAAAAGAAATTCTTTTTATCATACTTTCAAGAAAATCGAATTTATTTTTATTTTTTGAATCATTTTACATATTTACAGCCTGCTTGTGTTAAAGATTGGGATGATGATCCTAACACATTAGCAGAAATCAACATAGATTTAACATCTAATAATAACAGAGGCTACTCATTTGCAAAAAATAGAATCAAAACTGAATTGATAAAGAATTTAAATTCCAGTGATCTTTGTTGGAATCCTAAAGGTAGAATATTCAAACTTGAATTAAACACTAAATAGCAAAGAAATTTTTTATAGGTCTTTAATCTGACAGCTAATAGCTACATTAATTATTATATTTTCTTAAAACAAAACTAAATTTTAAAAAGGTATTTCAAAAGCCAATTTAGATTTTACTGAAATACTGACTCAAAAGACTAAACAGAAAAATTAATTAACCATTTCTTATTTTTAACAAAAAGCTTTTCATTCTATGAAAAGTAGTATTATTGGTATTTTTAAGTTTAAAATAACTTGCAATCTCATCCACATTCAGAACAATTAGATAAAGGTAAAAAAAAAGAATATTAGAACTTGAAGTTTTTAATGTGTCAACTCTTTCTTTTTTATTGTCAAAAGCTCATAATATATTGTTTCTTTTTTTACTTAAGTAACTTTTTAAATCTTGAAATTTATTTCATTGTGTAGTTAAACAATGTTTTAAATGCTGTGTGGTCAAGAAAATACCATTTTAAATACATTAGCTTTCATTGGGAAGCATGCAATTAAGAAATTAAGTGTATATAACTTATAATAGATTTTTAACTTAATGTGATTTACAAACATTTTAATTGATTTATTCACACAATTTGTTATATTTCAGATACTCCTACAGTGGTTTTATTTGTTCTAGATTGTACAGAAACATTTAGTACAGAGAACCAAGATCGTTATACATATACTGAATTTGAAAAGACTATATTTGTAATACATCAAATCAGTAACACTTGTAAGAGAGTGATAAGTTTTCAAAACAATTACTTGGCTGAAGTTTGGCTGAGTATTTCTGAAATAACCTCTCAGGATTTGATTATTGAGCCTAAAAGCACTCTAAGCATAAAGCTTACAAATCCAGTAATATACGGTGAGCCATCTCTGGTTTAATATCTAAAATAGCTGTAAAATTGGAGGATAAAACATTATTCAAGTAATTTTTAAGGAATGTAAGCTCATTAACAAGATTAATTTGTAACATTTTCTTTTTTGAAATAACTACTGTTCTTTGATTTTTATCTAATTATTATGTTGTTATTTATATTCTCAGGCTTTACAAATTTTACATTTAAACTTAGAACCAGCAAAGAAACACATGCCACTTTTTTCAAATTGAAATATGAAGTCTTGCAAGACTTAATTGTAAATTATAAGACAAAATTGTTTGTTGGCGAGGCTCTGAATATTACAGCCTTAGTAAGATCTGGGAGTGAAGTAAATTTTACTTTCAAGGTAAATGGGACATTTCTTTTAGAAGCAATCTTTACTTGTAGTTGTGATATCTTATTTAGAGTAATGACTGTAAACCTCTGAATGGATGCCTGTATATTAACATGTAGCCTTCAAGCTGACAACTTGAATGTTGATTATTATCAGCTTTATTAGATTTGTAATTGTCAAGAATTATTTAATAATTGGTTTGGCGGGTTGTAGCCTAGGGGTATGGCAGTGCAACATGAGCTGTAGTTGTATATATTTCCCCTACTGAGGAGAGTAACCTTAACAACCATGAAACTAACAATAATCTTCAAAAATAATTCCGATTCAAACAAATGAAGTTTAATTAAAATGAAACACTGGCTGTTGTCCTGAAAAGGGCCAACAGCGTTTATACCGCACAAGCCAGCAAAAAATAGAAACAAAGAAAAGTCTTCATTTGTCAGCAAAAAAAAAAGAAAATAGTCCCCATGGGTTTGTGCGCTGATCATTCAACTTTCGTCTCGCTTCCAAAAACAAGTCTCTCTCCACTGCCATCCTACTAATTGCCCTGTGGTCACACTCTTGTCTCTCTCACCCATGGCAGTAGGAGATATTTCACCCCAGCACACAGTTGGGGACACACACACTCAATATGGTGACACACACATATATAATAATTTCTATCAAACTTTGCTCTAATCTATTGTGATGTTAGCATGTTAGCTATAGGAAGAAGCAGCATTAGTCTGAAGTATCTTAAAATACTGCTATTGTTTTTTGGTTATTTAGGCATTAGAAAAGTTTTTAAAGGAAATAATTCATGTTTCAGATTATATCCCCTGATTATAATCAAACTTCGGCTGCTTATTTAAATAGTAGTGAGTCTTCTAGTAATCTACACACTTGGGCACTGTTTAAACCCCTCATAGAATATAACTTTACTTTACAAGTTGAAGCCAGATCTGCTTGTGGGGAGAACTTAACTGAAGTATTTGATATCACAGTTGTATATCCAGGTATTAATTAAATTAATTATTTATTTTAGGCTATTTTAAAACACAATAAATTAATGAAACTTGGTACAATATGTTTGTATCATATTTTTTATAAATCAACTAACATAATACAATTTTATTTTACATAATGCAGATCTGTGTCCTGCTAATAAAACATTAAGAAGTTACCCTATGTTGGACACTATCTACAAGTCTTTGGTATTATTTTTACCCTTATTTTATGAAAGTATTTGAGATAACATAAATTAAATTGGAATTTATATTTTTTTAAATGTTGCTTTTAATAGGTTTGAAATAATCTTCTAACATATTGTAAAATTTTTTTAAATTGTACACTTTTCATGAATTTTAAATTATAACTCATTTAGCCTACATGTATGATGGACTTGAGCGATAAAACAGAAACTGTGACACAGATAAATATAGATTTAACATCTGAAGAAATAACAAGCTATAAAATCATCACCAATTACAGTGGAGACATTTTTAAAAACATTACTAAATCTCTTTTGTGTCCAAATTCCAAATCAAAGGGTAAGATTTCTAAAAAAAATAGAACATTAATCATGGACGTATAAAATGATTTATTCAAAGAATTTAACAGTCTATTTCCTTTATTATGATGGTCAGGTAATTGCTATTCATTTTTCACCCTAGAAATGTTCCTACTTTTCAACATAATGCTATCATGTCCACAAGAATCTTTTGATGGACTTGCTTCAGCTGGAGACTTTGGTCTAACCATAAACATTCTGCAGACAACAAGTAACATTTGTGGAAATCTGTTTTATATAACAAACAGTTATAGTGATACCCAACTAAAAACTTTAAATGGGTCTACATTTGAAACTAAAAATTCTCTTCCAAAATCATTTGAAACAAATCCAATAAAAGGTACAAGTTTTTAATTAAAATAGAATTTGAAATACCATTATATTAGAAATCATTTAAATATATATGCTATACTTCTACATAATTAGAATCTTTAGTATTAAAAATAAGAAATAAAATTTGTTTTCAATCACTTGCCATTATATTTTTTTTATTGGTTTTTGAAATCTTTTAATTAAATAATTTTTTTTTCAGATGCAATTCATCTTACTTTTGAACTCACCTATCATAAAAAATTTTACAGTAAAAATATAACATTAAGATTTCATGAAGTTTTGACAGATCTTCAACTAGGGCATGAGAAAAGAGTATTAGTTGGTGTGCCATGCTACATAACTGCATCAGTTGCCTCTGGAGATACAATCAAATTTGACTTTCAAGTAGGTTGATTAAAGATTGTACACTAGATTTAACTTTTACATTAATTAGTATTTAATATATTTAACCATATTTTTTATTTTGAATTTTATCAGGTAATATCTCCCAATAAAAATATGACACTGTCCAGCAATTTATTGCGGATTAATCATACTGAAGACAAAATAGCTCATTTGAACTTTACAACTGACTTTGTTGGAAAATATTTTGTTACTGCAACTGCAGAATCTTTTTGTAAGGAAAATTTGACAGCTACAGTAGATCTTGGTTAGTCAGCTTTAATTGTTCTAAAAAAAATTTTTTATCTTCTTTTTTTTTAAAAATAAATATCAGATCAAAAGTTAATTTTTAAAAATCAGACACCAGTGCCTGAATTTTTACTGCTTTGGCTATATAGTAGGTAATGTGATCTCATTAGCAGCTAAGTTTAGCATAAAATTATTCACTGGTTTCAGTTAGCTTTCTAATTTACCTTGAAACTCTTTTTTTCAGGTTATATTATTGTGGGAATACTAATGATTTTTAAAATTGTTTATCAGAGACACAGCTATGTTCTTACAGCATTTCCCCATCATCAGTGATTAACCTTGACCTAAATAATTTCACATCAACTTCTGTAAGTTTCAGTATTATCATCAGCACTTTCTGTTCATGTGCAGTGGTTCGATAACTTAATTGTTTATATATTGATTTGTCCTATTTATTTTAAAGCAAACAAAAATTGCTACATAAATTTACCTTAAAAATAGCTATTTTTTTCAATCTATTTTATTCTCAAACAATTTCTCACTGTTATTGCCATATAATTTTACTTATTGCTTCATTCTGCTAAGAGCCATTATTTTAGATGACTATTTTTTAGTTTAGATAAAATGTTTAGATACAGATAAAAATTATACATGAGGTACCAATTGCTGTTTACCCTGGCACTGTTTTATCTTTGTAGCCTACTTGCCCTAATGACTTGGGGTGACAATGAAAATAGAATCACAGAGATCAATATAGACCTTCAACTCAATGGAGGCGACAGGACATATACATCAGATAAATTCTTATGAAGCTGATTTACGCACAAATTACACAGCTTCCCCTGAATGCTTAACAAAGAGGTAAAAGTGTATTTATTTTATGAAATATCACACTTTTAACAGAGAACTCATTTTTGATCACAGGGGATCAAATATTTAAGATTTTCTCTGTAACAATCTGAATAATATTTAGATAAAGGCTAAGCGAATAGGAAAATACAATTTGTTGCATAATTCTGATCTTTCAGCAAAAGAAATGTCATCCCCTTCCCTAAATGTATTGTTCAAAAGATCTGACCTTGCCATTCCCATTCTCATATCATCTTCATTTCTAATGCCCATCCTCGCAACATTGTTATGAAATAAAAAAAAATGACTTTCTAATATTTCACATTAGACAGATGGAAAATTTCTTTGTGCATTTTACTTCAAATTTCAGGCTGAAAATCCTCATTCATGATGCACCAAGTTTGAGAATGGCTAGCTTTTCTGAAAAAAAAAAAAAAGTATTCTCAGCCAAATTTTTTTATAGTGTATTATGTCTAATGCTGATTCTGCTCAGTCAAATATGTTTTGAAATTTGAAAAATTACATTCCTATATCAAATGTCCTAAATATTGGCACAGATGTACTAGTTGATAATTGTTAAAAATAAACATTTTTTTTTTCTAGGTTCTTATTAGTGAATATTTCTTTTTGTCTTGCTGTCATCTTTTTTCTTCGTTGTAGCTTGACCATTGTGGAGTCGGGGGGGGGGGGTATGTTGAAAGAGCCCTACAAAATTTGACCCAAGTTTGACTTAGGATCAAGAGATAACATTCCATTATTGAAGAAGGGACTGGTGGCCAGGCAGTGCAGAGCGTGCAACTCAATGAACCTGAGAGTCCCATGTTGAAGTCTCTATTGAAATAAGGGAATTTTTTCCAGGTCTTGATGAAATTTGGCTTAAAGTCTCTTCATGTCCTCTCACCTTTAAACCTGATTTTAGTTGGGAAGCAAAGATGGCTGGGTGTTGTGCTAACCAAACAATCTATTTTATATGCTATGGGTTACAGAAACAGATTACACTTCTTCACACTCATATGTGCATTATATGCGTTTAAACTGATAGAAGGGAAAACTATAGAAAATGATATCTTAGGTAATTTTCTGCAAATTTTTAGTCAGTAAGAACTCAAGATCTCTTTTAAATCTTTGTTGCAGATGCACCAGTTGTCTTCAGCATTATTCTGAGTTGCTATGCAGGACTGGATATAAACAGTATTTGGAGTTAATTCCACAGTTTATATTAAAAGAGGATTAAATCATCCTTGTGAAGGAATTGGCTGTTATCTATAATGACTACACTCTTGGGATCAAAGTCCATTACACCAATCTCACTGCTTCAAAAACACTGGAAATCCGGCCAAAAAAGTGTTGAAAAAATACAATTGAATTCATCATTTCTACATACTGGTAAGTATTTAATCTCGTGTAACAAAATGGTACAGTGATGTGTGAATATTACTAAAAAGTTTTTTTTTTTTTAAAACCATTGTCTATCAGTTTATAGCCAGTTAAAATTGTATGTGCAGCAGGATAATTTTTGTCATGATTTGATTTGAATTTTGCTAGTGGTGCAGGTTGGACTAAACTGTAAAGATCAATTACCATTTTATTCATGTATTATAGATTTTGTAAAGTTTTATTTTCTTAATTATTTTTAATGGAGAATTTTAAAAAATGCCAATCAATGCACTTGTTTTATTACATTTTTTTCCTTATTTTTTCTATTTATATTTAAAATGTTTGTTTTTTCCTCTTTTTCTTTTAGCTCAAATAGACTTTACTTTTATAATGCCTTTTGCCAAAGAACCATTAATTAAAAATCTGAGCTTGATCCACTTTGATGTATTGTATGGTCTCAGTGTTTCACATAAAAGTGAAGTCTTGATAGGTTCCATGTGCAGCATATCAGCATCTGTTATACAAGAGGATTACATGTCAACTTTACACTTCTTGTAAGTTCACAGGCTCTTCAGAAATACATGTATGTGTTATGATAATTTCCAGGTCTAAAGTCCCTTATGTCAATCCAGCTTCAAATGGGTGCCCTGATTTTTAGTCAGGAGTTAATGGTGACTGGGGGGTAGTTCTAAACACACAATGCCATTATATGCCGTGGTTACTGTAACAGGTTATGCTTCATATGCCCTAATGGCACTTTAGGGCTAAGGGAACTTTACTTAAAGGAGACTAGTCAAATGTTTCTAATGATTAAAACTTAAAATTTTTTTTTATTTATATTGTTGCGAATAGAATTTACCCCCACCTTGCACACCCCCTCTCTACACTGACAGGTGAAACTTTCCCCTTCCAAACGAGTGACCCATCTTAGTTGACCATATTTCATAACCAAGGTCATGGTCAAGCCAAGCTCCCAAATTTCTTTGTTGTCTGTAATGAAACATGCATTGAGAATCCCCTACCCCCGACCTTTATAAAGTTTAGTTAGAATAAGTTAATATTCAGTAGAGAGTAGACAGTAGATGAGATGAGAGTATAGTGCTGACAGGCTTAGAGTAGACGTAGGTAGATCTAAGTAGTTTGTTATAGTAGAAGTAGTTTGGTGATCTTTATATAAGCAAAGTTGTATTAAAGTATTTGTTGTATTGTGTACTGCACTGAGTTCTGTTATATATATTAGTCAGAAAAGTAAACGTAATATATTGAGCACATATTAAAGTTGACGTCACGTATTTGGTAAAACATATTAAAATCACCATAACATAATTGGCAAGCCTGCCTTCAACATATAAATTATAATGCAACACATTTAACATAGAATTTTGATGTAACATATATATATAATGGAAAAAATAAATACATGTAATTGACTTAGCAGTTAAGAAATTAAATTTTCTTTTGTAAAAAAAAATAATTGTCAAGCCATTTGATACAAACAGTTTTTGTTTGTTCATTTAGGAAGTAAAATGCTATTTTCAGATATCAACCCCTGTCAACAGCACAAGTAAAACAAAAATCAATAACTACACTGTAGACTACATCACAGAAAAACAGGTCACATTATATTTCACTCCTTTGGATGAGGGTATTTTTAATATCAAAGTCATTGTCACCTCTATGTGTGGAGAAGTTTTATCTTCAGCCATAAACATATTTGCAATGTATGCTGTTCAGGATAGTAATTTAGGTTTGTTCATTCAGTTTAATATGTTTCGCTTAACTATTGGCACTAAAAATAATTTGAAACTAGGAAGATTTTAATTTGAAAAAATATTATATTATGTATTATAAAGAAAAACAGGCTTTCATATAAATTCTGTTTAAAGTTACTTTTTTCGGAATTGCGTAAACTTTAAGTTTATACATACTAGTTTACTAAGGACTATTTAATTCTTTCAGGGCTTTCGACTTTTTTTTCTTACTGCTAATAAGGGTCATTGAACTAAAGGGCCTACCTCATTTAATTTATTCAACTATTATTCCCAATGACTTACTTCCCTTAATTTATAAGAAATAGGTGGATGTACCTAAAACAAATTGTCTCATTTATTAGACCATGAAATAAATTTTAAAATTATTTTGTTTAAAAACTTGATACACAGAGCTGTAAATAGATATTGCGGCACACTGTGCGATTTACATTTTTTGGCACCCTCCTCCCAATATGAAAATTTATTAGATAGCGTTCTTTCAATGCCTCTTTCGAGTTTGATGCACTGTGCTGCTGAACAACCTGTAGTGCTCATACTAATTAAATATCAATACTGGTAGTTAATTAACATCTTGGCAGAATGCAATCTTCAGTCCATCAAGTCCCTACCCTAAACTATAAGATTGCCATTTTCCAAACATAATTGTTAATTACAATATTTACAACATCAAGCAAGCCCAAAACAACATAAGATTGCTTTTTAATAGAACTATCAAGTTACTTTTGAAATCGCTGGTCAACGGCAGCCCCATACTGTTGTATGAAAGGACAATGCTTGGCTGGCTAGTTGGGAAATGCGACCCTTAATTACTTGCATATAACCGATCAAGTTGACTTAAGATTTAGAAATTTGCCGAAATTCTTTTTTTTTATAAAGGGGTAAATTAAATATGTGCAAAACGGCTGTTCTTTTTTTTTTGCAATACTGAAAGTATGAGTCCGTTACGACGACGCTTTTTTAACAGATGTTACAAAAGGGAAAGGCCTAAACAAATTTTGCTGTATTCAATGTTTCGTTACACCGATATTCATAATAATGACATTTCACTGTATCTTATTAACCCATTAAGATTGAAATTTATAAATATTTGGACTGTAACATATAGAAAAATAATTTATGAAATTTTATTTTTAACTTATATTTCAGATAAAAATTTTGAAATTACAATGCATCGAAAAGATCCTGGAGTCTTTTATCCTAAGGACATAGTTGGTATTGCCTTGAAAGTCAACAGTTCTGTTCTGAAAAAAGAAAGACCAACCCTAGTAATTTTTAAGATAACCTTAGGAAATGCCTATTTTCAAAAATGGCCTTTTTTTAGTGATACAGATAAAGATCTTAGATGATAAATATAAAAATGGCTTACAGATATTTCAATTGTATATCCAGAAATCTACAGTTGGTAAATTGTCTATCTGTCTGTTAATCCATCTATATGTAAGAAGCTCCTACAGATTAGGCTTTTGGAGAATCTGGCTGTATATATATAAACATGTATATATATGATTATAGAAAAAGATACAAAAGTATAGTAATGGGAAATCTAGATTGAATTTCTCCTTTTAGTACAAAAAATAAAATGTAGAATAAAAGCATACAAATAAACACTTAAATAGCATATGAACATTAATACTTGGGTCTAAGATTAGTTATGAACGTACAGAATATGGGAAATACTTAAAATAATTGAAATAAGAACATCAATAGTACACTGTAAAGTATTAAGTAACCATATACATGTTCATTGATCGAGGTCCCCTTTTGAGTACAATAAATATACACGTTTTTACCACAAACAAAAAATGAAATTAAAAATGTTCAGCTGAGACTATACATTAACTGTTCACTTACATGCTCTCTCGTTCCATTCCAGTTAAACATACACTCCGCAATATTCACTTTTTTTTCTCTCTCCCATAACCCTTTATTACAGAGTGCAGTAACGCATGCTGACTTAAACACTTGCTCAAAAATGTGATAAGGACAAAAATGTTTTTGTTATTTCTTCATGATAAAAAACACACTTTTTGTTAAACGTTTACTCCCTTGTTTTACTTCAGATGCTAATTCACATTAATTAAAAAAAAGATATGTGAGATATCTATTTAAATAATTTTTGCATTTTCAGAGATATATAGATGCTATTAAAAAAAATTGAATTGAAAAAATCCATTGTTATCAAAATAGTGCCTGGGACATATGACCTTTGACACAGGGAAAACATAATAATGTTTTATTTTGTGAGAGCATCTCACAGTTGAAGTGAAATATTTAAATTTTTGTATTTCTGTTAAATAGCCTAACTGTACATTAGACTGGGGTGATGGCCATGGTGCTGTCCTAGAAGTAAATGTTGATTTAACCCCAAATCAAAGTACAAGCTATATATATACTAGAATCTACAACTACACTTCACAAGGGCAGTACAATGCTTCTATTGAGTGCCATAATGCTATTTCAAGAGGTAAATTGGAGAAAAAAATTAGGATATACAATGTATATATTTTTATAATTTGGTTACCATGTGTTAGTTAAAGAAAAATTGAAATGTGATTTTATTTTAAGGTCCTTTAGCATTGTAAGTGTTAAAAAAAATATTAAAATAATCAAAAAGAAAAAATATTTTGTACTGAAGAAAAATGAACTCTAATTATGGATAAATTAATTAAATTTTGTTAGTAAATATAAATCTCAATTATTTGCTCATTAAAATGTGTTCTTTAGAACAGAATCTTTGATAGACTAGATGTGATATTAATGAAGATAGACATTGTTATGTTAACTTTATTGAAACTTGCAGTAATGTCATGTTAATTTTTTTAGTTACAGGCTCAGTAATATTTACCATCGTTTCCCCGGTTGATCATGCTGATGTTGTACTTATAAAAGATCTGATTCCTTTTAATTCTGACAAAACTGAGGGTTTAGGAACTGTGCGGTTAATTCAGAACTACATTCATACAGATTATCGTGATTTTAATATCTTTTTGTACTTTGGGGTACCAGGATCTAACATATCTACAACATTCTTCATCGGCCATACCAATTATACTAATTCATATTTGAAAAAAGGGAACTACAGCATCCAAGCTGTCATAGAATCCTTTGGAAGCAATAAAACTTATACTTTTTTTATTCGTGTTGGATATTTATTAAGATTTGAGCAAGAACATCTCAGGCGGCTCATTAGGATAAAGGAGCCCACAACTTTTAAATTAGCACGATACTCATCAAATGAAACTTTAAATGTGAGTTTTTATATGGACGATAATAAAATCCATAATGAAATCTTTGATATTGGACAGAACATAATGAACATCACAGTTATATACACTAATGAAGCTCAGAGAAAAGCCAAGGCTGTCATTGTAGTTGACAGCATCACTGAAAGTGAAATCTATGATTTTGAAACTTTAATTCCTTGCATTTCAACTCTGGATTTTTTTGATGCTACATACAGAGACATGTCAACTCCTCTACAAGCCTGGCTTACCACTTTACCAACTATCAGTGGCAGGGCTGAAAAGACAATTGAATGTAACTTAACAGATAAACTAAAAATGAAGTGGCAAGTCTGGGAAGCTGAGAATGCCTCATTAGAAAACAGTTGGCGTGATGTAGAATTTAAACAGCCGGAAGCAGTTGTTTTGAATTTCGATTTCATAAAGTCCATTGGTTTGTATAAAATTGAACTTAATATATCGGTTGATCGTAAACATGAGATGGAATTGGATACTATGTATTTAAATGTGACCTACCCGCCTATATCTGTAAAAATCAAATATGGTGCATTTAAACAAGTACTGCTTGGACGCAACATAACATTAGATGCATCAGATACCAAAGACCTTGCTAATACTCAGAAAAATGGTGTCACTTTCACTTTTAAATTAGCATGTTATAAGCTACTTAAAAGTGAAGTACAGAAATACACACAGTCAGTGAGTAGTAATGTTAGCTTTGCTAATTTAACCAGATGCAACATTTCTTTAGACTTTTCATCTGGAATAGTATATTTTCCCACATCAAACTTTTCTCTAAATGATTTTCTGCTTTTCCACGTCACTGCTTATAATGCAGATAGAAGTGGCACCGGATCGCAAGTTATTGAAATATGTGATCAAGTTGCTTTTGATGTTGCTATTGAGTAAGTTGGGTTTTTTTTTTTTTAAGAATTTTTTAAAATCTTTTATTAGACTTTATTTTCACTTGAAAATCAAAGCATAGTTTAAATGCAGATAAAGATCCATAAAAAGTATTAAATGTACTAATTATTTGTTATGGTTATTTAATGATATTTAACTGTACTATAAAGTTATCTTTTTTTTTTTACTTAAACATTTTTGTATTGACTGTCTAAAGTATGGGTTTTCAAAATTTAATATCTGCTGGCTGCTTTTGAGGAAACTGAGGTGCAGGGGGATACACATCCTTTGCTTAATAACAACTATAGCTGTAAAACTAAGATGTCGTAAATTAAACTCGACGGTAGAACACAGTTTACTGGTATATAATCAACAACAGGAAGAGTATTGTTTTTTTATCAAAATATGCCTATACTTTGGGTCAACTGCGGAACCTCAAGATATGCTTTAAATTATCTAATTTTTTGCCACATTACTAAATGCATGCATTAGCAAGTTTTTATAGCTATCCAAACAAGATATTCAGAAAAAAATGTTTTCACTCCACCCTAATGGTCATTCATATCTTGATGTCTATGAATATTTGACCTTGATTGCTGATACATATTTCTTATTACATGATGAATACTGATACATATTGCTTTATCATAGTTTGCTGTGATGAAATGTAATATGACTCTGCTGCTTAAAAATTTTTTTTAATTTCAGATGTATTTTGAATTGTATGGAAAAGCTAATAACAGATGAAAGAACAGTTTTTGGAGCAAAGATACTTGAAGGACAATCAAATGATATAAAATCAGCTGAATATGTGTGGTCAGTTTTCAAATATACAAATGGATCAAAAGAAGTTATATTAAATCCAGGTTAGCCCAATCTAAAATATAACCTAAAATATAATTTTATTTGTTTTAAAAAATAAAGTTTATACATTTTTATAATTAATCTGTCTAATGCTAAATATTTAATTATCTATACATATATGGTTTTGGAAAATTTTATTTGTAATCTATAATATTCACATCTATTGTGCATGGTTTATTTAATATGCAAACTTGATGTACAGTATCCACACATAAAGTGTAATGAATTACATGCACATATTTAACTACAGCTATAAAAAATGACGCCAGCATATTTGACGTTGAAGGTGGATGGTGGGAAGAAGGTGTAACCTATTCAGTAGAGGTGGAATTAATCCTGGAGCCTTACAATGTATCCAAGGCAGTCAGAGTTGTCACCACCAACTTCAAGCCTTATGGTGGAGACTGTAGCGTTGAGCCCAATGAGGGTGAGGCTTTTTTTTTTTCTATTTTTCTTTAAAAAAAAAAATATGCTCCGTACAATTAAGGCATTGTATTGACTTATAAAATTATTCAGCTAATTGGCCTGTTCTATGCCTGGGTTTTATGCATTTTTATTGTATTGACAAGTACCAGTTGAAAAAAAAAGTTTTTTATTTTAACATTTTTTAAAAGTATTTTTGTCGTTCTACAACCTAAAATATGCTTAAGATTTTGTAGCAAAATATGTAAATATGGTCCATTATAAATATTTAGTTGTTTTTTTTTTCCACTGTAGTTATCTAAGAAATAGTTTTTTGGATTTATTGGCTTTTTATTTTACTCATTGACCATACCCCAGACTTGAAATTTACTGATACTCTCTAAATCACATCTGAGATAGAGTTCATGTTAAATAGTTTTTTTTGTCCATTGTTTATAGTAATGTAGTTCATGTTAAATAGTTTTTTTGTCCATTGTTTATAGTAATGTAGTTCATGTTAAATAGTTTTTTTTTGTCCATTGTTTATAGTAATGTAGTTCATGTTAAACAGGGTTTTTCCATTGTTTATAGTAATGTAGTTCATGTTAAACAGGGTTTTTCCATTGTTTATAGTAATTTGAATAGGTCATAGAATTTATGGATTTTCTTTAAATTATAACTGCTTATGTTTATGCTTGTTATTTTTTTCTTTAGGAATAGCCACAGAAACACCATTTTTGTTTAAATTTACTGATTGGAAAGATGAAGGCATACGCATGATGCAAAACATTTCAGTCGATAATAATTTTGGATTACAGTATGAAGTACATCAAGAAACATCATCTGGAAGACAATTAATTTATGCTGGCAGTTAGTTGATAATTCTTCGTCTTTTTAATTGATCTATTTTTTTCCTCCATTGTTTTTTTCATGAACAACACACTGAATCTTGATGGTTTAAGAGTTGGCTGCTTAACTTTTTTTTCAATGTTTGGAGATGAAAAAATAACTATTGTAAACTTTACGGAGAAAATTCTCAATTGACTTTTAAAGGCAATTTGTCCGTAAATATGAACACAGTAAACTAAAGCTGTGCATTTTCAGCACTATGTATATCTGCCAGGCAGTAAGAGCGGGATGGAAATGTGGTATAGCACTCCATTGCCAACCTGGGTTTGAGCCCCTGTGAGTGTTAAGACTTTCCTCTGGTCCCATTTGTGTCCCTAAGTTCACCCAGCTTACAAATTGGTACCTGAGATTTGTATAAGAAAATATAGACCACTAGTCATTTTACTAGCCTCAGAAATCCCATAGAATAGCCCTGGTTTCTATAACCAAGAACTCTACTTCATCATACGTCAGTCTGTTAAGGCTCTAAAAGGGAATCTTATGTTTTGAATTTTTAAACAGATTGCTTCTTCTATTACCACAATATCAATAGACATCAAAATTTAGTTTTTTTTATTAATACATGTATATTGTAGTGCTTTTATTAAATTACTACACATACATGTTTTTTGTTTTAAATACATAATACATGTACTTGTAATGGTGTTAGGTGCATTTGCTCCCATATATTAATATTTTTTTTATGTCTAACAATAAAATATTTTCTATTTTAAGATGAGATCTCGGCAACAGTCTTTTTAACAGAATGTAAAAGTGAAATAAATAATGATTGCCAAGTGACTGTTCATATAATAGACCTGTTCAGGGCAAAAGTTAGCTGTAATTTAACATTAAAGGTTAGAATTTATAAAAAATACTTTGCATTCCATACAATTTTATAGACATGGCTTTTATTTTTTTTACAAAGGTGAAAAAATAACTAAGATTTCATAAATCCTCATCGAACCAATAAACTTGTTCTGTGAGTGAATAAGCATTATGACAAAAACTTATTTCAGAATTTCCTTTAATGATTTGTAAAAAAAAGAAATAATTGTACTATAGACTAATAAATCAATTTTGAATTTTTCTTTAATTTATTAAACAATTGCTGTCCTATGTTGTTAAAAACTATGCATTTTTCTCAAAATGTTTGTGTACTACCTAATGGCGTATGTTTTATTTATTTTATTCATTCAAACTTTTTGGTTTTTATTTTTTTAATTTCTGCACTGTACTGCCAGGTTAAGAGAAGAGTTCAAGACCTGTCTAATATTTCCAGCAGTACTTTTTTTTCCACTCTGGACAAAAAGTTAAGTTCCAGCGTGGGGATGGGAGATTCAATGAAAATTGCACAACGCGCTGCAGCTCTTTCAGCTCTTATAACTTCACTGGTAAATTACATCTTATCTAGGTAATGCTTAAAGCTAAGATGGAGGATAAACAGATAAAAAGATTATGAAATTAATTTTTTTTTCCCTGAATAGAATTCTATTGGCAACAAAACTGATTTGGCAAGTAAGTCAACCATCATCTCACCCCTTGATACTGGAAAAAATGAAGTTCAAAATGTAAGGCTAAATTTTAATAACTGTGTGATTGTTGGTTATTTGTTTTATGAAATGACTTATCAGATTATATAAATTATACATGAAATTGGAAAGCAGCTAATATATATAATGTGGGATGGATGACCGAGTGATGTAGATACTCTCCTGTCGACCTAAGAGTCCTGGGTTCGATCCTCTGTGAGAACCATGGGAATTTTTCCAGGTAAAATGTATTTGAAAGTCATCCCATAAGTCCACCCAGCTTTAAATGGGTACTTGACTTAAGTTTGGGAAGTAAAGGCGGCTGGGCGTTGCCATGCTAACCACACAATCCCTTCATATGCCAAGGTTACTGAAACAAATGAATTCTACACTGTATTTGCCTCGATGAGCCCTAAGGGAATTAAGGTAACTTGACTTTTTTTATTTTGACTAACATGTGGTCTGTTTCTGCATCTGCTTCTGTTTAGCTTCTGACATCTTAAATATCTGAACCACCATGTCGCCTGTCTATTAGCACATGATCTATTTGATTCCTTGTCACCCAGTCTGATAACCTCCATGTTTCTTTGTGGATTTTTTGTGTGGAAACTTAGTGCTACTGATGGTCATGCCTTTACCAGATGCAAAATCAATTGTTTATAATCTGTTATCATTGCTTTCTTCATGTGGGCTGCAGCTTCCAATTGTCAGTCTGTATATTATTTCTTTGCCACTCTTAACATTGAAGTCTCCTAACACTAATTTTATATCATGTCCAAGAGCTTCTTCATACATCCTTTCTAATGTATTATAAAATTCTTCTTTGGTATTCCCTTCTCAATCTTCAGTGGTTGCACAGGCACAGATTAGGGTCATATTGAACATTTTGTCATGTATGCTGAGGCTGCACAATCTTTTGTTAGCTGGTTTAAAGCCAATACCTATGGTATTTGTGAGGTTCCCAATATAAAAGATGGTATACTCTGTTGTTTTTAGTATGTCTGAATTTTCCCATCTAATCTCTTGTGTTGCTGCTATTTTTATATTGAACTTTCTAAGCTGTTCATTGAGGTGGGTTAGGGCTCCTGCTATGTTGAGACTTAATATATTCGCTTGCCAGTAATCATGTCCTTCAAGAAGGTCAGTTTCCATTTAAGTCAGTCAATTTTAAAAATTGTTATTTGTCTTTCATAACATGCTTTTTTTTACTTGGCTGGGTAGTTAGCCCTGTGTTTAAGGTTAAGTCTGTTAGCCTTGTGGATCCTTCCACTAACTACAAGGCAGTACTTGCTTGCTTGGTCCACCCCGATAGTTTTATTTTATCGCCACTCACCATATCTGGTGAGCTTTCCCCTATCCGCCACCTGGGGGAGGTGCCCTCTGGAATTATCATAAACAATAACACTATTTATATAAATAAAAATCCATTATTTGTAAAACGGAAAACCTTATCACTCATTCGTTCATAACAGCAATACTTCATTATATTAATATTTCATGAGATATCAATACATGTATTGTTACGTGATCAGCTTGGCATAAATTAAAGTTTTAAATAGTTAACTGTTTTAAGCCAATTAATGTTGCATAAATTAAATTATCACTTGTATATATTCAAAATATCTTTTAGAGAACAAATGTATATGTTGAAGTAGTAAGCTCAGAAGCCCAAAAGAATAATGGAAATCCTGGGCAGATTCAAATCTTGGCCAACTCATTGGCCATTGTAACATCTAAAACACAGTTAATGTCTACTAAATCAATGGTAAACATTTTGTTTTGTATTGTTTATGAGTGTATCTTTTTTATTATTATTTTTCAAACTTATATATTTTGGAATTTAAAGCACAAACTAGTATTTACCTAGAACAGGGCTGTGCAAACATTTTGAGACGATGACCACATTCGGTTCTGAAATTGACAGTAGAGCCAGATCAAGGGCTGATAGTTGGGGTAATTAAATGAGACAGGTCATTGGTGTGAATGAGCAGAGATGGAGCAGAGCGCTGGCCTTAGTTTGCCCATGTCTGTACTAGAGTTTTATAATAACAATGTTTCTGCATAGCTCTTATGCTAGAGTTTCATAGTAACAATGTTTCTGCTTAGCTAAACAGCTGTTTACTGACAATCATTTAAATGTACTTACTTCAGGAGACAGCATCCAATGCCATTAAGTCATTGACAAATTCATTGGCAAATGTACAAGTTGAGCTTTCATCATTGACACCCTGTCTTGAAGGTATTATTTTTAGCAATCAGCTACAATAGGGAAAATTTTGTTTATAGGTCTCTGCAAGTGAGGTTTGATTGTGACTTATTTTATTTTCCTTTTCCGCCCAAGGTGTACAAAATGTTGTTGACAATATTATCAAAGCTCAGGTTACAGATTCTAAGCAACTCTACTCCAATCTTGATAATGTAAATGGTGTCTACACTGACAGTGAAGCTCAGCTACTGCTGGACAACAAAGAAAAACAACTTAAAGAACAAGAACATTTCAAGTTACTTCAGGTGATTTTTGATTTTTTAGCCTGTTTTTTTTTTTTCAAGAAAAAGAAAATTTATCTCGAAATTGTGGAGAAAAAAAAAAATAGACAATATTGTATTTTAACCTTTTAATACATATTTCTACAGTATGACTATATTGTCCAGAATGTGACCAAAGCATGGGATAATTTCTTTCAAAGTGTTACTAAAATGACTAATTCTGATGGCAAGTATGAAACCGGCAAGGAAAACTTTCAAATGGCACTGCAGAAAGTAAAGCAGGATGGTTTAAATGGAACTGAATTCTTACCACAATTAGGTTTTACTTTTGAAGATACCATTGAAGATACCAGAAGTACTGAACTTTTGAAACAATTAGAAGAAATTCATGTTAAAGTAAGTTGAATGTTGAAATTGATAATAACTTAATTAAGTAATATCCAGTCATAATGCATAAATATAGTAAAAACAAAAGCGCAATATAATTATAATTTTTTTAAATGAAGAATACTCACTTTTGCAATGTCATGGTTCATAGATCATCAATGAAATTGTTATGATTCTACCTGAATGTTCCCAACTGCATTACTTTTTTATTTTTTTTCTTTCCTCCTGTGTTATGATTGAAAAATAAACAACCTGTTTTAACATTTTAATAATTTTATTTCTTGATACACACTGCAGTGATTAATTTCATAAACTTACTTTTAAATAAAACATGTTAATTGTTGAATTATTACATCATTTATTATCTAATAGAACAACAAGTTTTCATAAATTCTCTTGATAGATACAGAATAAAATTCTTATAGTTAAAAACTGTATGCATTTGATGTAATTAAAAAAATGGTTGTCTGTCTATAGTATAACATGAGCTGTTACTATCATTCCAACACAATTGATTATTATATTTTTGAGCTTTGTTTTCTTAGAATTTAAATATACACAAATGAAGGAGAATATCGGATCCCCTTGTCTTTCTTAACCCATTAACTGCCAAATTTTTTTTCTGAAAATTTTTGCTTTTTTTGTATAGATTGACATCTGCTTGATAAGGAAAACACGTATTTTGAATCTCAGCACTTGTATTTTTCCCAAAATTTTACAAGTTTGGTCCATCCCCAAATGGGGATCATGGCACGTACTACCTAGTTTTGGTGCCATGTTGGGAAACACTCAACATGTAGGCCAACATTACATTTGCAGCACTGTTTTCTTGCGTTAGTCTTACACACTGCACATTTTCTTTGTTTCCCCATTTCTGTGCGTTCAAGGTAGTGTCCAGATCCAGAGGTTCTGATGTCAATAGGTACACGATTCTTGGCTGGTTTGGAGAAAGATTTCCTTCCAGCTCTTTTTGGGTCAGATATTGGCGAAGAAAGAGCAAGATATGCCCTGGCAACAGATCTTCTGAAATCCAAGAGAGGAATTGCATCATTTGCAAGACAATATAATGCATGGGAATTCACTAATGCTACATCAATAGCATTGGTAAGCAATGGGAAATACCATTTTTTCCCCCTGACTTTGATTCTGTACTTTTGTACGTTCCAATCCATCTTATCAACCCCACCCATGTGTCTGTTGTATTCTGTGATCAATTTGGGTTGGGGGACTTGTATCTCTCTCTTGCTTGTCCGGCTCCATCGCTTCACTTGTGATGTTGGATCAATGGGTTCATGGTTGCTTAGTAGCTTTACACAGCTGTTGTCATTCCAAATCACACCCAAAATTTCATTTTCAGAATCAAATCTGTAGTCACAGGTACCTCGTTCTTTTTTCTTCATTTCCTTCTCAGGCGTAACAGGGCACTTGTTCATTCTGTTGAATCGAACAGTCCCTGTTGCCCTGACATCAATATCTTTCAAATGTTTCATCAAGGAAAATCCGGTGAAGAAATTGTCAAAATAAAGTTTATGAGCATATGGTGTCTCTAAAATTGAAATCATTTTCAAGACAACAGATGCCCCAAGTCCAGACACGGCTGCATCATCATCACTCCCTGTAGCCTTGCCTTCGTACACCTGCATCTGGTAACAATAGCCTGTTCGTGAACAGCAAATCGCCCATTGTTTGAATCCGAATCTTACAGGCTTACCACGCATAAACTGCTTGAGGTAATGGTGTCCGAAATATTGGACCATTTGTTCATCAATGCTCAAACTTTCAGAGAAGACACCAAATTGCTGAAAGTTTTCATTTAGTTTGTCAATCAATGGGCGAATCTTGAAGAGCTTGTCCCTTTCATTTGCTGGGATCCCTTCCAGGTCAGAGTTGTCACTAATATGGAGGTAGCGTTTGATTTCCAGATACCTGTTTCGACTCATACATTTTCTCACACTTTGAACATCAATATCTTCATCTTCACACCAGTACTATTGTTCTTGAGGAAGGCAGTGGTACCCAGTGAAGAGAAGAATGCCAAAAAACTTTCTAACACAATCACTTGAAAGGAAAAACTGGTGGACGTTTTTCTGTGTAGCGTATGTTACAGTTTGCCGGACAATATCCGTGATAATTGCGTCATCAAATAGCTTCTCAAAACACTGCACAGGGCTTTTCCCCTTGAGTAAGTTGATTATATCACACCTTCTTTTTTCCACAACATCACAGTTTCGGTAGGTCTTAGAATAAATTGGTTGTCTCTTCTTCCATTTTGGATTCAAAGGTACCACTCTCCTTTTGGCAGGTGGAGGGGCTGTATCATTTGTAGCAGTGCTTGTTGATGGCGACGCGATGGCCACTATAACATGATCATCGCGCCTTTCTGCGCGATGAATTTCAACAGGACCAGGAACATCTGCAGGTTCATCGTCATCAAGAATATTGTCATCAATATCTTCGTTATCTGACACTTCATCAACTCGTTCTGGGGGAAGTTCCACGACATCTATTGGGCCATTGTCATCATCATCTTCATCAGAACTTAGAAAGGCATCATCATTTATAATATCATCAATTTCTTTCAAAGAAAGAACCCTGTGTCGCGCCATTTCCTGTAAAATGCAAACACAAAATATTTAGTGAAATTCAAGTCGGTATCAGATATGAGCCCCAAATGGGGATCGAGATATTTGGGTCTATTGTACCCATCAAAACTATATAAACCATTGAAAAGTGCGATTACAGCACGAAACACTTACCAATGATCACGACGATTCACCAAGAATGAAAAGAAACCTCTTGGATAACCACTTGTTGTGCTGCGAAAACCGGCGTTTCCTTCACGCGCCGAAAACACGGGCCCCGACCGGAAGAATGCTCTCGCGCGGGAAGCCAGTCACGTGCACAAGCTAAATTTAGCATCTGCGGCACAAACACAACCCTGATTAGTCATCTGGACATCGTTGTTTCCTAACTAGATCGTAAGTGGCGCCACTAGACGGTTTAAAGTACATGATCCCCATTTGGGGATCATGGGTGCTAATGGGTAAAAGGATAAACTTACACAAATAATAGTATGCTATAGAACATTTAATTCAGAAAAGAAAGGAAATTCTAAAAACTAAGGATTATTGGAGTGATGGAAGGTTTTACTGCCAGTTTACAGGGATGGATGGTTGTGTAATGGCAGGTTTTACTACTAGTTGACGGGAATGGATTGTCGTGTGGTAAAACGCTTGATTGTCGATCTTAGTGTCCCTGGTTTGATCCCGGTGAGGACCTGCTATATTTCCCATGGTGCATCCATGGCCACTGCACTATTGGCTATGGTGAGGATGAAAGAAGGGCACCATAAAAACAGTCCCATAAGTGGTGTATATTTCATCTTATCCTTACAAGGGACTTCACGCACACTGCCAGTTGACTAAAATTCCCATTCACATCTCAGAATGTGAACATATAAGACAGATGTTATTTGAAGGTTTGTTTAGGGCAAAAGCTTGATGAATATCTGAGTCTACTTTTAAGCCTGTATTACTTCTTCTCAAATTGATTGAGTAGCACAACTTTCTGCATAACTTTTTTTTTGCCTTTAATTTGACCTCTTCAGGTTGTAAAAACAAAGAATATTTATACACACGGTTTCAATGCCAGACACATAAATACTGATATAATTATTGGATCAGTTCAGCAAGTAAATGGAAACAAATTTAACCTGACCAGTCCCAAGATCATTCATGAATCAGATAAGACAAACAGTTCTATTGAAAATCTAGTTTCTGTTAGCCCTAGGTTTATTGAAGAAGATGCATCTCAGATGTTTTATCATAAATTTGAATATAAGTAAGTTGTTTTTTTTAATTTAGAAAATATGTAAATAAAATGTGTTAAATGTACATAAAATCTTAAGTATAAATTTACTCTACATTCATAATTAATAATACTAATTAAAGATGTTTATATTTAGTGGAATGCAGCATTTTTTCTGTAATATACATGTAATCATTTTGTTTGTTTGCAGAGAAACTTTCCTTCATTTTTGCCTAAAAATACGTCCTTCAAATCCATTTTTGTCATACATGTTGTTTCTCAGAATGGATTTTGAACCAACAGATTTACTTTATGATCAACGGTATGTCAACAGATAATAGAACATTTCAGTTCTTACAACAAATTTTTTTTTTACTTTCATAGTTGTTTATAGTGTTGAATTTTTAAAAAATATATATGCAAAAAAAAATGTAAGTATTTATTTTCTAATTATATTTTTCTAGGCTACTTTTTTCTCAATACATTTTTCAGCTGTGAGATGAAAAGAGAACATTTTAAAGCAGGGGAAGGCATTTGTTTTGAACCAGGAAAATTTGAAAAATCAGGGACTATTTATATAGGACTTAAACCATTTTTAGGTTATTCCTTTTTTAATGCTTTTCTAAAACTTTATTAAAATAATGTTTTTCAATTATTAATAAATCATTTTTAAAATACTATATATGAGCATCATTTACATTTTGCAGATTTAAATCAAACAGGAAATCCAGAGAGCACAAGGAAGAAACGAGAAGGTATTTATGAAGTATAAAAATTTATCCGTTTGAATCAGATTTTTTTTTATTTTTTCCTCTAACCAAGTGTTGGTTCTTTTCAAGCTAAGTAATTTTATTTTCAGAGAATACATAGAAAAAAAGGTATCACTTTTTTGTATAATACACGTATATTATTTAAATTTTTTTATAATTTTTTTTTTTGAACTAAATTGTAACAATTTAATAATACCTGCTTAAAAAAAATATATTACTAGCTATCCGATTACTGTTGATAATTTATATAATCAGGGCAGCACCATTCTATGATTCAAGGGCTGTAATACAACCGGTTGGCAGCCTTTGTAAATTCTTGCCTTTGAGACAGAATTTAATCAAAAAAAAATATTCGTTACCTTTGATAAGTACATTACTGATGTAAAAAAGAAAATGATTATGGTACAGATTTATGCATTAATGTATGATCGCTACAAGAACATCATTAAATACCCAATAAAATATTTTTTAGTGTATTGTAATGTCCTGTTAAAGCTTGCATAGGCCAATGGATTATGATTCCAATAAACTATGCTAATTCAATCAATTGGGAAAGCAAGAATATCTTTTTTTTAAACCAGTTGAATTGATATACACATTTAAATAAGAAGAGAAAATATATCAATTTTGTTATTTTATCATATGGGAAATATTCAAAATACATTTCGCCCCTGGGCAGCAGATAGGCCAACTCAGATTATAATTGCCAAATTATTTACTATTTAAATGCCCTGTTTTCAGCTATCAGTAACAATTTAGAAGCTACTTATCAGTTTGGAATCACTTCTGCTGCTTGTTTTTCATGGGATCACACTGTAAATGACTGGACTACAAATAAATGCAGAGTAAATGTTTTAATTTTTATTGATGCTTTTAACTATATTTCATACCGCTTTGTTTAAAGAGAATATATTGAATTTTTAGAATTACGATTCTTCTTATATGCCTTCTAAATATTTGCACCAATGTTTAAAGTACAATTCAAAGATTTATAATCATACTTTTTCATCAAAAGCTAACAAATCTGACTGGATCAGCTACTTGTTTATGTGAACATGGATTGGAAGTGATTAGTGGCATGTCTTTCAATTTATTCCCAAACACAATACATTTTGCTACTGTCTTCAGCAAGTTTGATATCAAAGGTCAAGGTTTAGTCATTGGTGTACTTCTGGGGCTGTATCTTCTGTTCACTCTGATTGCCATGTGGGCACACTACATGGATCGAAAGGCAATGTTTCAGGTAAAAATTAGGTTGCTGAATTGTCATAAATAAAATATGTTTAATTTGACTTCATTTTATATTAGTGACAAAATAACTTCATTCATTACCGAATTTGTTTAAAGTGAATTTTATGGAGGTGCTTGAAGATTGTTTTTCTGAATTACACTTTATTTAATACAAGTATATATATTACATGATGTTAAAGTACCCCAGAACAAAAAAATGCATTATGGATACTCATAAATTTTTTTTTTTACAATTTTTTTATCAGTGGGGTGTGTTTCCTCTAGTTGACAACTATGCATATGACAACTACTTTTATCTGATCACTGTTCACACTGGCCTGAGGAAGTCTGCTGGAACTACTTCAAATGTCAACTTCACTTTATCTGGGGAATCCGATGACAGTGGAATAAGAAAATTATCTGACGGTATCAAAAAGGTTAAAAATTATCATTTATTCTTATCTTTTCATTTGTTTCCCATATATTTTTCATAGATTGTATTCTTTCTTTCATCTCTGCAATTACTTGTCATATTATTTTAAACATATAATATTTTTCAGATGCAGTTTTTGTGAATGCAATGTCTGCTCCTAATTATAATATGTTTTAAATGAACATTTTTAGGGTTTTCCTACTGGTAGTGTATATCATTTTGTGATGGCATGCCCTGATTCACTTGGTGACTTACAGTGCTTAAGGATCTGGCATGATAGCTCTGGTTCAGGCAGTAATACTACATGGTACTTGGACCGAATTGATGTAGTTGACCTACAAAATGGAAAATCGTAAATATTCTGATTTTTTTATTGATTAGATTAAAAGACTGACAAGTCTTTTTTATGGTTGATAATCATGCAGCTTAAAAAAAAAAGAAACTTTATGTTGGTATCAGGCTAATGTTAAGTTTATACAATGATAAATGGTTCGGTAATATAAAATTTAAGAGACATGATTAATAAAAACTGAAGTCATAGCAAAGATAAAATAAGACAAGTCTTGCCAAATTAGGATGTAAAAAATAATATTCCAAGTAATATATGCATGTTTGTTTGCTCTAAAAATGGGTTTTATTTTTTTCTGGATTAAGAGTTTTTTTTACTACATGCATTGATGTTCTCTGCACGGTATAAATTTATATTATTAAACACTATCGAAATGTGCATAATTTATCATTTGCTCATTTACATTCAGTTATCATTGATTTTTTTTATTTTGTTGTGTAATTATTTGGTTCCTTATATTTTTTAAGTTTCTACTTCATCTGTGATGAGTGGCTGGACCCTGAGTTTGGCATGGATAAAATGATTGAAGCCTCCAACATTGAAGACTTGGAGAAGTTGAAAAATCTTTTTTTTTCTAATACAAAAGAGCATATCACTGATGACCACATGTGGGTGTCTCTCTTCATTAGACCAGAAAAAAGTAATTTTAGGTTTGTAAGATGAGTTTTCGGTCTTTTATCTTAGTTTTATAAGTCTGTGAGTTCTGTTTTTTCATGTTAATTTACAATATGAATTGTTTGTGATGCGTTATGAATATCAGAACTACTATTATAATACCACTAAATTAGTCTAAATCTTATTGGTTTAAAGCTCAAACAACTTAAAATCAGAGCAAAAATTTTAAGAAAATTATCCCTCAAAAATTGCTTTAGAATTGGAATGTCCAGTAAGTTTTTCAGGATTTGTTTTTAAGTATTTTTCCATTCTGCTTTGACCATGTATAAGATTTCTCCAATGTACAAGCGGTTTTGAAAGTGCTCATTTTAAACTTTTCTTACTGTTATTTATTTATTTATTAAAACTTTCAGACTTCAAATATTTAGCATTTTCCTAGAAAATTGAGAATATTTTCTGCAAAAATTAATTTGAAAAATCAATGAACATGTTCATCAATTTTAAATGATTACAGTAATAAAAAAAACCAAATTGAGAACTAATACAATTTGGAAGAAACAGCAAATAAAATAGATAGGATTTTAATTAGGTGTTATCCCTGTAATAGGCATTTGTTATTCATATACATGTATAAACAAAAGATTTGATAATTTACAATAATAAATTATATATTTTTATATACATTTATTTTATTTATAAACAGTCGTGTAGAAAGAGCAATTTGCTGTTTGACATTTCTACTTCTGTCTATGATAACAAGTGCAATGTTTTATAAAGATGTTCCAGGAATCGACAGGAAACAAGCAAAAGCAGATTTTGAAATGGGATTCATACGAATCAGTTTTGAACAGGTGTTGTACCATAATTTTGAATGATTGATTGTTAAAATGGGTTTCTTCTCACCTTATAAATATATTAGACATTTAATTCCTACTCAATTCTCATCATTTCATTATTTGTCCCTTAACAAGCTTTGCCATTGGAGTCAATTCAGAGACACTGTTGTGGATAGGTCATTCCATTTCTCTCTCAGTTGCGTGATTTTGATTAAAGTTGCTACATTATGGCCAGTTCATACTTTATTGTTCACAGTCCAGTTCTTAATCGGGTGGCCACCTTCCACACTCCCTGAAGGGTGCCCTGCATTATGGTATTGCTCAAGGTATTGTGGTCTGTGTTTTTTTGTAGCTGGGATTGGTTCCTAATGGCCCATCATTTTCTTGACACAGGTATTGGTCTTGACACAGGTATTGGTCTTGACACAGGTATTGGTCTTGACATAGGTATTGGTCTTGACATAGGTATTGGTCTTGACACAGGTATTGGTCTTGACATAGGTGTTGGTCTTGACATAGGTATTGGTCTTGACATAGGTGTTGGTCTTGACATAGGTATTGGTCTTGACACAGGTATTGGTCTTGACATAGGTGTTGGTCTTGACATAGGTATTGGTCTTGACATAGGTATTGGTCTTGTGCTCCATGTGTGAGATTTTAGGATCTGTATTTTCTTTCTGTCTCAGCATGTGGTGTCCAAGATTCGCACCCAAAGAGAAGGATGAAAATTATCAATGATGTGTACATCCTGTACTTGGTGCCAAAGCTAATAGCCTTACTTTTCCAGATCCTCTCTAGTCTGGTCATGGCAGCCATAGCTTTGTGATTCTAGTATGAATCTCAGACAAGCTGGATCCATCCTTTGAGAGCTTTCTTTGTTTATGGTTATTTCTACCTTACTTCCAATTGTGCAGTTAATCACAACTTTGTTTTTCTCATTGCTAACTTCCATGCTGTAAGGCATCTGGAAAAAAGTTAATACTTGTAAATGATAATAAAGATATTAAGTTTTAAGAAAAATCATACATTTTGAATAATAAAAAAAGTTAATTATATGCATCCATAACATACATATTCACTGAATCATGTGTTGATTACTTTGCTTATTATTGCAAATATTAAGATTATCTTGATCAATGTTATTTATAAAAATTCCTCAGATTTACCATTCCTTAGTTTCTGCAACCATAACTGCTGTACCCATGGTTTTTGTGATGATGGTATTTCGAAAAGCAAATACACGTCAAAATAGAAGATGTTGTTCATGCAATAAGAAAAAAAACTTCATTGAAGCTAAGCAGCAATTCTCAGGTTTATTTCAAATTGAATAGGAATTAATTATAAATGTATAAAATTTATGCTCATAGTATATTAATGATATCTTATGTATATCTTAGAATTTTATCATTAAATAAATTGATTCTAAAAGTGACAATATATTTACAGTAATTTTTTATGTTTACATAGATATTCAAGACATTGGAATGGTACCTGTAAAAAAAAAATTCATTTTACCTTGGATGGCCAAACTGGAAAATCAGTTGGAAGCATTGGAGAAAATTATACTGCTCAGATCATGTATTACATTTTTTCATATTTTTTGGTGATTTTTCAATAAATTCATATTCAAAATAAATATTAAGTATTATTTAATAATGCTACCATAAATTATTACGACAAAAATTATATTCTCTTTGAATTTAATGTTGGATTATTTCTCACAGCTGCTTACAATTTACAAGGATCATGGCCCTTTCAACTTCGTTATATTGCTTGGTTCATAATGATGCTAGCTATCACCACTAGCAGCTTTTTTGTTCTTCTCTATAGCATGGAATGGGGTAAAGATGTTACAGAAACCTGGATGTCAACTTTCTTATTAACCTTCTTTCAGTCTTTATTTATTGTTGATCCAATCAAGGTAAATTATCTCTTCATGCATTCATATTTTATTTATCTGATAGATAATAGCTATGTAGTCTGATTGCTTGAAAAAATTAATCAACATAGTCATGTATCCTTATTTTGATTCAAACTTTAATACACTTCAAGTTGTATCCCATACAAAAAAAACCATTCTCCAATCTATTATTATAATCAAAGTGGTGAAAAAAAATGCTGAAATACATTTTTTTTAAATGTCAGTATGCAGTTAAGCTGCCAGTTTGCGCTATATAAATCAGTTAACCAATTCAATAGGTCTATGTTACCCTTAAAAATTTGAACAATAACATTAATTTTTCCTCAAGCAACTTGATTTTCTCATTATATCAAATTATTTAAATTATGTGTATAGTTCAATTGGACTGATTTCAACAATTTCATTTTCAAGGTTATTGCTATCTCAGTCATCATCTCGCTTCTCCTTCGCAAAGCCAAAGTAAAAAATGTTGATTTCCTGGATCTTGAGCTTATAGCACAAGTGAATAAGCAATACGGAGTCAAAGAGAGTCAGTAAACTTGCTTTTTAAAATAAGTTATTTTCTAGCATATCTGTTATCTGTATAACTCATTACTCAAGTATCTTTCTTATATTTTTGTTAGTTAGTTAGTATTTATTTTTGTATGATCGCATTTCACTCATCACTTGTTACATTTCATTTTCACTGACAAATAACTGTGTTTTTGTCAAATGATTTTTAGAATATTCTCAGTTGGACATGTCTTATGCTCCTCCACTTACTAAGACCGAACTCAGAGCTGCCACACAAAAGCGCAGGATTCATGTTTTGATAAATGGTCTAATAAAAGAATTTATTATTCATTTTGTGTACCTCCTTATTGTTGCCACTCTGTGCCATGCTAATCGCAGCCCTGGAGATTATCAGATGCACAATGTAATTTATGAACAGTTACTTGATGATCCTAAAACTGGTTTTCTACATGTAAGTACAAATTAATTCTTTTTTTTCAGATACCTGAGCTGTAAAAATTGAAGAATATGAAATAAATATTGAATATGAACTTTACAGAAACATTTTAAAGATTTATAAACCAACCTTTTTTTTCCTTTTTTATTGTAGTTTTTTTTATTCTCAATTTTTTTTTTATTATAATTTTTTTTATTATTTTTTAAAAGTGACACAATATGATACTTTTTTTAGGGAAAACATGTATGTGTAAATAAATATATAGATATTTGGGAAATGAATTACATTTTATCTGGAATAAAAGCTACTTCTATTTACAGAAACAATAATTTTTCTTTTGAAAATCCAGCTAAACTCAACCTCAGCATTTATTAAATGGATACCAAAGAATCTTACTCCATGGCTTTTTCCAGATGATAAATTTTACACATATGAAAAAGAATTGTACCGTTTAGGAACTCCAAGAATAAGGCAGTTACGAATGAAAAAAGGTACACAAAGTTTGGCAAATTTAATTGTTTTAATGTCTTCATGGGCAGCATTTTCTATGTAGTCTAAACTGACGTAAAAACAGCTTACCACACACTTGACTTAATTTTTGTGCAATGTTCACTAAAAGATTTTTTTCACTTAGACAGACAATTACAATTTATAAATGAAATATACCATTTTCAGCTGTATTCAAAGTACTTTTATATATTAACATGATAATTTTATTCATGTTATTATAAAAAAATAGAGTAAAAATTAAGATTGTAGTAGGTCACCAAGTAGCATTTTTAGTGAGAATTTTTTTCTAGCATTTTACCTTGTCCTTTTTAATTCCCTCAAAACGTATCGTGTTAAAAAGTAGGATGTGGATAAGTGAATGGGCTTAAAATTGATATCATTGCAAAACCAATAATTAGGGGTGACATGATTAAATATTGAATATAATTTTTTTTTTCAATACTCTTTTATAATTCATTAAAATTAGTGAAACAAAATATCATCACTGAATAGTTCATCCTATTTTCTATAAAACTGTGTAAAATGAATTAAAATATTGCATAAGGAAATTTTCCTTCGCGTGTTGTTTAGGCAATGCATATAAGTTCTTGTTTTTGCGCAGCTTGCTAATTCCTAAATTGGCGAAGACCAAGGAATTTAATGCTTTTAGTACTTGTGCAAAAATTGATGTACCAGCATTTATATATTTAACTGATAAGTAAAAACTTTAAAAAATTGTCAAAAAAAGATTATTTAATTGTCTTAACTATTACTAAACTAATTTTATTAGTTTTTATTATAAATTTTTTAAACATTGTTATGAGCCATCTTGTCAGTCAAAACATTTAGTTCTCAATATTTACTTGACTCCAGAGCCCCACTGTTTTTTTTTACATTCAGAAGCTTGGATGCATTAATTCTTTTCAGTTGATATAATAGTTTCTTTATGAATCTAATACTAGTAATTCTTTTTTAATTGTAGAGGATACACACTTCTTGAAATTTTTTTTCAAAATCAGTAGGAAGTTGAAAAGCATTTTTTGTATTTAATTTTTATGTGTGATGTCTCTGTAAGGATGAGATGAAATCTCTTAGATCCTATAAGCCACTGATGGGATGGTTTTCGCAGTGCCCTTCTTTCATCCCCACCAAAGCTGATAGTGCAATGGCCATGGAGGCACCATGGGAGATATATCGGGAACTTGAGCCAAGACCTGAAAAATTTCCTTGGTACTACCAGAGATCAAACCAGGTACCTTCAGGTCGACAGTCACCGCTCACCCATCCATCCCCTTTTTAATTTTTGATAACGAATTTCATTTTTAAACACTGCTGATAAGGACTATTTTAAAAGCCTCTGATGAAAACCAACATCATCCATTGATCTGCAGAGGCCAGGGTGCTTTTTTAGGTTTAGCCCAACAACCCTGCAGTGTAGCTTATGGATGTTATCTCTTTTTTTTTTTCATTTTTTTAATGGCATTGTCAGTTTTATCTCTCCTTGACACCCTCCAAATTTTGCACTGCTGATAAATATATTAAAATGGACAGATTCTTCTATAACTGTGTCACTACAAAACTGTAGTTTACTTTTCAACTTTGTGAAACAACTAAGTAGCTAGTTTCAGTATAAGGTTAACAAGCTCAATTAAATTGAGTGTCTTATCCTGAAAATCACAGCTAGTTACTAAATTGAAAGATTTAAAAAAAAAAGATTAAATATTGTTAAAAAAATGTAAGGAATGAGTATTCATTGAAAAATCCAACTGACAATGCCAGAGTGAGGGCTTCCTGCTGCAGCCTGCTGTTTATATGTATCCAAAATAAACGACTGGTCACATTTTAATATTTTTTTTTCCATAGTATTTTTCTTCTTGTTCTTATGTCTTGTAACATTCTTTCAGAGCCATGCTCAATACAGAAAGTGAGGTTAAAAGAATGTGTCCTGGGATACAGTTTTACTGATGAGGAAACTGGCACTTATTGTCCAGGCTGGCAATATGCCTGCCCTTCTAAGGAACAAAGTGATTTCGCTAATGCCTGGAAATACCAAAAATCTCAAGATATCTGGGGTCTACCAATAGCAGGGGAATATGGCTTATATAATGGTGGAGGCTATATAACTGTATTACGTTTTAAAAATACTGTAAGTTTTTTTTTAATTTTTCAATAGTGTTTCCGTCTTAATTTTTTGTTTTAATATTTACTCATCCAAAGGTTTTACCAGATACATTGTATATTGTGTTAAAATAAGTAATAATTAGCTATAATTTTTAAGGTGATATAAAAATGACTGAGCAAATAAGACATTGGTGTGAAAAAAAGAAACCTTTTTATTTATGAAGTACGTTTTTGGTAAATTTTTGTTGCATATAAATCTCATCAGCTGTTCACCCCATTATAACTAATTCTTTATTACAAATTTTAATTTAAAGTACTACATGTATTAGTTTTATAAAATGAAATCTGTTGTAACAAATTCACATCTAGATGCTTTGAACTAGATGCTTTTTTGTTTCACACTTAGGTCTCTCAAATCATTGATGACTTGAACAGTAAGATGTGGATTGACAGGCAGACTAGAGCTGTTGTTATTGAATTTACACTGTATTGCCCCAGTACTAATCATTTTGTTTTCGTTATTTTAATTGCTGAGTTTCTTGAAACTGGAGGCATCGTTCCATTTTTTAGGTATCACATAATTTAATCATGTTAACACACTTTCCAAAAAAAAATACAATATTGAATCATTTTGAAATATTTAGTTTTGCTTATTAAATAAAATTATCGATGTGACAATTTAAAGTATTCATTGCTAGCTAGAAGAAATTTTATCAGTTTCATTTTTTAAAATCACATCAGTTAGTTTGGGAGTGTTTTTTTTTTGTCAGTGTGTCTTTAAAGTTGTGTTATTATCACGGCTTGATTTGTTTTGAAAAATAATGACACTGTGGGTTCATTCATCTAGTTATAAGCATAGTACATGTATACACTATTTTAAAACAAAAAAGAAGATTTTTAGAATGTTATAAAACAACTAAGATTCGTCTGTAATCATTGGTCATTATAATTTATGTTGCAAATTTTAAAAAAAATTATATATTTATAAGGAGGCTATATACAGAAACCTTGATTTATAAAAGAAAAATATCCTAAAATTTGCTGTATTGCATAATTTATTTTTTGAAGTTTTGTAATTCAAGAAGTCTTGTTTAGTGCTACTAAGTAAACAAGTAGTCATGTATTTTGAAATTCAATAAGTATTTTCACAGCAAAAACTACAGAAGACTCAGGAATAGCTGTAAAAATAGCACAAATAGTTAAAAACTTCTTTTTTGCATCACAAATTTTCTGATTTTCTAATTCATATGAGTACATTATAAATGTTCCTTTTGTACTGTACTGAACATTTGGACAAATCTGTGCAGAAAAAGAAGGTCCACAATATGAAAATAATTACTCACTTTATTTTTACCAAAATATAATTTATTTAATTTTTGACTCATGATTAAAAATGAGAAAAATTATACCTAAAATGATAAGATCAAAACTAACATCTTTTTAAGGATCTGATCAAAAAAAAAAGAACTTCTAGCAATGCTTAAATTATAATTCCCTTATAAAGCCCATAAAGAATGTCTGGTTAGATGAAGTTAAGTTCATCAGTTTCATGGGATTAATCTCTCCAGTAAATGTTTAATTACCCATTTTTAATGTGGTGGACTTACGGACATCAATTTTATCAGAAAAAAGTCCTACCACATTCCACATGATACCATTATTAAAGTAAACTATTTCTCATTTGATATATAGTATTATTTTTTAAATATCCCAGCTATTTTGAAGATAGAATAACTAAGTCTATATTACACATGTACTATGTTAATATCTTAAATAAAAGCTCTTCCGATAAATAAAATTGAATCATTTTGTTTTTAATTTTTTTCAATAGAGGGCAATGCTTTCTTTTTTCAGTATTTATCCCTTCACAGTGCATTATCCACCTGGCATGATGGGAACATTTGTTCAGCTTTGTCAGATAGTTGGCACTATATTCACATTCATTGGCTGCATGTATGTTGTTTTCATATTTGGCATAAAAAAATGCTCAGCGTTCAAGGATTTCTGGTTCCTCTTGGATTTGACTGCAGTATTAGCAGCCATTTCTGCAGCAGCTATGATGTTGTAAGTAAAGTTTTGCCAAGAAACTTTTAGGATTTTTTTTTATAAATATACATATATACATGAATATTTGTATACAACTGTAAAACTAAAGCATTATATTTACTTAAACATACTTTTGTAATAGGGATACCTAAATTTGATTTGTAATGAAATCCTATTTCCTCCTGTAGCTTTATTTTAGTCAAAACTTTGAAATAAAATTTTGTGAATTGCTTTAAAATAAATTTTCTCACATTCTCTTTTTTGTTTTAAGTTTACGTCTCAAGTTCACCAACTTAATTATGAGTAAGATAAAAGAGGACAGAGCTCAGTTTGTTAACATGTACCATGTTGTTGTCTGGGACTCAGCCTACACTTTATGCTTAGCCATTTTAGTTACTATTGGTTGCTTCAGACTGTTGAAGTTGGCAAGTTATTCTGAGAGCACTATGAAGGTACAGTTGTATTTACAAATCATTTTCTGAAGAGAAAAAAAGATTTTTATGAACTAGTGATTAAAACATTTCCGTTTTCTCTTTTTATTGCTGTTATAGTCATTTTTAACAAGCATTGATAATTAAAGAAGCCATAAGCTAAACACAAAACAGAAAGTAAATTATGTACTATTGAGAATTAATTAAATCATAGTAAATAAAAAAATAGTCTTAGTTTTTCATGTATAGTTGTACTGTATGCTACTTTAACCTTGATTTTCTTCATATAGATGCTCTGCTTTAGTCTTAGATTTCTTTTATACATGAACTGCATAATCTTGTCTTATAGTCATAATTATTAACCCATTTATGCTGAAAGATTTGTTAGAAAGATGTACAAAAAAAGGATTTGAAAAAAAAAGCAACCTAATTATTCCTATTTTGTGTATGAAAATGCTCTTATACAGATTCATTACAAACAGTTAAAGTAGCTGTAAATAGAAAAAAATTAAGCTTTAAAGTGATATTCATAATATTTTTCATAACGATGACGTTCTTCTTTTAAAAATGAGTTGATAAATTTGTAAGGTTTAAAAAAAATAATAACACATTTTATCGTTTTAAATACTTCAGTTATTATAGTTATTTGAATCTGCTTCACTTTGATATTAGAGGTGAATTTGAATTTTATGATTTTTTAGTATGGTGGTTTTTTTTTTTTTTGCTTTCTTTATACCCATGATACATAACCACCCTTGTCTAACCCATTGCTAATATATTTTGAAGTATATTGTTTAGATAATTACAGTGATAACACTTTACTCTTTAAAATGATACCAAAATCATTTATGTGGCTTAGTGCTATTTTGTAAAATACATGAACATGTGTAAGCATTTAAAAATTGCTAATTTTCATATTTTTTACCTCCATTTTAAATTTTACAAAAAGCATTGTTGACCCATTTTGACCCCAGAAATCACAATTTTCCAATTTCTACAGGTTCTTGAAAAAATTGAGTATGCATATTTGTATTTGATTTTTTTAAATATGATTTTTTTTGAGCAAACTTTTTAAAATATATACCCCCCCCCCCAATTGAACTCTTCAGCATGATGAAAATTAAAAATTCATAACATCCTTAAATTTCACTTGAACTTATAGGTTGTTGTTTTTATGAATGTTTTTTTACCTTCTTCTCTTTATTATTACAGATTCTGCTGAATGATATTGAAATGAATACTGAAAATGTAAACTAGGGCCATTATATTATGTAGGGGCACAAGCATATAAACCATGTATTTTTCATTCTTTTGAATGGTTGTCAGATGGGCTCCAAGTCTGTTGTTTGTCTTGGAAGCAAATGCCCCCTAAATGCACCTGTGACTGATGCATGTGATAATCTTCCCACAAATGAAGGAGATTTGTTATAGAGGATTAGAGCTATAGGTTCCAAAAATGGCTCGAGGCAAAATATGGGTTAAGAAAAACTTGGCTAAAACTTCAAGTCCTACTGTTTGTTTAGTTATTTATTTATTTTCTTTTAATACTGTCGGTTTCTTTGTCCTTCTAATCATCAATGATTTAGGGAAATAAGCTATTTCTATACATGTATTAGTTTTAAAGTTTAAATTATTCTTAATACTTAATACATGTATCTTATTTTAATGTTCACTTAAATTTTACTTTCTCCCTAAATCTATAAGCTTCTAAATATTTTTTTAATCAAGCTTAATGCTGTAAAAAAAAAAAGAAGTTTCACATTTATTACAAATCATGGTTTATTCTTTATTTTAGGTACAGGCTGTACCAGAGATTGTGTTTATAATTTAAAAACTAATTCATTCATATTTTTATTTTATTTTATTATTTTTCAGGTATACAGGGTTTTGTCAAAAGCTGTAGCAATCTTACCAAGCTTTGTAGTATTCATTTTACTTGTACTTCTGAGCTTTATTTTTTTTGGATGGATCTGTTTTGGTAAAACCAGTACATACTTCAAGAGTTTCTGGTCTACAACTGAAACTATGTTTACTGGCATTTTAGGGAGATCAAGTTTTAAGGTTAGAATAGTTGTTTTTTAAATGTTTTTTTCAACCTGTATGGTGTGTTTGTAAGAATCTGGTTTTAGTCTGCATTAGCTCATTCTTAGGTCCATTAATCTGGTTTTAGTCTGCATTAGCTCATCCTTAGGTCCATTAATCTGGTTTTAGTCTGCATTAGCTCATCCTTAGGTCCAATAATCTGGTTTTAGTCTGCATTAGCTCATCCTTAGGTCCAATAATCTGGTTTTAGTCTGCATTTGCTCATCCTTTGGTCCAATAATTATTCCCTAATTCTATTCAAATTTTTTAAAAATTCATGTTATCCTATCAATGTTTAAAGATTTTTACTGTCCTGTAATAATTTTAGATACTATTCTTGAAACTCATATTTACCTTTTTTTCATAATTTTAAGATTTCCTATATAGATAACGTTTTTTTTTCTAGATACCATTTTTACATATCCCTAAAACTATAAGCTGCTGATCTCATGCATCCTATAAATCATTGGAAATGCTGTCTGCTTTGACATGCCAAAAATTATTAAATTTTTTTTCTTAAGAAATAAACATACGTTAAAGTCTATCAGTATTCGTTAAAGTCTATCAGTATTCGGAGTATATTTTTGTTTATTATCATATAAAGAAAAAAAACATTTATAACTATCCATATTTTATTCCTTGGCTGTAAAAAGTTTTGTAAAGAGAATGAAATCAAATAAAGATTGGAGTAAATTAAATAGAATCAAAATAGAAGAGGGCGCAAAAGTCATGTAAAAAAATGTAAGAAGTGGGCTAGAAGAAAAAAAAACAAAAACACAGGAGATAATGAATCACAGTGTTGGGTCCATTAATATTTATATTACAAAGTACCAAGAATATGAGGATTGTTTTGTTTTCCAAATCTTTATGGTAAATGTCAGTATTCTTAAATGTTAGATAGTGCTAGATTTTCCAGAACTGCCTTTAAAGGGGTGGCATGATAATCTTTAGGTCTAAAGATAACCAATTTGATGAGCCACCTTCAGTTATTTTCAAAGTATTTTTCAACCACATAATTATTAACATTTCTGAATTTATCTGTAATGCTATACTTTAAGTATTGTATGAGAATATTGTTTTATCAAATATGGTTTTAAAATTATTTAAGATATGTTTTTCTTTTCGCAGGATACCTATTCCCCAATTGAAGACAGATGGTTAAATATTATATTTTTTTGCTTGTTTGTGTGGTCTGTAGTAGTTTTTTTGATTAACTTTTTTCTTGCTGTACTTGTGGATTTGATGAAAAAAATGGAAGGAAATGCATCAGCAACAAATACAAAAGTTTTCATTGTGATATGGGATATGTTTATGAGAACTCTTGGAAGTAAACGAAATCCATTGGATAGGCTTAAAGATATTGAATGTGGTGAGCTTTTTATTGTTCAATTTTTATGTATTCCCTTTTTTTTTCACCATACATGTATTAATTTTATACCATTAGATTATTTTTTTTTAAATAGAAAAGATTGCAAATTTTAATCCTTTTTTAAATAATTGTATAGTTTTTTTTTATATAAGGTTCTCACAGAAATAAATACTTGGAATTGGAAAATGTTTTACTTTAACATGTTTTATTTTGAGCAAAAATCAGCCACATTCATTTTACTTTGAATAAGTTAATAAGTATTACAAAATTTAGTTTATAATGAAACTATAACTTTAATTGCAGTAGTGAATACAAAATAATTTTTTAGATTTATTCATCTGTCTGTTAACTTTTTTCTACGTTAATTTGAACTTTTTTATATCAAGGCAAATACTGCTGGAATATACAGATACCTGAAATATATTATTGTAAATGGAAAAATAAATAAACATTGCTTTCTTTTGATTTCATTTTAAGAAAAAATACTCATTTATTGTTGATCAAGAATACCAAGAATATTTAATAACTTGTTGAATTTTTCCAGTAGTTGAACAAAGTGAATCAGAAGATGAAGAAATAGATGATGCACCTCATCATAAAACTCTTGCATTGCTTGAAAAAAAACTAATAGAGTAAGTTCTTTTTTATTTAATTCAGCCACTAAGTATATACATATATGTATTTAATTACTTGGTACATGTAAAAGTTTTTACTGAAACCATATATATTTATTTATACATTGTACATATACTGAAAGTTTTTAACAATTTTCATTTCCAAAAAACATCAAATTATATAAATATATATTGTGTGATTTTCATTGATTTGCTCTGTAAAATTATTTTCATTAGCTAGATAGATTTCTTTTTGTGTATAGGAATCTGACTTACTGTATCACTTTTTTCTGCCTAATTACATTGATTTTCTTCTCAAAAAAAAAAAACTTGTAGATTTCAGAAGTTTCAATGTTGTTACACAACTCTTGTAAAAACACACAAATTTAATGCATGTGAATTCTATTGTCACAGATGGCTTTACATGAAATTTTGATGAGTTAAGCTTAACTATTTAGTATTCATTAAAATAAATCCTTGTAAATTATGAAAATTAAAAATGTATTTTAAATGGTATCTTTGTTACAAAGCATTCACACTCAATGCTGTTGTGCTTAAGTAGTATATCTTGAATCATTGAAGTACAATACTAGATTTATAGTCTTATGTATTTATATATGATTGAAGACTTGAATAACTTCATTAGGTAGAACTACAATACTAAAGTTTCCATTTATCAGATTTGGTCATTAAATAATGATTAAATGACATTTATTATTTCAAGGCAACTCAACGAAATACTTGTAGTACTTTTTTACTTTTTTTTTCTGTGAGCACAATTTAATTTGTATGCAACTTTGTTGTTTTTTTAAGTGAACTTTTTATTTGATTTCATCTTCAGGTTGTACAAAAATGATGATAAAGAGCTGATTAAATTAGTCATATCCAGGTTTCATGATTCAGAAGAGACATCTTCAACATGATTTGTATTATTTTCTCCAGTTGTTAATTATCATTTTTCTTAACGATTTTTCTTATTATAAATTGAATATGTATTTTTATTATTAAGGGACAAAAGAAGATAATTCCTGGATGACAAACTTTTTTATCAAACTAAACATGACTTTCTGACTCACTATCATAAATAACTGAAACAAAAGTTCTGTAAACTTATCACTTACTGAACTGGCAGAAACTTGTACAATTATTTATTTTTTGCATTGGATTTGTTTTCTTAAATGTACATAAAAAACCATAACATGGAAATTAAATGATGAATTCTTTTTTTTTTCTTAGTATATTATATTTAACATACTTAATCTAACACACTCCACTTGAAGAGTTGTACATTTTTCAGCATATTCTATTGAACGATTGTTTTTCTTTGGTATTTTTTGTAAAAGTTAATGTGTTTTTAAGTTTATCTGAAATCGGTTCATTTACATGATATATTAAAAATCACTTTTACTCCTTGAGGTTAAGATTGCTTCCTAAGAGATAACTGTTAAACAAAACAAAGCAAAATTAGTGTATAAAAAATGGTAGCATAGTAGGAATATGGAATACATATACCTGGATAAGCTGTCTCTTAGAGAGGAACAGCATTATTTGGAGTAAGAAAATGTACAGACATGTACAAATAATTGAGTCATTGAAAACCTATTACAGCTAGGTTGTTGAAAAATGTCAACTATTTTGGAAGGCTTTAAACTTTATTTGAAATTAATGCTTTAAAAAATAATATTAAATACTTGGTAAAAAACATATCACCCAATGTATAATGAAAAGTTTGATAACTAAAAATAAACGAGGAGATATTTGTAAAAAAAAACTAAATCAGTTCATATACAGCTATTAAAAATATTACTGAAGATTCTACCTAATTTTATTAAAATTTTACATATATACTGTTCATGACCATATTTGAGTACAATCAAGAATTTAAAAAAGCAGTGTTCTATGGTATTACACCAAATTATATATTTTTGTCACTTGGCACAAATAGTGAGCCAGATGGCAGAGCAGTGTAGATACTTGACTGTTCACCTGAAAGTCCTGGGTTCGATCCTCTGTGAGAACCTTGGAATTTTTCCAGGGGTCCACCCAGATTTAAAATGGGTACCTGACTTAAGTTGGGGAAGTAAAGGCGGCTGGGCGTTGTGCTAACCGCACAATACCATCATATACAGAGGTTATAGAAACAGATGAATTCTACACTTCACTTCATCTGCACCGATGGCCCTTAGGCCTAAGGGAACTATACTTTACTAGGCTCATATGAGAAATAATTGACGTAAATGGGTTATTAATTTTTTTTTTTTAGAATTTATTATTTTTGTTTTACTTTTTGACAAAGGCTCAATATATAAGAGAAAACTTCTCCATCTGATATATGGAGATCCAAACAAATACCTACGTCAGGTATTATATGCATATGTAGGCTACTAGTATAAATATAGGCCTAATCTGAAGCAACACTAACTTAATCACTTTACCAATTTGATAACACTTGGACATAAACATATGAACATAAAAATTCACGATAGAGAACTCTTAAAAACCTGCCATGTGTGTTTAATGTTCTGTATAAGCTAAATTAAGATTGAGACTAAATCTTTACATTGACCAACTATTTTGCCATGTTTATTATCTAATCTATTTTTTTTTTCTGATACCCAATCATATTAACTTTAACAGTTATCATGGCGTATTTCCTGTAATTCTCCAAAAGATCAGGAAATATCCACGGTAATTTTCTAATTTCTCCTACGATTACGCTTCGGTAGCATAATAAATCATATGTAAAGCCCAAAAATAAATTGACTCATAATTTTAATTAACCGTTTTAATGGTTTATGTGGAGGAGGGACTTAGTTCTGCCGCCCCCCACCCCCACTAACCCTCCTATGGTTACAGGCTTCCTTATGAAAAATCTGGTCACACACTTGAACCCAAGTAGATAGATGAAAGATATTCTTTTTAAATAGTTTACCACGAGTTCTTGTTCCTGACAGTGGCATCACTGAGGACTGTGCCGCAACGGGTGACACCAAAATGAACAATTCTAAATTTCTTAGCAGAAAGAACTCGTTCTAGTAGGGTTTTAAAACCGATCATAGTTAAAAAAAAATGAGCAGTAGCACGGAGTTGCCACCATGCAACTTGGAGCAGCAAAAGTTTGTGCAGTTTAATAAAAGTAAAATTATATTGTGTAATTTTTTGTATATCTATGTCATTAAAACTCATCAACTTTTGGACCAATGGAAGTAGCTTACAAACATTTCTGTTATAGGCGATTTTCTTTGCTTTAGTGCAGGAAAATTCGAAATATATCCTATTGTCCATGGTGGAAGTGTTGAGGGGTGACACCCTGAATTTTCCGCACCGGTGACACCAACCTTAGTGGACGTCACTGTTGCTGACCACTGTGATACATGAGTGGCAACCTGAAGTGTTTGACTCATTTTTACTGACAAATCATTTGACACACATATCTTTCAACATAACGCATATTAATATCTTTGCATAAATATCTCATTGGTTTTAGTATATATGACTATTGCTCACTAGGAAATTCTTTGGAGGCCCCCAATAAACTGGGGGCCCTAAGCTACAGCTTGCGTAGCTTATATGTAAATCCTGCACTGGGTGTCATATGCTGTCATGCCTTTTGTTATTCCTCCTCGCTTTACCATCGTACTCCTGTGTGCCGTCTTCTTTCCAGTTTCAATGAAACTCATTCACGTCCAATTTGACCAACTAAATTGAATAATTCATTGGAATTCTGTGATATTCTATGATTCCATAGCTTTTGATCTTCAAAGGATGTTCTGCATATTTTTTCTCTAAACTCTCACGCATAGACAAGTGACTACCACATAGCTGCTAATCTCAGCGGTAAGAACGTCAGCGATAACAGAGCAGTGTCTGTACAGGCTACGAGAGTATGTTTATCAGAAGAACACTTTTAGAGAGTGTGGCAACCTTTATTTTTTTTTTGCGCCTGGCCCATTTACCCAACAGTTCCTCCTCTTATATGAAGTTTTCCAGCTAAATACGAAATTATTTGTGATGAGCGAAACAGGAAAAAAAAATGATACAGTTTACTGACTTTACAACTATTAATTGCAGGTAATTTTGAGAGAATAACATCTTTTTATTTAATTGTCCAGATTATGTATTTATATTTACCTCCAGATTTTCTATACATATATCTACGGCTGTAAAAAGTAAAAAAAAAAAGTTTACATAATTTTGCATTATTATATTTTATTGTTATATTTTACTGTTGTATTGTATTGTTAAACTTTATTGCTATATTTTAGTGTTATATTTATTGTATTTTATTATTGCTATAGTGCTATATTTTATTTGCGATTGCCGCAGTGTAATTTGTTATTGTTTCGTCGATTATTCAGACACTAATTGCTTTAGAAACAGCCAAAATTCAATTAACAACCTCTCAAGAAATGGGTTACATACTTTGGATGTGTTTTGCTTGTGTAGTTTTTGCCAAGTCTGAAGGTAAACTATGAAATATTAATAAAAACATTTTTTTTTAAAAATTACTAATGCGCATACGATGAGTAAAAAAGCAATGTTCTTTACTGATATTCTATTATTCAATTAGGGATACAGCTTGCTATTTATTTAATTCATTCTTCTAGTTTATGATTTTATATAGTAAACTTTCTGATCTATAACATTCAATGGTGTTTTAACCATAGATATGGTTTTAAATATCATCGTTTTTATTACTTTATATAAATAAATTAGACATTTTCCCCCCAATGATGCAGTATTTGTCAATGACTAACATCTAAAAAAATATCTAGATATGTAATTGATTTTTACTGGTACATTTTAAAATACAGTGCATGCAGGCCTACTTAATAATATCATAGCTATTTAATTGCGTTTAATATATATTTTAAAATATTTACTTTATAACAGGCTTAGGAAGCAAACAAATAGTTTTTCCTTAGAGTTCCAGACATCTTTTTTTGTGCCGTCTGCAAATTTCACGCCGGCTAATGCTAATGATGTGGGTAATGCTAACACTGACACCCTTATATTTCCAATCTAAATCTTATCTTTGTGATTCTATTTAAATGCCATCTTAATAAATTGCCAAGTAGATTTCCATGCTTGAAAATAACCTACGGTATACACAAACAGTGGCGTCACTATAGTTGGTGTCACCCGGTGCGGAAAATTCAGGGTGTCACCCTGTGCTACTGCTCATTTTTTTTGACTGATCGGTTATAAAAAACGGCTATAACGATTTATTTCTGCTGTGAAATTTAGAACTGTTCAATTTGGTGCCACCCGGTGCGGCCCACACCCCCAGAACCCCCCTCCCCTAGTGTACACTGTACACAAACAATATTTATTGGGACACGTCGTGCACTGTGCAGATATCATAGTTTTAGTTAAAGAAGGTTGTCTCTTAGACACCCCCCCTCCTCTTTTTTTTCCCACAGACTCCCTGTCGGCTTGGACTTTCCTATTACCCTATATTAGATTTCTAAAGTTGATTCTCTTTTTTATTTAAAAAAAAGTACAGTTATGGCCCGTGTTAAACTTATATTTCTCAAGAGTTGCTTATCCTGCGCGACTGTCTTTTATTCATTCCTTTGTAGCTTTTATTGTTTCACAGTTCTAAAGCTATTTAAAAAAAGATTATTTTTGTTAGAGATGAAACGCTTTTAAAATTGTTCGTCCCCAATATGGCATATGAAACTCGCCATATGCCACACAAATGAATCTCGTTCTATCAGTGGCGTAGGGAGCTTAACTCGCGCCCGGGGTGCAATACATTTTTACCCCCCCCCCTTCGAAAACCATATAATATTATATGTAAAATATACCATTTGGCACCCCTTTGTGAGTAGCGCCCGGGCATTATGCCCCCCCCTCGCTTCGCCACTGCGTTCTATGTCCCGTATACAACTGAGGCAGCCTCTGTTCCTAAAGACCCAAATAACCTTTTAGAATGATTCTATGATGGGGCATTTAGAGAATACAGGACATTTCAATTGATTTGGTGCATAGATTCAATGAAGCTACGCCAATTTCCAATGATAAATTTTGTAAACAAGGTTAAAACAAACAAACAACAAAAACAACAACAGCAACATCGCTGCAGCCAGGGTCTGCTGGTGAAAACCGAGGTTACTTTTGGAGCTCAAAGTGCAGAATCAAATTTGGGGGCTTCCATCAATCGATTTTGCGAAATTGTTTTGTAACTATGATTTATGAATTCAAAAAGATGATGTTCAGTTTAGGGACATCTGTGTTGTGTATTTAATTTTATCGACGTGTTTGTAAGTTCTCTTTTCTCTCTCTCTCTCTCTCTCTCTCTCTCTCTCTCTCTCTCTCTCTCTCCCCGCTCGCTCGCTCGCTCGCCCTCTATCTCTCTCTGTACGTTTTTAAGCACGTGGGCTTGAAAGAAAGAGTGATAAGGAGAAACAGTAATTTGTTTCAACTAAAAGGTATTCGTTTAGACCCTAACTCTTGAAGTTTTCATGATCGGTAAAAACATATATAAATCAATAAAGCTCTGGGCGTAGTGGGGTCGTTGTCATGTGATATTAGTTAACATCATTTTTTATATGTGTGTGTGCGTGTGCGCGCGGCGCGTGCATGTGTATGTGTGAGCGCTATAGTACGTGCCGAGAATCAAAGTAAATGTCAACCTAGATACAATTTCACAAATATGGCTTACACGTGTCTAGTTCTTATTATGTATGATGATTATAATACTTAAAAGGGATAACTAGTCAGAAGAGAAAAAAGAAATATCAGGGGCAATAATGACACGACGACACGCAGGTCAGTGATGCACACAGCGCACCATGTTTCAAGTATCAGTAGTTGGTTGGGCTACACACTTCTTGAGCAAGTTTTTTTTTGTTTTTTATTTGTTTGTTTTAAAACATGCGATCTTAACTTTTTTCTAGCTTAAAATGTAAGAAATTTTTCCAAAATTATAAAAAAAAATTTTTTAGAATACAACTTTTGCTGATTTTTTTTGTTATTAAAGCCTCTTGAACACGCAACACACAAATCCATTTTTTTTTCTAACAAACACATTATTCGCTGGTGGATCCGTGTGTTAGGACGATCCTTAACAGATTCAACAAAACTAATGAAATATACCTAATGCTAGTTTGTATTACTTTTTTCCGACATTTGAATTCTATTAATAACTGCAAGAAATATCGAATTTCATGCTTTAAAAAAACCAAGGACTTTCAGTCATTGATTTATTCATCGTTTAAAGCTAACTACTCATTATTCACAGTTAGCATTCTTTATCACTCAGAGATGATCTTATACATATAGGCCAACTAATCAGAGATGTTCTTATATGTAGGCTAACTAATCAGAACTGTTCTTATATATTGGCTAACTAATCAGAGATGTTCTTATGTATAGGCTACCTAATCAGAACTAATCTTATATATAGGCTAACTAATCGGAGATGTTCTTATATTTAGGCTAACTAATCAGAACTTTTCCTTGCTGACAGCCAGAGGTGTCGTCTATCGTACTTTAGTAATTTTCGGTAAGGGGATGGGGCGGCACAAATGTCAGTTACGTCACTGATCGCTTGGATTCGAACACATATCGCGTACCTTACTTGTAAATTACACCCCCACCGCAGCCTTCAAGGCACTGCCATCAAGTTTATATTAACTTTTAAGTAAAGTCCTTTGTGTCCATTTGACGTCGGACATCAATTTGACGGATGGGCCGTGACGTAAAATGCCCGAATGTCTCTGACTGTGGTGGTAATGAAAGAAGGCCACTATAAAAACAGTCTCATAGTGGTTTATAACTTTATAGGATCTAAGAGATAAATATATCATCCTTACGGGGACTCCACAGATCGTCTATCTGATTTTTTTATGGGCACAATTTTTAATACAATTGTAGACTTCTCCCTATTTACGACCATTTTACACCAAAAATATGTCTTTAATAGAAAATGACGGGGTGAAAGTCGCAAATCGGGTTTAACGTAAATAGCGAAAACAAACATCCGTCAGAGACCAAACGGTCGGAAATGAGATAGAGTCGTAAATAAAGAATTCGATAAGGGGATCTTAAATGCATTCATATTTTTTAATGGCTTTAGTCTTTGCTGTTGTGCCCTGCATAAAGTGAAGGCACATTTCTTTGTGATGTTTACGTCTTTTAACATCTAGACAGACATTGAAAAAACATAGAATGGATGTATGAGCAGAGAGAGAGAGAGAGAGAGGGTGGATGTAGTGCTGTTGTAGCTATTTATTGTAACGCCCGGTACGAGTTACGTACTGTGGCGCCCTCCTCCCAATCTACAAAGTGCAAAAACATTTAACAGTGCTCTTTTGGCGCACAACCATTCCTATGATGCTGGGTGGAAGAATGGATGAACAGACAGAGAGGGGAATAAACATTACAATTAAAGGACGATAGGTATATATTTTCACTTTTTTTTAAAACTGGATTTTTCTGTTTTCACTATCCACAGACTGTAACGAGTGTTTCCGACTCCATAAGATTCACAATAACAGTACAGATCGAAGTTCACTGGATGACATGTGTGGGTAAGAAAAAAACAACTTAAGTTTTATTAATTCATTATTAATTTATTATTCATTTATTAATTCATTAATTTATGTATCTCTATTTACTGTGACGTGATTACAATAAGCGTTTGTCTATTTTTACTATGACACCTTTAAAATACGTGCCAGTCTGTTTACTGTGATGTCAAGAGAATGAAACATGTAACCAGCCCCGTAGCGTGAAAATTCTACAGCAGGGGCCAGGCATTCTACAGCAGGGGCCAAGCAATAGCAGGGGGAAGGCAGGTAATACATTTTACTAAGTAGAACAAATAAGCAGAGGGGCCAGACAAAACGCAGGGGGGCCCGCCCCCTGTCCCCCCCCCGCACGCTACGGGCCTGCATGTAACAGTGGATTGTTGTTGTTTTTTTACGCTTTTACATTTATTACATTTTTTTGGGTAAATCATCATAACAAATTTAAGGAATACCTTTCAGTGATTTCAGCACAGTTCTTTATTGTGTTGTTAGTGGATCCTGCATGGAGTTAGTAGACAACTGTCGTAAGTTTTATTTTACTTATCATTGATGAGAATATGATATGACCTCCATCACAAAACACATATGGCTTCATTAGTATGGGTCATTGGATTAGGATTTGGGGGGGGGGGGGGTTCAATAGTATTAAGTCACCCTCTGTAAATGTGAGCTTGTATGTAGGCGAGGCTTCTTGCGGTGTAGAGCGCTCGACTGTCAACCGGAAGGGTCTTATTTAGGTCCTGCTGAAAGTCCCAAAGTACACTCAGTTTTAATAGTCGGGGGAGTAAAGGCGGCCGGGCGTTGTGCCACACAATCCCTCAAAATATCGTTGCTACTGAAACAGGTGAATTTCCTCGGTGTCGGTGAGCCCTTTGGGGGGGGGGGGGTTAATAGAACTTAATTTTTTTTTACACTTTATAAGCCATGCACGGGGCTTCTTAATGTGTTTACCTTACCATCATGTTGAGGAGTTTAATAGGTCTCTGGGGGCACGAAGCAGATTTTCAGATATGACCTAAACAAGCGTACTCGTTGTATTTTATAGCATCAGATTTAAAGTGATTTTTTTTAATCGAATGAAGTCTTTTGACATAAGGGTGTGTGTGTGGTGGGGGGGGGGGGCTAGGTTTGCCTAAAAAAATGAAATGCTTTGCACCCAATAACTTATAATCAATATTGGGGAGCAGTGAAGTAAACAGAAAAATAAGTTATAAATTTATATCATTTAAACTAATTGAAAAATATGTGTTAACAATGTACGTGACAAAACTTCAATTTAAAAATTGCGTTGCCTAACTATTTTTTTTTTAATTTTGGTTTCATTTAGTAAAATTTTGATAATTCCCTGACTAATTTCTTTTCTAATCTAGAATTCAACGACACTGAAATGGAGGAAATTACAAGTAATTTCAAAACTGCTCAATCAAAAACAGCCAGTAGTCTTGGTTAGTCTATTTGATACTGATAAAATTATTGCTGCATTGTGACGCATTTACCATCAAGTAAACTTGCCCAATGGCAAACAAACTTTGTGGTCCCCTCATTATCATTTTCGTTGTAAAATCCACCTCTGATTAAAACATAACAACCAGTTTTAAAAAAAAATTGTAAAAACGTGTAGGCCTACACAGCGTTAATTATTCCACCATGATTGGCTCTCTCTGTGCACAAGCATTTCTGATATAAAAACAACAACAACAAACTTTGCATTATAAGGAAAACATACTTTATGTACCGTATATTATAAGTTACTTTGTGAATTTTATATTTTGGTGTCCAACACCTCAAAAGAAAAAAAAAATACTACACAAAAAAAAAACGCCGAAATGTACCGAGAATACAGCTCAAAAACGGCAAATCGAGAAAATGCATCCGCCAAAAGCGCCAAACGTAGAATTGTATTACATGTATTCTTAATTAACCAGCTTTACTCAGGATTTGTCTGCGTTTAAGACTTGATTAGTGTGATATAGGCTAGTCTTATAACACTGAGACAATTTATCGTAGAGTTTCTTACCGGCCCTATGCGCCTAACTAGACGATTGTCTCTTCGTTTTAAACTTATTTTAAATTGAAACATCATATTTTTTAAAACTATGAAAATGTAGGCATACACGTTAAGTTTAAAACAGCCAAAATCTCGCCATCAATTCACGCCGGAATCCGAAAAACGACGTCCAAACTGGCGGGCAAACTGGCAACCATGTGAGCCAGAAAAGATGCAGTATCTCAACTGACCCCATAACCTGGCTTAAGTGAGAGGTGAAATAAAAATAAAATATTGTTGGAATTTCACCAACTATTTTAAAAGAAAGCGATGTTTCACGTGGTGTCACGTTTTATCGTTGTTTACATATCCCTTTTTCTGGCTTTACTGAAAGGTTTTTATCACTTCACATGGCAAATTTATTATAATGAGAACATTGTAAATGATATTATTCTAAAACCCTTCTTTTTTCCTTGCTGGCCTCGAGCTCTTATCCACTGGAAGTATGCTTGTATAATAGATATGCGCATATTACTTTTGAATTTACCAGCTTGAGAAAAAAACAAAAAAACAATCCACCCTCTCTTTATCCGTATCAGGTCTACCTCAAGGGGTTTGAAGCGAAAAAAGGTCATATGGGGCCCAGGGGGCAGAAGAAAACAAAGGACCAATTTAAATGACAGAAACTAGTGGTGGTGGTGGGGGCTTTAGAATTAGGGGCCAAGAGCTTGCGCTTAATGCACCCGACATTATATCCGCCTCTGAAGAAGTTGTAACCCGTGCCCTTAAGTTCCCCACCAGGTGACAGTAATCTATTGTCTATATAACAGTCGGTGGTAGTGTGTGATAAGAGAGAGGTCTCAGTTGATGAAAACTGTCATAGCCCATGCTGCTAAGTTACAAATATTTATTCCATCGACATTAGTAATTTAGTTGTAGGCCTACATTATGATGAGCTCCCCCCCCCTCGTTTTGACCTAAATTTAGCATAAAATTTTTTTTCCTCAAAAACCGCTGCAAATATGTTTCTTGATAAAATGGTAGGAAAATAATTCCCAATATCTGAACAAATCATTATACAGCTGTATAAATGTAACCTGTAATTAAAAATATAGAAATTTTTTGCACCACTTAATTCTATTTATCTCTTATATGTATATCAGCAGGAGTTGAAAATGCAGCTCAGAAAGGATACAATATTTCAACTTTGATGCAATTATTGTTTATATTTCTTTGCAAAATCTTGTTCAGACAATTGTATTAAATGTATTTCAAATATTCTTTACTGTGTTTTTTCAACATCTTAGAAAAACTGCTACATCTCAATAAAAAATATTTATAGTTATAGAGTGACTTGTGTTTTTTTTTTACTTTATTTATCCTTGACCTGTTTTTAGAATGCTCCTGATTTCATGGATGAAGATTTCCACTTCTGAATAATAAAAATTTTGTGTACAAATTTTTCCAACTTGTATGACACAACTTTCTAAAAATTTTCAGCTTCTAATTTTACAAGCTGAATGTTACTGTCTTATGTCAGTACAAAGAACAATACAATAAAGATGAGAGTAACCAACTGTTTATTGAAATTTATAATTGCAATTCATGAATTGTTGTTATAAGAAAGATTTCACTAACTAACTTGAATATAAATAAATTATTACTCAACAAGCTTTCTTTAATATCTTTTTTCTCATTATAACTGATATGATAAAACAAAGCTGTGATACTAAAATAAAGTCATCAAACAAAACTGCTTACACATTAATATTAGTAGTTAAGTAGTAATAAATAAGACTAATTTTAAAAAAGTAATAAAATATTTTAAAAGTAAAAAAAATAAAATATTATATGTAATTAAGTCAATATTATAAAAACCTAAGGCACTTGAGCTATATTCCAACATAAATACTATTGCACACTTAAAGATACATACCTGCATGCATTTAAAAAAAAAAGCCAGTCATAAAAACTTTTTTTTTAAATCATAATTACTAATTTTAATGTTCTACTTTGCAATACATTCATTGCAATATATGTTCTCAATATAATTTTACCAGCTAGTGCTAACATATTCATAATTATTTTTAATACAACTTATACACATTTTTCTTTTTTAGATCTATATTCAATCTTTGAACATCTACAATTTCTATTTTACCACAGCCATGATTCATTTGGCTGATTATTGTCCCCGGTAATAAGTTAAGTATGCATATCTTTAGACCCTATAAAATATCAACAGGCCTTTTTTCGCAGTGCCCGGTTTTCATAGCCGAGTGTTCATAGGCTTTGGAGACATAGGTAAGTAACTTGAATGGATGGGATTTGAACCCATTACTTAAGCATGCAGATTAGGCTCAAACTCAAAGCAAAGCCTTCCTATCATAGATAATAAATATAATGATAATCACACTTTAGAAAGAATATGTTGTTCACAAGTACAAAAAATACAAGTCTTAGATTTAACTGTCAGTAAAGAAACATCCAAGCTTTTTTCCTTTGTATTTCTTTAAAAATAAAAATAATAAAGTAACTCAATAAAACAAATAAATGCAGTCAGAGATTTAATACTTGGTTCAGATCAAAAGGATATAAAAAAGTATTAAATATAAAAATAGATAATCTACTTTCAAATAAATTAACTCAAACTAGCTTATAAAGCATCTCTTTGAAATTTAATACTCAATGCAGCAGTAACCAGTGCTAGGCATTTCAATGACATTATTACTTTAAACAGGATTTTTTCTCCTGAAAATATCTGAAAACCCAGTGCTGCCACCTGGTAACTCTTGTTCTATTTCACTCCATCCATCAAACTCACTTGTCATCAGAATATAGCTTTTAACTTTGTCCGCCACTGGTAGGTGGACAACCTTGGAGCCTAAAGATGTGCCAAGACAGGACCTGATACATCTTCTACATGCATCAGTTAGAGTGAGTGGACTGTTGGTGTAGGTGGCAAATAAATCAAATATGTCCTGTTTTTGTTTTGGCGTGTAGTGAGTATTTATGCCTTGTGTTCGCTTGAGCAATACTTCTAAAATGCGCATTGTCTTGAAAGGAATAACCCTGAAAAAAAGGTTGAATGATATAACAAAAAGTATTAAAAGAAATCAACAGATGCTATTTAAATTTAACCAGAAAGCCAAATCTAATACCTTAAGTAAGATAAAAATACAGCAATTATTTATTTCAATATTTACGCATAATGATGTTCTATTAAAACTTTTTTTTTATTTTCATGACAACAAAGTCTAAAAAAAAAAAGAAAAAGAAATTTAACAACTCAAACTAAAAATTTTGTCTTTTTTAAACGTTTAAAGGAAATTAATACATTTAAAAAAAAAAAGGGATTACTACAAACATTTTTTATGAATTGGGAAAAAAAAATCATATTTTCATAGATTACATTTGTGAACAATGACAATAAATATAAAATATTATGACAGCTTAAATAAACTGTTTTAGTAATTCACCTATAGTTTTGAAGCAACATTTTCATCATGTCCAAGTTTTTATGAGTCATGGCCAAGAAAAGGGGTTCTAAACCTAAATGAGGATGGGGATCTTCATGAAGAATACAACAGATCTGTGGAAGTTTCACCTTTAGGAAAAAAATAAATTTCTCAAGAACTAGATTTCACTTTTTAATATTATCTAATTTAATTAATTTCCTCTTATTATATTCAAATCAGCTATCCTTGTATTTTACAACAAGAGTAAAAATAAATATAAAATCACTGTAATTAACATTAATTATGATATTAGGAAATTAGAATGAATATGTGCCATTTTGAAATGTTTGTAATATTCAATTGATACAATTACATGTAATTAAAAAGTGTATTAAGTCTGAGTTGCTGCACTAGTAAATGAAATCTATCACCTACTGTGATTATATGGTAAATATTGTAGGTTATTTTATCATTTATTATAGGGGGGGGGGAATATAGTTGTGTCAAAAAAATTAATTTTAAGTGATACTTGTGGGCCTAAGACTAGTGCTGTGAGATTGTAAACATAAAATCAAAATTATTCTCCCTATTCACATCCTAGAATTCATTTACTGTATAATGCTCAAGCTATCATTGCTGCGAATGTTGATTTCAAAGAAACTCTTAAGACTTAATGAATGTCAATTGAGACACTTTATGAAAATTAAAAATGATACTGATTGACAGAGAATCACAGAGAGAGAATACACTCAGGACAGGGGTTAAGAGTGAGCTTACATAATGAGATAATTTACAGTAAAATGAAATGATGGAAAATTTAAAAAGTCAAGCATTCACATAACTTATAAGGTTGTTGGTAAGCCAACAAGATTTGTAGCATTTTAAATCTGAATCTTTCCATACTCAATACAATAAAAGATGAAACCAAAAAAAAATATTAAATACAGTGAGAAGAATCTAGAGCCAGAAAGGATTTAAGCAGTTGACCATAACACCATTTGGACTATTGATATATATTCTCAAAGTGAAGACAAAGCAGTAACACCCTAAAGCACACCTATTGACAAGACAGTTTCATCACCAATTACTTATAGAGATAATCGTGAGCACTAACATTTTTTTTTCTATTTTAGTTATTTGGTGATAGGAAAGTTGTACCCATAAATATATCATTGAAAAAAAATTGATAAATAAAAGTTGACCACTAAAAACATACAAACCTTTTCATGAGCTTCAAGATTACATCCACACTGTAACAGAGTTTTTACAGCTGAGAAGTTGTCTTCTGCTAAAGCTGCCACCACTGGTGTTTCCCCTTTGCTATTCATCTTCATGTATACAAATCAAGCCATTATCCACTAATCCTCATTAAAGTGGAGAAAATTAAACAATAAGCACAAGTGACATATTTAACTTTTTAACTGATTTACCTGATTTATGTCACAACCATGGTCGGCTAGTATTTTTATTATGTTGGCCCTGCCCTGAGTTGCTGCTGCATGAATTGGCAAGGCATTTAAATAGACACACGAGGTAGAACAACCTTTCTTGCTCAGCATATATGTAACAATCTCAGACAGACCTCTCCAGCATGCCAGATATAAGGGAGATTTACTTTCATAATTTAAAGCACTAAGATTGCTGCCTATAAATGTATTAAAAAAAAGAAACATTTTAAACTTAAAATATTATTTATTCTTCAAGTTGAACAAATTTTAATACAAATACATCTTAATAATCAAATTCAACAGCTCAAACAAGTAGGTTATAGAAAATGAAAGTACTTTTCAAAGTGAGCTCAATTTAAATACTTTGATTGTTTTACTACTATATTAAACAGAAACACAGATTGACAGCTGTCACAAGCTAGCAGGTAGTCTATGTGATGGCCATTGTCTTGGAGTAATCTAAGTCCTAAACTGAATGCCGGAGGTCAAATATTTATTTCTACACAGCAACGTGACAGACAAATATAGAACAACTCAAGTCGGGTGTGTGCACAATAAAAAAACACTGACTTTATTTAATAAGTATATATAGCTCTTAAAAGAGTTCTTAGCTATTTCTGCTAAGTAATATTACAAAGTGGTTGAGGGCGGCTGGGTGCGGCACCTCACACCAACTACTGTATTGTACCAATTCGTGGAGTCTGGACCGAACCGTGCAGTATGAACCCCTCGTGGAGTCTGGGCTGACTCTTGGAGTATGAACCACGATTAGTTTAACTTATCTACTTTTATACTATTGGGCCCTCTCAATGTGTTCCCTACTTTCCCACATAAATCAGAGCCCATTGTCAAGACAGGTGTGGGACTATAATTACATCCCATCCCATCTCCTCAGCGAACGGGCAATGTACCTTATTAAATGATCAGGAATGTTCAACTTGGTGTCCAGAGTTGACCCTGTGCTGAACTTAAGTAATTTAAACTCTGAAAGCAACAGAAGATGGAATGTATGTGTGTGTGTGGGGGGGGGGGGGGGACAGGAACGAGCAACGTTTTCACTTTGTCACATAATACGGCCTATTATTCTGCTCTGTGCACATTTATAGGGGGTGGGTGCAATATTTATTTAGGAGAAGCAGGGGTGGAGGTATAAAAGGGGTGGGTTAAATGCTACACTGAAAGATGTCTTAAATGTACAGTCTGTGACAACAGCTTTGTTAATAAATTAGGCTAAACTAAAGATAAATACATGTACCTTTATCAATGAGAAGATGAGCTGCTGCTGAATAATGTTGACCAATGGCTTCATGTAGTGCTGTCTGTTTAGTTACTTTATGACAAATATTTACATCACTACCAGATTCTAACAAAAGTTCTATTATCTGAAATCAAACAAAAACTAAAAAATGAGGAGAGTAAAGTAAAATGTTATAAAGTATCTGAAATAATCTCTTTTTAGTTATTTTTAGTTTGCATGTTTTAAATTAAAAAATTTTGATTGTTCACAAGTTACCTTGATATCACAACGTGAAGAGACAGCAGCTAAAAGTGCATGCTGATTATTAAAATCGACAGCATTTACAGAGCAACCTAGAGAAAAAAAATGACATAAATATACAAGGGTTAGTAATAATTAATATTAATCAAGGAAATTACAATATTTACACTAACTTATTGGATGAAGTGAAACTTAGGTCATTTTTTTTTAAATCTAATAATTTGAAAATTAAAGTTTTAGAGAAATTTTCATTCATATAAAATTGCAAGGAAATAAAAGTTGAACAATATAACTATATAGTAAATTATAACTACATGTTTATGAATAAACCTGTATTAATAAATTTTAATATATACTGACATCTTCATTTAAATTTTAAGTGGAAACGTGTTAACTTTGCATTTATCATATTCCTTCTTAAAGAATTGTTTCAGACTAAATTTAAAACTTTTTTTTTAAATAATGATCTTTGTACATACCATAATTCACAGAGGTTGTTTTTTTTTTATACATCAGAAGTTTTAAAAAAGAAAAACATAAACTTTGCAATAAAAAAAGCAAGAAGGAAATTAGGCTATTTTTAGATCTAATCAGCATAATAACTTTTAACATTCTTCACCTGCATAATCTCAAAAGACTCGTTATCTGACTAAACTTTCGATGTGGCACTAAATCTTATAATAGAAATAGCCTACAATTATATCAACCTGCATCCAAACAAAGTTTAACAATATCTTTATTGCCACCATAAACTGCTGCATGTAAGACTGAACTCCCCTGTTTGGTAACTTTATCAATAGCAGCTCCCTCTGCTAGTAAAAATTTACAAAGCTCTGGAATATAATAAGAAAATAACATTGAAAAAGTTCACATAGAACACATTTTCCTTTATGACATTTAGAAAGAAAAATATAATTCAACAATAAAATAATTTAACATCATATAGATGTATGTAGATTGCGTTAAAAAGTTTCTTTTTTGTTCAGTTACCAAAGTCTCCAGCAGAGGCAGCTTGATATAATGGAGTCCAGTTTTCTCCATCAGTTTTATTAATGTCTGCTCCTGCATGAACTAGTTCTCCAACTAAACTACGCATTTCTGCATTATCTCCTGGGTCAAACATGTTGGATACTGTGATAGACAATGTAACATTTCGTGAGATGATAAAGAAGCAAGTCACACAGAAAACTTTAAATAATCACATTTTTACTATCTGAAGATCTAATGCTGGTTTTTTTTTCCCACAGAATTCAAAGATATGATGTCATTTTTATTCACAATATATGATATTATTTATACTAAATCTAAAAAGTAATATGATATCAACAGCAGTATACGTTACCTTGCCTGATCACAGCATGTATTGGTGCCCAGTAAGTTCTATCTGCCAGGTTGACATCACAGCCTGATTGAATTAAAGCTTTAGCCACATTTGTGTGGTTGCTGGATATTGCCTCTATTAATATGGAATGACAAATGATTATCAAATTTAACTTAAAAAATATAGTCACAAATGGTAAAATATTGACAAAATTAAAGTCCTAGCCAACACAACATTTTTCTAAAGGACCAACCTAACAAGGGAGTGATGCCTTTTACTGTGGAAAGATTTAAATCAGCTTTGTATTGAATCAGTGCTTGCAAGATTTGCTTATGGCCATTACTAGCTGCTTCGTAAGAAGCAGTACGTCCAGCTCGACTTTTTTTGTTGACATCAGCACCTGTTAAATTGTATTCCATATTTACTTTCACTAATGTAGTGTTTTGGAAAATATATGGGCTGGTAAAAGACAACAATGAATGGAAAAGTAGGACAAACTCAGAATTATATGAGTTATGTGAGGAACTGAACATAACAGCAGAAATAAAAATAAATAGTTTTAGGTGGGGTGGGAACATGGAAAAAAAATGGAAAAGAACAGAGTCGCTAAAGTAATATATATGACAACACCTAGGGCAGACCAAGTAGCAGAACGATAGATGAGGTAAAGAAAGACCTTAAAACTATATGAGTGAGAGAATGGGGGAAGAAGACCATAAATCAGGAACAGTGGAGTGGAGAAATGGGCAAAGCATGTAGAACTAAACAAAGAAGAATGCAGTGTTTTGAATGTCATTTAACAACATTATAGACCTGCTTGTAAAAGTGAATGAACCACATCTAAATGTCCTGCCTCAGCAGCTACCATCAAAGGAGTTTTGTAGGTATGATCTCCCCAGTCAGGGTTTGCACCTGCTTTCAAAAGTATTTGTACCATAGAGATATCTCCAGATTGTGATGCATAGTACAAAGGTGTGAATCCTCTGCTGTTAGCCAAGTTCATATTACAGTTAGTCGATATGAGAAACTGTGGAACATAAAGGTATTAAATTAAATTATTGAAACATTTGATATATTGTTCAATTTAAAAAAAATCATTCACAGAGTGATCGACCTACTTTGAACATTTATTAAAAATATAAAATCATTTTTAAAATGAAATTCTCCTTTGTTTAATTTTACTTTATTGGAATGCTCATATTTTTGATGAAAAAATTTTTTTTACATTATATCATGACTACCATGCTACATAACCTATTTTTACTGTATTTTAATGGTGAGGTAATCATTAGGGAGGTTTCATAGGCCAAGGCAAACGTTTTCTAGAATAGCTAGGTTAATTTTGTTAGAACCATTTGTATTTAATACAGACATTTTTAAAGTTTACTAAAAATTAAAAAATAATTTTCTTAGCAAAATTATATATTTTAAAAAGCAAAAAAGCTTTTCAAATGAAAACATATATTATTACAATATACAATATTTTGAATTTTAAATTAGCTTAAATATGATTCAGCAAACAATCCTTACTTCAGCAATGTTTTGAAACCCTTTTAAAACACATGTATATAATGGTGTGTTTCCAGATGCATTCTGAGAATCAATATCAGCACCATTATTGACTAAGAGCTGAGCGATTTCAAAAAAACCTCTCCAACAGGCCATATTAAGCAATGAATTTCCATCTGCATCAGCTTGGTTCACATTAGCACCCTGATTGTCAAAGCCAAATGCAATTAGATTAAAAAGGGCACACTTAAAAAAAAATCTTAACATCATGAGTAAATTGTAATTAAACTTGGCTGAAATTTTAATTTTTTTCTGCGTAAAGGGAAAAAAAAAATACTAACCTTGGCAATTAGAAGAGAACAAATATCAGTACATCCCTGACATACTGCTAACTGAAGTGAAGTCTGGCTGTTATACTGAAAATCTATCTCAAAGTCGATATCTAAAATACTTTTAATCAGCTCAATATCCCTTTCCATAATGGCATTTTGAAGCTGCCTGATATTTCTTCTTTTTTCTCTCTTTTCAAATCCTGCACGACCAGAACCATTGTTTTTCTTTGTTAAAGCACCTATCAAAAAAAAAAGGTCATTCAGCTTAAACATTTTTTAGCATCCTCTTTTACAACATTTTAAACATCCTTTTACTGTTGTCTGCTGTAACAAATGGCATGTTAATGTTATGTTTGAGTTAGGGAAATTATTCATTCATTAGATTATTAATTTAACCTTTTTACAATTTTTGATGTTGGGAAGACATCAGGGAACCAACAGTTTTTAGGTCTCATCATTCCTCTTTTTGTAGATTGATACATTTTGGCCTGTCAATTCCTTACTAATATTGCCTGGTAAAAAAAATAGTTTTTCTCTCACTGCCTCTTATGAGGCTTATGCCTACTCTTTTCAGGTATCTAGCATTATAGTTTAAAAAGGGTATCTTACCCTCATAGCGTATAACTATAACATGGCCAAAAAACTTTGGCTTTCATTTTTTTTTACTTGAGTGCCCACTCAATCAGGTCATTTAAGATTTTAATTACAGGAGGCCTTAAGACAAGTATATGTGATAATATTTAATTTGATAGCCAAGAAGAAATGTACATGACTGAGACATAATTTTTTTTAAGTCTAAATTACTATATATTTAAAAAAAAAGTTTGCAACAGCCACTAATACATACGTAAACTTTAGACTTGTTTAGTCACTTTATTAATCATAAATAGAGTAAAGTTTTAAATTTTAGTGCATGGTAATACCCTTTCTGAAGGCAGAAAACTAATAAGAAATATCAGATTCTCCTGTTACTTGTCACTTTAATTATATTTATTCAAATTGCTTGTTTGCAACATAATAAGTCTAAGAAAACCATTCATTCCTCATTTAACTAATAGTCTAATAGTAATAGCTTTTAACCCAAGATGTTACCTTGAGCGTTATTATTGTTACTCATCTTTATGAATAACAAAGTTTCTCTTACAAGAAGTGGCTGACAATGTTATACAATGATTACACTGTTATAAATAATATATCATTTATCACTAGCGGTTTAGATCGTATTTCACTTAGTTTCCCCTATAAACTTTTTAGTATAAAAACACAGAGATTAGCCCAAAAATAAACTGATAAACGTTTAAGCGTGTTTAAAGCCTTATCCACTTTTATTTCTCTTAATAATTTAAAAATATATGCCTATAACAGACAGTGATAAGCTCTACCATCATTGCTACATTAGAAATTTTCAGTTTAGTTTAATGTTTTTTTTTTAATATCTATAGAAAGCAGTCCCCCATGCCTTCCAAGCTATAAATTAATTTAATAATATTTCACTATACAGATAGTAGTATTTTTTTAGTACAGTGATCTTACCTGCTTACGAGAAACTTTCGGGAAATACCAAAGCTATTTATACTTTCCTTTCCATGGATTGGAGTTATTCTTTTAAAAGGGTGGGAGTAACACACTTTATTACAATGTTATAACTCTTTCTGTTATCAGCAGGGTTTAGGCATGCATTTGAATAACTTCAAGCGTTTCTGTTCACAGACAAAGCCGTCCAAGGTCCATGTCCGATTAGTCTGATTCATCTTTTGTCATTGACATAGACCACCCTGATAGTCATAGTTGAAAATCTGGTACTTAATTTATTTTATAATAATAAATTATAAATGAAAATATTTTTTATATTATATTATTAGTATGAGTGAAGTTACAATTACATGTCATGTTTAATGGCGTATATATATTGTTCACTGCATAGTCAAATAACAACTTCATTGTCTTTATATCACAATTTACTTTCACTTAACTCCTGGCCTGGAGGAGCCAAAAGATGCTATGCAATAACTTTTGAATAACTGCATATATTTTATAATTAAATTGAATTAGTAAAGATACAATTACATATTTCAAATAACAACTTCATTGTCTTTATATCACAATTTACTTTCACTTAACTCCTGGCCTGGAGGAGCCAAAAGATGCTATGCAATAACTTTTGAATAACTGCATATATTTTAATTTTATAATTAAATTGAATTAGTAAAGATACAATTACATATTTAATTTCTTTATGTGTATTTTTTGTTCCCTGCGAAGTCAAGTAGTAACTTAATCTTATTTTAAATTAATATTTACTTTTACTTAACTCCTTGGGTTTTTAGCTAGAACCTATCATAGCCACATGACCTCTGCAAAACTCTACATCATATATGATTTTGGGCAGCCTTTCTCAGCGCCCCCCCTCTCATGTTAGGTTGCATTGATTCGTTTCTTGTTTTATGGCTGGGACTTTCCTTTTGCTAATATTTCTTGTTGTAATTTTAAATGGAAGCACAATCCACGTTGCAGAAACAACTGTGTTGTCTCAAAATTGACTAAATAACAGAGATGGGGTACATGGTACTTGTTTTACCAAGTAACAGTACTTTGGGTACTTGTATTAGGGCTTGTACTTGTACGGTGTACCTCGGGTATATGTACTTGTAATAGTACTTGCATTTTTTAAAAACATTTGTACTTGTACTCTTACTTGCATCTTGTCCTTGAGTACTCGTTCTTATATTTGAACTTGCATGGTCAGCACTTGGAACATCTCTACTAAATAGCCCATAGACATAGTAATTTCACTGTCAGCCTTGTAAAACTTTTTTTTTTGTTTCTTCACAATGGCTTCTAAAAAAAATTATATCATATAGATCATTTAATAAAAAATGTTGATTATAACACCAACTTTGAAGCTGATTTTTTTAATGGTTGTATTTTTCATAAGTTAATATAATATTCAATTATTTATAAATTGATTAAATTCAATTTTCATTTCCCAGAATGACCTGCATATATCATGGCTGTTCATGACTATGATATAATTATTGTTGGTGCTGGAATCTCTGGTTTAACAGCTGCCCATATAATAAAAAAGAGAAATGCTAACTTAAAAATAAAAATATTAGAAGGCAAAGGTATAATATTATACATCTGCTGTTTTTATTTAATTTTATAAATGGTTATTAATTATACTTATTCAGTATTTTTAAAAATAGACTCACCTTCTACAACCTTGTCTATAAGCTTATTCATATTTATGAGATAATTTTACTTCAAATATAGTACTTTTTAAGGAACTGAACAGGGTGGTAGGTTATACTGTTTGGTTTAAATTGCACTTGAACTCTGTATTTAGAAATAATGAATTTATATGCAATTTCACCCTAATTGCACCTAAAACGGAAAACTTTTCAACATACTCCATACAAATAACTTGTGAAAAGTGTAAGGGTCTAAATAGATTAGTGAGGGGTGGATTCTGTAATTAAAAAAAATCTACTCCACTTTTTTATATAAAAATTCAGATGTTGCATAAACTTTGTTCCATCTCTTACATGGGAGTTTGATTTTCATTGTAAAAAGTATTTTTAATCTATTTTGTAATAATTTTTATCTGACATTACCAGTTTTTGCTATTTTGTATAGCATAAAAATTAGGTGGGTTGATTAGGCACGTTTCTACAAAATTAGCATATTTTACTGTATAAAAATGCTAGTAACTGATACAGAAATGAAAAAAATTTAAATAAAACTCTAAATTTCGGTGTATATTTTTTAAATTTCTGAATCCATCTAAAGAGCACCCCTAATATTTTTCATTAGAAAAATGTAATGAATTTCAGACAGAGTTGGTGGCCGGACACAGACTGTTCCTATGGTGTCTTCTAATGGTACAGATTTATGGGACTTGGGAGGACAATGGGTTGGCAGGTATTTTATATTTTTTTATCAAACTAATTCTGATACTTATTTCTTTAATTTCATGATAAAGTCTAGTATTGTTGTGCACATTATTATTATCCAATACATCAATCTGAGCGTGTTTTTTTTTCTTCTGAACTATTTTTAACACATTTATAAAATATATTGGATAATTGACTATTACATGTATTGAGTTTTTTATAATTTCTTATATTTTTTCAAATATTTAAGATTTTTTAATATTTGCATACTAATTAATGTCATTAATAGTCTTTATTTTATCCAGATGCCAGACTCATATAATCAGACTTCTTGATGAACTTGAAATTGAAACACACCCTCAGTATATACAAGGGACAAAATGTCAACAGCTGGGAGAATCAAGAATTAGAACTTACCAATCAAATATACCTAAATTGTCTTTGTGGTCTTTGATTGATCTTCATTTCAATATGGAAAAAGTATGAAAAATTAGTTTAGCTGTGGCGTGTTTCTGATCTTGATCTGCTCTAAATTTGAGCTCATAAGAATTGAAGCCGCTATTCTGACTAATTAATTTCTTGTCTGTGTTTCTTGGGAGCTGACAGGGAATCTTTTGCACAAAGAAACTATCATTGGAAATTTGTCACTTCCATTGCATTATCATTTATCATGTTTACTGCCCTGCTACCAGCAAATTTCTTAATTCTAGCAGTTGAAACAGTTACTGGTTCCATGTCACAACTTTGCCTTGCTTATCTCAATGTAAATGAATTGAGTGAATGCACTTTGCTAAATTCCTGGAATTTCTAGGGAATGAAGGTATGTCACCATGGACTCTGCTGAAATGCTTCTGTTATACCTATGGTTTTGATCATATGACTATGGCTCTTATGATCAGATTGACAACCTTATAAGGCTGTTGCACCTTGACACTCTTACTCTGGGGATGTGTATTATTTGCTCTCTACATTGATATAATTTTAGACACTAGTATTAATTATTATAGGTAATATCATATAAACATATTACACTATTGGATGTCTATTCCATTTACTCTGTGTCTGTACAGATAGGCTTACCTTTAGAGATACAAGCAACTTTCCTTATCATCTGTCAACTTCTCTTTTAATATGTTAAGCGATGTTAGTACTTCGTTCCCTTCTGTATGTAATCATTTGTCCCCAATGTTAAACCTGCTCTCTCTCTCCCTTTCCCCTTTATTTGAAATCCAAGACACTTTATATACAGCTTATAACAATAACAAGTACATGTATACAGTTGGCCTGAACACAACAGAAACACACACTAACACATGGCTAGGTATTTGTATTCAAATACAGCATTCAGATTCCAGAACAGAAATATGCTAATAATTTTTGTTAGAATAAAAAGAGTAGGCAATGATAGGGCTTTATTAAATATTGTTCTTATGTGTACTTGTTTTATTAAATGATAATTTCATTTCATTCCAAGGTGGACAAATATGCTAGGGAGCTATCAACACTTGATCCGTTTTCTCATCCTAAAGCGGCAGAATGGGACAGCATGACCTTAGCCACATTCATGGATAAAAATGTTTATACCAGAGGTAAATTGCTTTGTTTTGTTTTTTTTAATTACTATTTTTCAAATCAATAACACTGTTAAGAGTTTATATTACAGAATTGTTCCTAAATTGTATCTTGTGTTAATAGGTGACAAATTTCAACATTAAAATATTAAATAGAGCTTGGATTTCATTGATTTCTCTTTATTTTTTTCTTTATACTAATTGTACTTAATATAAACACAAACTGTCAATTCTTTTTAAATGCATGCTAGGTCTGTTTTTTATGTTAGAATGTATTTAATCAAATACATAATTTTTATTCTCTACTTAGCAATTTCAAGCTGGTGATATAATTGTAACCATGTGACATTGGATTATTTTAAAATATCTTGAGTGATACATTTTTTTTAGTTTTAAATGTTGGCTTTTTTCAAAATTACCAGTTTTACTCTCTTGATATACAAATATACATGCATTTTTATTTTATGTCATATTTTCGGTTATTTTTATTTTTTTGCATTTTATAGGTCGTATTTTGTTACTTTTTAGGGTATACTTTACTTAACTTGACAATGCCTTGAACTCCTTGCAGAGCAAAGGGCCTCTGCAACCACTCTCCAGCGCACTCTGTTTTGAGAGACCTTTTTCAATTCTCCCCATGACTGCAGAGTTTCATTTTCTGCTTGCAAGACCTTCTCCAGGTTGTCTTTGGGTGACCGACTTTCTCTGGCCTTGGGGATTCCATTGCAGAGCCATTTTTATGATGTCTTCTGGAGGTCTCCTTAGTGAGTGGCCAATCCATCTCCATTTCCTCCTGGACACTTGTAGGTCTATGGGATCTTGGTTTGCCAGCTGCCAGAGATCTTCGTTCCTGAATTTGTCTAGTCTCCATATCTTTAAAATATTCCTGAGGCAGTCATGTATGAACGCCTGTAGCCTGTTGGTTACTGAGTTTGTGACTCTCCAAGTTTCCGCCCCATATAGCAGTACCGATTTCAAGTTGCTCTCGAAAATCCGGAGTTTATATTTGTTTTGAGAGGGACGATGTTTTCCATACAGGCTGCAGAGAGATGAAGGCATGTCTTGCCTTGCTTATTCTGGCTTTAACAACTTCGTCTAATCCGCCTGTAGCTGAAACAATACTACAGAGGTAGGTAAAATGGTCTACTTCTCTCAAATGCTCATCGCCAGGGATTATTTTGCTAAGTAAGGCCATGACTTCTGTTTTGTCTGTACTTATGTGTAGCCCTGTTTTAGCAGCTTCTTGGGCTAATTTATTCATTTTTAGCTGCATATGCTGATGTTTCTGAGCTAGTAGACATAAGTCAACAGCAAAGTCTAGGTCTTGTAAGCATTGAGTCATAGACCACTGTATCCCAGTCTTTGTGCCTTGAGTTGTCTTCCTCATGACCCAGTCTATGACTATAAGGAAGATCATGGGGGAAAGTGAGCATCTCTGGAGTACTCCGGTTTTAACTTCAAATTCCTCTGTCAGCTTGCCTTTATGTATCACTTGGCTGGCGGCACCTTCATAGAGTTGCTGGATAAGATGTATGTAGGTCTTTGGGACACGACAGTGTTTCATCAAGTTGCCAGATGGTGACTCTGTCTATGCTGTCAAAGGCTTGGCGGAAGTCAATGAAATTTAGGTATAAGGTGGATTGCCACTTCAGGGATTGTTCATTGATGATTAAAGTCAGTACAGGACCTGTCTTTACGGAAGCAGGCTTGTTCTGGCCTGAGCTGTTTGTCCATAGCATCCCTCAGCATCTCTAGAATGATGCGAGTTAGTATTTTGCTCGGCACAGATAGCATCATTATGCCTCTTCAGTTCTTGCAGAGTACCAGGTCTCCTTTCTTGGGAATTTTAACAAGGTGACCTTTCTTACAGTCTTTGGGACTTTCCCTTCATTCCATATTTTGTGTATAAGTGGTAGCAACATTTCAGTTGTTGTTGCTATGCCTGCGGGCTTCTGGTGGAATACCATCAGGTCCGGCTAATTTCCTGTCTTTTAGTAGTTTCAGTGCTTTGAAAATTTCTTATTTATTCGGGGGTTTATGTTTACGTTAATTTCACTTCTTGCTTCTGGTATATCTGCTTTTACTGTTGGTGGAGGTCTGTTAAGGAGTTCCTTAAAGTATTCAGTCCATCTTTTCCTTTGGTCTGGTTCTTTGGTGAGAGGTAGTCCTTTGCTATCTTTTATTGGTTTGTCTTGGTTTATTCGTTTCATGGATAAGGTTCTGGTTAATTGGTAGAGGGTGCTAATGTCTCTCTTCTTTGCTACAAACTCTGCTTCTGCTGCTAGTGACTCATAAAAGAGTCTCATGTCTTTCCTGGCACTTTTCTTCACTTGCTTATTGAGGATTTTATATTGCTCCCTGTGCATGCGTTCTTTTTGATTATCAGCGCAGTTATTTAACTGTTGTTTGATGTATTTCTTGTCTTGGATCAGCTTTCACATTTCTTCTGATAAATATTCTTTTTTGGCTCTCTTCCTCTCCCGAGTTTTTCTTGACATGCGTCTTTCAAGATATCCTTGATTAAGGTCCAGTGTTCTTCCTGTGGTGTCTCTTCTGTGATATTGTCTAGAGCTTTGTAACGGTTTTTGAGGGAAATTGAAAAGGCCTCTCTGATATCTTTGTCTTGTAGTCTTTGGGTGTTGTATTTAATATGGGGTCTGTTTGTTGTGTCCTTGAAGTGTAGCAACCCAACCCTGTAAAGAAACATAACCGCTTTGGAAACCATGTTAGGGCATTCTGCCTTTTCTTTAGGTCATAGAAATATGAGCTCTAGTTATAACAAATTTTAGAAGGTGTCACACAATGATGGATAATTGAACATTATGTTAAATAATGACCTTTAACTACCAGTTATATTGATGAATGAACAAATGAATAACCCTTTTTTTTTCTGAATACCCTATATTAGGTGCCAGAGAAGCCAATGAAGCTGCAGTTCGAACTATGTTTGGCTGTGAAGCTAGTCAGTTATCTTTCTTGTACTATGTTTTATTCATAAATATGGCTGGAGGCATCAAAAATTTGATTGAAGCTACTGACAACAGAGCACAAGAGTGGAAAGTTTGTGTAGGTTTATCTGGAGTTATGTTTTAAAATATGGACTCAGAAGTAGGAGGCTAATTTATATTATAATATCTAAATATAAATACCATTTTAAATATTTTTATGGTTGTCACTTAGTCATATAATTGTTGTTGTTTTTTTTTCTCTATTAGGGTGGTGCCCAGCAGATTTCAGAAAAACTTGCTGACATTGTTGGGGAAGATACTGTCCAACTTGGTGATGCTGTCAAAGAACTTCAACAAGTATTAAAAATATAATAAAATGTGATATTTATTCTTTGTTAGATTTGTGCTTAATTTTTTGTCCGCATTATAATGACTCAGGTTTTTATTTGTATTATCTTTTAAGACAGAAAGTAATGTCAATGTTGAGACAGCTAGTGGTTGGAAAGCCACAGCTGCTTTAGTCATTTTGGCAGCCCCTCCCAAAGCTATTGGTGAGTTTTTAATTTTTAATTTTTTAATATTTAGCTCCTTAAATTTTCAGCTTTCTTCTCATGGAACCCTTTTCCATTTAAAGAATAAATTTGTGATAAAATTATTATTTTACTGGCTAAATTACTTGTTATAATTTAATGTATATCAAAAAATAAATTTAATAAGAGTAGGTTTCTCCTACATTTACTTTTTGTTTTTTTAAATTAGTTATTAATCAATTTAATTACCCATAGGAATAGTATATTTTCTTTTCAAAAATACTACTTATATCTTAGTTTTTTTTTAATCATGTGTATGAATATGTTAATGTTATACATGTATATTATAATTCTTGAAAATAAAAGACTTACTTTTGTACAAAATTTTCAGTGCCATTTAGAAACTTATACATTTTTTTATACTAGTCACTTTCTAATTCTTTAATAATGGGTTTTTAATTTTAATTTCTTTAAATTTAATTTAGTTAAAAAAATTTTTTAGAGCAGATCCAAATAACCCCTTCATTGTCAGCTGACAGAGTGGATTTTATGAAAAGGATGCCCATGGGAAACATGATTAAGATCATCATAACTTATAAACAGGTAAACTAATTGGGTGTCTCAGGTCTTAACAAAATGTTATTGTTAAGGTGTATTTAAGCTAAATAGAAAAAAAAAAGAATGCCACCTTGGCTACATGATAGCTTTAATTAAGTCCAAAATAAATATTTTAAATTGAGATAAGAAAAGAATTTGGAAAGTTTTTTTTTATTTTCAAAAGAATTACATATAGTGTATTTTATAATCAGCATTTTATTTTATTTTTTTGTCTTGGACTTGGGCATTTTTAGATGTTATATTTTATCCTTTCAATTTTTATATCATAATCATTTTAAGGCATTTTGGAGGGATAAGAAGTTTTCTGGTGAGATAGTATCCAATGGAGGACTAACTGAAATAAAAGGCTGCTCAAGAGGTCCACTTTGTGTAGCATATGATGCTACATCTCCTAACGGTTGTCCTGCCCTCGTTGCCTTCATGGCTGGGGAGCCAGCTGTAGAATGGGCACAGCAACCGGTAAATATTAAGCTAGAAATCTAATATACTATTTTTGAAATTAAAATAATAACAATAAGGTGAATACAAATATATGTAGACAAAATCAAGCTAATGTTTAGTTCACTTTACAGCGATGGTTTTTAGGAGGTGGTCATTGTAAAGGAAAGATCTCTAGTTGAGTCCCAATAATGTAATTTTGAAAATTATGGAGGGTAATTCAATTAGCTGGAGTTCAAATAATATCTTCCATTTAAAAATAAAATTGTATATTTTGATTTAAAAAAAATTAGTTGTTTTTGATTAAAACATATAGCAACCAAAATTTCTTAAAATATTATTGACTGTTATAAAACAATCATTAGGCTGAACATTATCTTTCAGGCGGGAGCTTCTAGTCCGTAGAAAAAAGTTTTCTCATTAGTGGTTTGGTTTATATAGACAAAGGGTTTAAGTGATAACTGTCAGCCGTGAAGTCTACATGTAAGAAGCATAATTCTGAAATGATGAGTTAGAAACTCACATTTTATTCTCATCCAGGTTTTACCCCAATACTACTAGACACATCATATGCATATGATTTTTTGTATTGATACATGATAACAAGGATAAGTTTAACTTAATTTATTTTCTTTGTGACTACAAAAAAATATATTGATCCAATCTTTAATAGTGATACAGACTAATTTAAATGAACTGTGCATTTTTTTTAAGATCATAAAAAAGTTAATTGTTTCTTTTTTTTTTAAGACAATACATTATTATATTCTATTTCATTGTGTTTTTCAAATGTCTCACCTAATTTTATAAATAGCTTAAAGATTTTTAATGACATCCTTAAAAGTTGAAATATTGAATCCTCTTGTTAACTTTTTTTTTACTCTTTCAGGCAGAAGTGAGACAAGAGGCTGTATTAAATCAGTTTGCTGCATTTTTTGGAAAAGATATTTATAAATTTTTAGATTACAAAGAAAAAGACTGGAATCAGGAACCTTTCAGCTGGGGTGCTCCAGTGTCCTACATGGCACCGGGTGGCATGAAACACTTTGCACAGAGCATTAGACAACCTCATGGAAGGTAGTTTTTTTTTCTTCTGAAAATAGTTTTTGTTTCTCACTGTAATTATTAATGGTCAATGAGTACTTAATTTATTAACGGATATAAAGTTGCTCTAAGTTTTATAATAACAGAGTTTTTTTTAAAGTTAGGTGGTCCTAATAAACTTGTAAATTATGCTAATGCTTGTTGTAAACTATCACCTCCATTTAGTATAACTAATATATTTAGTAACTACGTTATGAGCCTAATTAGGTTGTCTGCTATGCTATAAGTAATGTTTTCTTTAATAGTAATATTTAACAGATAAATTTAGCTAAATAATTATATAGAGGATGGGCTGGCTTTCAAACTTAAAGTATCAGATTTAAGTCATACTGAGTTTTGTGGATTGTCCAAGGCTTTTTTGCTGTGGCTCATTGAAACAAAAGAACTGTGGTAATGCTTTTATATGGATCTTTTCTTTTTTACCTTATTAACAAAGCTGATAATCAAATAACAAAATAAATTTCTAGTTCATTGATAGATATTATGCATTTCATATGATTTTCATCATTGTACTATGAATTTATACAATCAAACAATACTAAGACATGACTAATAAAAAACTTATAACCCTCTATTCATTTTTAGTGTCAGGGAAACCAGCCCTCTTATGAAAAACAGCTAAAAGTAATCCGCATTTTAAATATTGGTATAATAAAAATATATGAAAGTAAGAGTATGACTTATTAAAAAAGAAATTTTATGTAATAAATTTTATAAGTGAATCAGCTTGGTGCCCTTCTAATAGTGAGGAACTGATTCAGAATAAAAAAAAATATATATATACACTACTTTTAAGGTGTAAATTTTGTACTTTTATTTAAACTTTCTTCATATCTGCATCAGTTAACAACATTTTTAAAATGAAATAAACTGATTTTGTAAGAATTTTACGTTAAGTTATGACACCATTATGACCATTGCGTTTTTCAACCTACGCAAAAAGTAAAAACTGGTGATGTGGTGGGAAAAATATTAAAAAGAAAAGAATTGCTTTTAACCTTAAAAATCACACTTTCTTGTAGGAAATAGGACAATGTTTATGAAACAGCTCAAATTTATTACTAAAAATTGTTGCATATATTTTTTAAAAATTCTGAAACCATTCATCTCTAAAAGAGATCATCAGCCTAAAATTGTGTATTAATTTTTATCAGATATTAAGTGTATATAAGGCCAAGGTCTCCACCAGGTGGTGCAACTAGATCACGTCAGGGTCACTTTTTGTGCATTTATCCGCTGTACAATGACTTAGCAATTAATGTGTGTATATGGTCAAAAGGGCCCTAGTTGGTGGTGATTTTCAGGGTCACAAGCAGTCCTGGATTCACTTATAAGCAATACTTGCTTAGGGCATCAAGGGAAGAAAGGACACCACAGAAAGTTTTCAAAGCTGATTTTTCGTTTTAAATTATTTAATAAATTCAATTCATAGCCACTTTGCAGAAATAAAACACATATTTCAGTTCTCTTTTTTTTTTTTTTTTTTTTTAAATCAGCCTCTTTAGATAAAAGTCATAAAACCTATATTGATTTTTTTTGTTGAACATATTAAAAAATCATTCAATTTAAAACCAACAAATAGCATTGCTTTAAGCCCTCAAAACCCCAAAAAAAAAAAGAATGATGTCCCCCTTCTAGATTTTTCTCCCCATTTTGAAACAAAAAAAAAAAAGAAAGAGACCAGCCCCCCCACAACAACAGTTCTTCTTCCCTTTCCAATGGTTTTTTAAATTTTTGAAAAAAATTTTTTTTTTAAAAAATGACCCGAATGTCCATTAACCACAATTTGGGGACAACTAATTAAAAATTTTTTTTTAATTGGGGAGAAAAAAAAGCAAAGTTGTTGGAAGCCACAAAATTTCTCAAAAAATATTTGATCTCTATAAAAAAACACATAATCTGCAAAACATGTGTACAATGTTTCCCCATGTGGAGAAAAAAGGCCTTCTCCCCCAAAATGTTCCTTTCAGAGTCAAAATTTTAAAACTTATGGTTATTTGAAAGGTCAATGAAAATGTTTTTAGTTTGGTCAAAAAGTACACAAAAATTTTATGTAATTTATATTTCACTTGATCATTAGGCTGCCCTGGATTCTTTTCAGAGGATGTTGTAGATAATAATCCTGTTATTGTATAATTACCTTTTTTTTTTCTTTAGATTAAGAGCATCTCAGGGCATCTGAGGGAATATTCTGCTTGTTCACAAGATTATTTGCAACATGATGTAGCTATTTAAATCTCAATATTTTCATTACAAACATTATACTTATTTACAGATTGCATTTTGCTGGTACTGAAACTGCAACTTCTTTTACTGGATACATGAATGGTGCAGTTCAAGCAGGTGAAAGAGCAGCTCTGGAAGTTTTATCAAAGCTGTGCCCTGCTGCTTTGCTAGCAGATGATTACCGTATTCTTCGAGAAACTTCCTTAATTGATGAAACTGATGGTCAACCAAGAACAAAATCTTCAAAGCAATGTTCTCATAATAATCCAAAGAGATGCCTTACTTTGATCTTATCTTTAGGCATAGGAGTTGGTTTAATCTTTGGTACAGTCTATTTGGCAAAGTCTTATGTTAGGAATGGGGGCAAAAGTTTTTGAAATTTTTTAACCTTTGCTAATTAAATTAAGTTTTGTAATACATGTATTTATTTTCCTGGATCACTACATTTAAAGATTTATTTGGTCTGTACATTTTCATCTATATCAAGAAGAATATACATTAATCATTTAAAAACCATAAAAATTATGCTGAACGTTTTATTGTTTTGAATGTAGCTAAACCTTGCTATTATAATTCAAAAATAATTTTAAAAAAACAAGGTTTGAATAGATATTTTGATTATCACAACACTTTGAAAATGATCATTGTTCATTTTGTTTATTTCGTAGATGTATTTCTTCATTAGGGAATGGAAACGAAATAAAGGCCTACTTAAATAGACCCTAATCTTCTTCCTTTGGCTCATTCTTACAGCCCATTTTGGGCCCTGGCCTCAGACCCTAATAGTGTCTTAAAATTGAAAGGAACATTAAAAGAAAAAAAAATTAATGATGCAAAAAAAAAAAGTTGGAGAGTAATAAAAAAATGAGGTACTCACACTTGCTCACTCTATTTCTTGATCATCACTTTAAAGATATTTTAAACTTCCAAGACTTTTTGTAGAGTTTAAAGACCTAAGTGTTAATTCTATTATCAATTTATGTTTTACCATCTTTTTATGCGATTTATATTCTTTCCTGTTGGTTAACCTTCCTTTCCTAACTTTTCTAGGAATAATTAATTTATGTCATATTTTCGTTACATTTTTTTCTGTAATGGAAAAACTATCAAAATCAGCTAATAACTAAAGTAACATAATTATTTACTTTGTGAAAAAAGCTTTATTTAAAAGCTGTTTTTTAAAATAAGAACATTTATTACAGTACACTGCATATCTCTCTCATTTTATAAGTAAAATAATTAAAGATTCTTAAAGATTGACAAAAGGACTTGTAGTCAAATAAGCAATGCAACATTATATTCGGATTCAGCTCTTTATAGCTGGTTATTTAAAGTATGATCTTTTGCAATTAATGCATTAAACATGTTAAATTATCATGTAATTTGTAAAGAATTATTTTACACTTTTTATGTTAATATACATGCAAATAAATTATGATTTTTTCATTGTATATAATAGTTTAATTATAATTGCTTGTTTTACTTTATACATATTTGTAATTAGTCTTGCTTTTCAATGATGAAAATGATTAAATTTAGTATACATATACATTGTTTTTTTAGTTTCATTATTTATTTAAATATTGATATAAATTTTTTTTTCAATGATACTGTAATTTTTCGTACATTTCAAAATGCTTATCCCAATCATCTCTTTTTTTAAGGCATATGTATTAAATATCATAAAATTATCTCTACTAAAAAGTTTTAAAAAAAAAGTTAATCAGCTTTGTAGAGAAATAGTACTGCTTAAAACATTTTTTTAAAAATTAGAATTGTAAATGATGTTAGTAGCAGATGAATTTTATTGTGATATGTAGGTCAGTGAAATCTCTAAGAGTGTAGAAGAAATCCATAGGTATTAAGCCTTTATATCTATGGATATAAATATAAAGAAATCGTAGATAAGAATCACTGACCTATATCATATTAATATAAAAAGCATTACTCTACAAATGAGATGATCTTCTTGACATGAGTTTTTTTTTTCTACAATTGTTTCTTAAATAATTTCGCCCCCACTTAAAATTTAACTAGCAGGCTGATACATTCAATATATATAATATGCTATTTTTTTTAAAATTATAGTCAAACCTTGGTTTACGATTAACTTGTTTTACTAGCGTAAAAAAGTAAAGTTCCCTTACCCCTAACTGGCCATCAGGGCAGTTGAGTGTAGAATTCATCTGTTTCTATAACCTCGGCATATGAAGGGATTGTGTGGTTAGCACAACGCCTTTGCTTTCCCAACTTAATTCAGGTACCCATTTAAAGCTGGGTGGACTTGTGGGACGACTTGGCACCAAATTTCACATGAAAAATTCCATGGGCCTCACCAAGGATTGAACCCAGGACGCTCAGGTCGAGTATCTACACCACTCGGCCATCCGTCCAAGTTTACTAGCGTTTTTACAAAAAAAAAAAAAAAAAACAATTTTTTTTAACAAAGTATTGCTTAAAATACAAGCAATGTCTTAGAAGATAAGGACAATTTGAAAAAAATAAATTCTAAATGCAAATACAAGCAATGTTTCGCACTTCTGCATTACTTATTGAACCGGTGGTTCTCTCCCATGCTCTGTCATGTAAAGTAAACAACTCTATAAGCATATGCAAGCTGATTACCTAGGTGTTTTGACTGTGGAAGCTGTGACATCTTTCATTAAGGAAAAAGAGTGAGAAATCAATTACTTCAAATAACAATAAGGGAGTTGTTCACATTGTGGGAAACATTTTATGAGTAAAGCAATGCACAGCGAGTGATGAATTTATTCAATGACAATGATAGGTAGGATTTCTACGAAACTCTTACAAAGAAGGCAGAAACAAGATTTACTGGTTGGGTTTCATGGTAACGTCACACAAAAATATTAGGATACGCAGATATTTGCGATTATATTAGTAAAAAAAATTATAGTAATTACCGTATTAATAATATATTACTATACATAAGAGTAACTCTTCTGGAATCGATCATCATAGTTTACATTATTTCTTATGGAGAAAACTGCTTTGAAAAAAGTGCTTTTGGATTGATTACAAGCAACTCTGTAAAAAATCACACTCGTAACCCGAGGTTTAACTATATAGTGTCTGTGTGTGTGTATATATATATATATATATATATATATATATATATATATATAAGTTTAATCGAACCACTAAAGTATTTGTTTAAAGTACCTTCTCGAAAGATAACCATTTAAAGTATTGGTGATTCATGAACATACTTTTCTTAGCTGATTTTATGTATGCCCTCAATTTATTCAAGTTACATTCAGACTTTTAAATTTCCAAGAAATTTTCGTTTGTCTATAAAAGGTTCTTGATCGTTGCATGAGTTTTGGAGAATACTGGCCCAAAGTATGTTTAATCTTTCCGTTTTGTGCAAATCTGTCAGGGCAACTCGTTTGTTCCACACCACTTCGCAGTCATAGACAGACCTGCAGCAGACGGTAAAACTAGGAGCATGCAGTCGCTTAATACCAGCAAACTTAGGTAAAATACCCGTGAAATATGCGTCTTCCGGTGCTATGAGTGTGACTTTCTTGGCCGCGGCTGATATTATTTGCAAACTGGCACCGCTTATGGCATAGGAGTGACCATAAAAATATTTTGGGTAATATCGGAAAGGGTAATCCTTTTCACTAACTTCCCAGCGGCCGCTTCTGGAAACTTCTGGTTTTTTATAAGTATGCATTAGCCCCAGTACGAATTTATTGTCTTTGCTTCTGTTCTGAACATGCACTAATAACTCTACCATGAGTGGGGCATTAATTAATGTATCATCATTTCTGACTTTCCAACAGGTAATCGACTCCGCTACAGTATTTCAATGTCCATTCGATACCGCTAAGAATTTTGAGGGAAAGGTTTCTATATGTGTCAATCACATTCACCACCACAATGTCGCCATGCTCAACAGACTCACTCTGAAGAAGTTTGAAATCATCCTGCTCCATTTTTGACCTGTATCCAAAAAGGAAAATATGTTTGATGGTTTTGGTTATTTTAAAACGACGCCATGTGTTCAGTTCAGCAGCTTTTAGCCATGTTCTTCGAATAGCTTCTCTGAGGTCACGTTTGTCTGTCTGGGATGGAATGATGATCAAAATGTACGGTGCGCCTTTAGCGCATATTGATTCTCCATTAATTAGAAAATTAAAATTATAATCTTTGCCCGCAAAAGACGCATTGGAAGTAAGTAACTGTTGTTTGGCTGGAGATAGGTTTCTTCAGGTATTTCCTTAAACAAACTTTCTACATCCGCCATTTTCGTAATATTTTCAAACAGGTTTTCGTTAATAATGGTAAAGTTACGCCAAACATCTGATGACACCATCTCTTCTTGATCAATCTGGGGTTGGCCTGTTGCATTTCCTTTTTCCTTAATCAGAGGAAATTGTATGGACTTCAATGACAGAACACGGCTTATGGTGTCATGATCGTCTCTATTCTGCGTGATTAGAAATGCCAAAAGAGCCAAGATAATTACTGGCAGCACTAAGTCCAGTGATAGGCGTAGACAGGAAGAGATGCTGCTCAGCTTTCTACAGCCGAGTACTGAGATGTTCTTTGCTTGAAGACGAGAGAGAGAGAGAGAGAGAGAGAGAGAGAGAGAGAGATACTTTACTTTTGATTTAAATACAGATAACTTAATAAAAATGAAAAAATAAAACTTTTTTTGGGCCAATAAAAAATCAAATTAATATTTAGGTCACACGTATGAAGAACTTTAATGATGTATTAAAAAAATTTGCAGACAGTACTATCAATAACTCTTATAGATGGGAATAGCTTCTTAGGCCATTGCTTCTCAAATTGAGAGTGGGTCACAAGCTGATTTAAAATGAGTCGCCAAACATTTTTTAAAAAATCACCTCATCGAGAATATGAAC
>JAGDYQ010000082.1:3874785-3898353 GCA_021962125.1 Bulinus truncatus | reverse complement strand
AATCTATGTTAGCTGCCGAATCCCCCCCCCCCTTTCCCTTTTTTTTATTGCAGTAATAATTTCTATAAAAATTGCATGAGGACCCCGACTGGCTTTTGCTCAGGGGCCACACCCAAATAATGACTGAGCTAGGGTGATGCCTGGCTGGTGCAGGCTGATAGCAGTATTAGCCTTAGTAGGTGGTGACTAGGTCAACCACCTCAGTGTGACCTCAGTTCACCCCAGCCCGTAGCGTGAAAATTCTACAGCAGGGGCAAGGCAATAGCAGAGGGGGGGGGGGCAGGTAATACATTTTACTAAGTAGAACAAATAAGCAGAGGGGGCCAGACAAAACGCAGGGGGGGGGCGGTCCCCTCTCCCCCCCCCGCACGCTACGGGCCTGGTTCACCCAGTTTATGAGTGATCAGTTACAATATATTTTCTACAGTAACGGCATTGGGAAGGGGTGACTATGCCAACAGCCCTAGGCCCCGTAAACGATCAGATACGATATATTGCCCAGTGACCGCTTTGGGCTTAGGCCCCACGCGTTAAACGGAAAGCTAAGATCGCATCCGCTGATAGATAAATTGTCTTGCAGTAATCAAATGTATTTATCGTTGTTAATATGTGTAGCCTACATTATTATTTTTTGTTTACTTTTTGTAAATTGTGAGATATTCAAACGTCGGCTTTGCCTGTTTCATGGATCATTTGATGGCAGGCAAGTTTTGTAACCGCGAACACATTTGTAAAGCCAATCAACTATTGAAACAAGTAAAGCATAAAGTTGTAAAATGTCATGCTTGACGAACTCATTTATCAATTTACTTTACAATGAGACTTGTGCGAGAATATAGAAATTATCCCCTTTTTTTAAAAAGCAATGCTTAAAAAGAGTTTGGCAAATGATAATTTATTGCTTCTCTTTTCACAGTAACCTATGATAGTAATGAAACGAAATATATAAGAGCTGATAGTTTTTATTCGAAACTCCCAGCAGATATATAGGCTTTAAAAAAATGATTCTTACAAAGCGGTGTAAGAGTGAAATAAAGCTAATTTTTTTCTATTCATAGCTTTAAGTGGACAATATGCTGGGTGAATAATTTAGCTTACGCGGTGGCGTCGCTCAGGCACACCGAGAGGGGGGGGGGGTCATTGCCAGGGGGCCCGCCTGTAAGGGGGCCCGGCCGCCCCGACCATGTCAATTTTTTCACGACTAATTGTTTATATAAGGGGCCCGCAATGATGCCCTGCCCTGGGGCCCGTGTTGGCTCTAGGCGCCACTGGCGTCGCTAACAACTTGGGGATCCTCCCTCAAAATACTAGGAGGCTGGAAGTGAGAGTCTAAACGTTTTCCCTTGTCGAGGGCTCATAAAGGACCTGTACGCAGCGTCGTAGCGTGGGTATCGGCCGCCCAGGGCGGAAGACGATTTTGCCGCCCTCTCATTTAGGTATTTTAATTAAATCTATACATTTTTGCCGCCCCCCCCCCTAAAATTTAATAAAAAGTGCCGCCCTGTGCGGACCGCACCCACCGCCCCCCCCCCCCAGGTACGCCCTGCCTGTATGTCCACTAATTTCAGACCCGGAGACGCGAATTAATCTGTTTCCACCTTGAAGTTTTCTTTCGTAATGTGCTAACATCATCTGTCACAACGAGGCGGTAATCAGCCTGAATAGTGACATAGTTTTGTGTTAATTTGTCAATGAAGGAATAGTTGAGTTCTGGTTTGCTCGTTGGCTCTTGAATAAGAAATTCATGACATGTTTCAGAAGGAGGTTGAGTACATGGTACTGACAGTCAATATATTGTGGCTTCTGAGAGCCCTTGCTCAAGACATCACATTTAAGAGTAACGGGTTTTATTTCGGTTGTCATATTTTCAGCATAACTACTTGATACTCTTCCCCTTGCACTCTTTTACCATCAAACTGGAGACAATAGGGTTCTTTGCTTTGAAGTTTTTGAAAATTTTTGGTTTTTATTTTCCATCCTTCATAGATGACTCGTTTCCAAACACCCGCCTGACTTGGAACCGGCACATCATAACCCTGTTCAGCAATGGTTGCAAGAACGTCATATGCTTTATGTGTAGAAGTGTTGTTTTTCAGTACTAGCAAACCCGTTGTTTTAGTGCTTGCTCTTTAGTATTTCGGTTTGCATTCAGGAGATGACGTGGAAGAATAGGTTGTCGAGTCGGGTGAAGAAGCAGAGGTTTCAGAATCCGAAGATTCTGAGACAGTTGTATGTGTTTGTGTAGGTTGTAAGACAGTTGTATGTGTTTGTGTAGGTTGTGAGACAATTGTATGTGTTTGTGTAGGCTGTGAGACAGTTGTATGTGTTTGTGTAGGTTGCGATTGAGAAGAGCTGGCTTGAGATTGAGTTTTGGATAGTCGGATTCGTTTTCTTGGGTGGATTGATTCTAAAGGGGCTTGTTTGACCATTGAATAACCAATCTTTCCTCCACTCTTAACTTGCCTCTGGTAGAGCTCTTTATCCTCCTTGCTTTTCCATTTTCCATTGACGTTGTTGACATCAAATAACTTAGAAAGTGTTGGAGTAAATTTATCAGACGGTTTCTTTTTGTTTTTGTCATATAAATCAAACAGACAATTGATTTTCTTTCTGATTAGTGCGCTGGATAATAGTGGAAAGTCTAGAATTTCCCTCAAGAGCAATTCTATATCCGTAATAATAATTTTGATTCGATCCAGTCGCCGTTTCTGGCTATTGAACAGAAAAATGAAGTTTCCAAGAATTTGACGGTTTGTGGGCATCCATGTGAGATTGATTAGCTTTTCAACAGATAGAATTCTTGGATCCCTATTCTGTTTAGAAGATGAGGGTAGATGCCTTGTTTATAAAAATATGGAAAAACTGACTGGAATATGCTTAAAAGCAGTCTAGAAAGTCATGTAAAAATTCAGTGTGAAATTGAAACCGATAGTCAAACTGCGCGATATGTGAAAACAAAAATGAAAAGGTGGGAGAACTTTTTTCTTTTTAAAAAAAAAAATAATGTTGCTACTGTCATCTACATACAATTGTTCCTCGAATGTAAGCGGTTTCATGTTGGTTACGAAAAATAATGAAAATTGTTATCACCCTAGTGTACACTGTACAGTCACTGTATATGTATACAACTAATTCCCGCAAGTGTATACAGTCACTGTATATGTATACAACTAATTGCCACAAGTGTATACAGTCACTGTATATGTATACAACTAATTGCCACAAGTGTATACAGTCACTGTATATGTACAACTAATTGCCACAAGTGTATACGGTCACTGTATATGTACAACTAATTGCCACAAGTGTATACGGTCACTGTATATGTATACAACTAATTGCCACAAGTGTACACTGTACAGACTCTATATATGTACAACTAATTGCCACAAGTGTATACAGTCACTGTATATGTACAACTAATTGCCACAAGTGTATACAGTCACTGTATATGTACAACTAATTGCCACAAGTGTATACAGTCACTGTATATGTACAACTAATTGCCACAAGTGTATACAGCCACTGTATATGTACAACTAATTGCCACAAGTGTATACAGTCACTGTATATGTATACAACTAATTGCCACAAGTGTATACAGTCACTGTATATGTATACAACTAATTGCCACAAGTGTATACAGTCACTGTATATGTATACAACTAATTGCCACAAGTGTATACAGTCACTGTATATATACAGTCGCACAACTCGCCAGTACGCTAACCTTCTAGGAAGCCAACATGTTTACAAATGATGTCACGTAACAAAACACCACATGTACTGTTGGTCGCCAGAAACAGTAGAAATATCGTTATCTCAAAGCATAACACATCTCTAAAATACCAATGCGACGTTATGAAGCGATGTTTTGTACAAGATGGTGCCATGTTGTGCATTTATGTCATTTTATACCATAACCTGATGTCAATAAATGTTTCATGTCATTCTAATATAGAGGATGTAATGATTTTAGCTTACTATGCAACTATTGGCCCAGGTGACATCATACATTTCATTAATACGATATCAGATGACGCTTCATTGGCATCATCCTGTAGCCAGTAATCGAAAATTATGTGGGAAATCCTTCGGTTCAATTCCCATTCCAGCAAAAAGTACCGATTCTTTCTATCCTCTATTCAGATCAATCAATTATTACCACTATTATATTGAAGTTATATTCCATGGTTACCGCAGTTGAAATGACACCTATTAACCACCGCAAAATAGAAACAAACTTTTTTATGTGACACAAAACCGTTTTTTTTTACTTTTTCGGTTCTTGGGTTTTTCTTTGTTAACTTAAGTCATCTATCCGTAAAGATAAAAGTCAACAAAATAATAGTGTAAATTAAGAACTACGTAACTGCATAAATCCTCAATAGTTATTTTTTCCGTATAAATTCGTCATCATCATCATCATTGTCTTTCACCCATGGCAGGGTGTAGGCCACCAACAACAGATCTCCAGAGTCCTCTGTCCTTTACCATCTTCTCCAGCTGGTTCCAGTTGTGTCCCATCTTAATGGTGTTCGCTTCCAGGTCTCGACGCCAGGTCTTGAGCCTTACCCTTAGTCCAGACATTCCATGTACCGATGGTGATTTTCCTGGTTGTCAGAAGGGTAGTCGGCTTTGTGGCTTCCTTTCGGCTTTCACCACAACTAAGCTTCATAGGTCTTCGTGATGAAGAACCTTCTTCTCCCATGACAAAAATGTCTGATGTCTCTGTTGCTCGTGTTTTTGTAGCAAAGGGTGTTTTTACAGGATGGGGTTGCTAGCCCCACGCCCAACCCAATTCGTAAGAGCCTATTAATTAATACATGTCTTATTTATTTTATAATTACGTAACCTAACACTGGTCAGGAATATGCCGACTGAACTTACTGGCTGTGTTGTAAGAAACATTAAAATAATAATACACTAGGCAATCTCTTATTTAGCTTAGGCCTACACCTGAGAATGGTTCCAGCTGTTGCGTTCTAATATCGGTAAATGCATTGTAAATAAGAGTGTATATAGCCTATTTGTTGTGTTTGAATGTATGCTTTTATTATTATAGAAGTTGACTAAATATTAACTTATGACGCCTTAATTGTTCAATTGTATTTGATTATTAATTATTTTGAATGTTGGTTTCTCTGAAATATTTTCTTCACTTTAAACCATGCATCTGGTCAATATTTCAATGTTATCAATGCTGATCTTAATAGTATGTTTCTTACAAGCTTTGTTCGATTCATGTGGGCCTATAAAGCTCTTTTTACATCGGGATACATTGATCTTTTATTTGTCTTTATTCGATTGCTCAAACAGAAATTCGTTCAATATGTTATTCCATTTACACCATGTCTAAAACATAAAAAAGTCTATATGATTTAAGAATTATTGATGACGAGTGGTGTACGCTGGGTGAACAGTTTAAAACAGCTTAAAGTGCCGTTTCTATTTCTTTACTTGTATTGATCAATGAGCTTTCGTCACATGGCCGTAAAAGTTGTTTCTACCCTCTATTTTTTTGTTAGGTTTTAAATTATTATATGATATTGTCCATATCGCCCATCTTTATGTTTTGTTTTGTTTGTTTCCTACGTAGAGATGAATAAAATTTCGTTTTTGAGTTGCCCGTATTTATTATTCGTTTCGTTTCTTTCTTTTTTTTTTTTGATTGTTAAATCGTTTCCCTTTTATAATTTTAACTGCTGAACTCGCATCAAGTACTCAGCTGTATTTAAAGAGAAAACTGTAGAAAGTTTGCCAAACATTTAGTAGCTTTATAGTGGAAAATTACTACTCGACGTTAACAATTATGACTTAACATTTTAAAATATTTCACTTGTGAACTTTGTAGCCAGTGGCGTGTTTCAGAAATATTATAGCTGGGACCATCATGGTACACCACTGAAAAAGTTAATACCCTCACAATCCATATCATCACTTACCACCCTCACAATCCATATTATCACCAAAGCTAAAAATAGTCATGACGCCAATATGAATGTTGCCCATCTTTTTACACGACAGGGTTTCAATCGGGAGGGGGAGGGAGTGAAGTGAACATACAACTAAAGCTCCATTACCCCCCCCCCCCCACCTGTCCAACATTTTAAAAAAAAATGATAAGTACTAGCAAATAGGGTGTCGAAATTCTAAGAATAAAAAATCTATTTTTTGTAACTTTACATAAAAATATGTGTAACACCGTAATATCAGTCTAATAATGGCCTATGGAGTAGGCTGCTTTCATTTGATTGTAGATAATATAAATATGCAGTGCTATTTTTGTAAAAAAAAAAACTAGGTGGCGGTACTCAGTGATGGATTAAAATTTTAACTACCAGTTCGCAGTTTCGCATTTTATATTCAGTTTTAACAAATTAATAATATGATAAATTAATAATAAACGTTAAAATACAAGAAAAGTAATATTTTTTCCCCACATTGAAAAAGGTGCCGTTACGCCGTACCGGTGCGTACCGGCATAAAAAAAAGCACTGTAAATTTGTATATAAAAGTGGCAAGCTAGCAGCACTGCTAGCAGCTCGAGAATAAACACATATTTTAAACCATACAAGCCCCACATAAAATTATTTGTGATGAAAATCACGTGGCTGCTATGAATAAAAAGTGCGGGAAAATAAAAATGTTAAATTGTATCATTTGGTTTCCTCCCTTTTTGTACTGCTTATGAATTAATTGAAACAAAAAAAAACATTAAAAATAAACTAAATAAACAATTAACCTTAAAAAGGTGCATTTTAACTATTGCTTTAAAATAAAATTCATCGAAGTAAAACCAAAATTATCAATCTACGGTGGCCAGATTTGTCTGAGCTCAATACGGTCGGTATATTAAAGTATAAGATTTATTGAGGGGGGTTTTAAAGCCTTCTTTTAAATTTTTTAAAAGTTGTTTGTGAAATTTGTTTCTTCTACATTTGTTACCCCACCCCCTCCCAACATTTAAGATCGTTTAACATCGGAAGGAAATCTGCAATTAAGTATCTAAAGAACACTTTTATTGGTTTCGATTCTCTGTTGTTGTTGTTGTTTCACCCTAACCTCTCCCCCCCCCCCGACACACACACACACACACATTTCATTCTCCGTCTCATCCGCTGGCTGCTAGATTGATCGTAACAAAAAAATTAATGATCTAGCGATGTGACCGTACAACTCCCATTCCCCCCCCCCCCCCCCCATACACACACACCGCCGCCACATTCCATACAAACAATTCAAAAGAATTGACCGGATACTGTTTGTTTTGCCGAGGCAATGAACCATATTTGTGACAAATGATACAGGTAGTATGAATGAACCATATTTGTGACAAGTGATACAGACAATATGAATGACGTGTTAAAATAAAATTGGCTATTGTCCCTGACATTTGATTTCAGATGTGAGGAAAATGTATGCATTCTGTGACACACATTATGTTTTCTGTGACATATAGGACATGCATTATGTTACACATCATGTATATTATGTGACACATGAATGCATTATTTGTGACAAAAAAAACATGTATTCTGTGACACAGGAAAAGCAGTCTCGCGTCATCTCAAGTTTTATTTTCAAAGATAGATTTTGTTATGTGTGTTGTTATTGGTGGAGTTTTTTTTATATTTTTTATGTTTAAGCCAGCTATTGCTCAGCCATTGAATAATGATGGGGAGGAAACTCAGGGTGAACCCAGCTATGATTGCGCCCCTGTCAATTGAGTAATGATGGGGAGGAAACTCAGGGTGAACCCAGCTATGATTGCGCCCCTGTCAATTGAGTAATGATGGGGAGGAAACTCAGGGTGAACCCAGCTATGATTGCGCCCCTGTCAATTGAGTAATGATGGGGAGGAAACTCAGAGTGAAGCCAGCTATGATTGCGCCCCTGTCAATTGAGTAATGATGGGGAGGAAACTCAGGGTGAACCCAGCTATGATTGCGCCCCTGTCAATTGAGTAATGATGGGGAGGAAACTCAGGGTAGCCAGCTATGATTGCGCCCCTGTCAATTGAGTAATGATGGAGAGGAAACTCAGGGTGAACCCAGCTATGATTGCGCCCCTGTCAATTGAGTAATGATGGGGAGGAAACTCAGAGTAGCCAGCTATGATTGCGCCCCTGTCAATTGAGTAATGATGGGGAGGAAACTCAGGGTAGCCAGCTATGATTGCGCCCCTGTCAATTGAGTAATGATGGGGAGGAAACAGGGTGAACCCAGCTATGATTGCGCCCCTGTCAATTGAGTAATGATGGGGAGGAAACTCAGGGTGAACCCAGCTATGATTGCGCCCCTGTCAATTGAGTAATGATGGAGAGGAAACTCAGGGTGAACCCAGCTATGATTGCGCCCCTGTCAATTGAGTAATAATGGGGAGGAAACTCAGGGTAGCCAGCTATGATTGCGCCCCTGTCAATTGAGTAATGATGGGGAGGAAACAGGGTGAACCCAGCTATGATTGCGCCCCTGTCAATTGAGTAATGATGGGGAGGAAACTCAGGGTGAACCCAGCTATGATTGCGCCCCTGTCAATTGAGTAATGATGGGGAGGAAACTCAGGGTAGCCAGCTATGATTGCGCCCCTGTCAATTGAGTAATGATGGGGAGGAAACAGGGTGAACCCAGCTATGATTGCGCCCCTGTCAATTGAGTAATGATGGGGAGGAAACTCAGGGGTGAACCCAGCTATGATTGCGTCCCTGTCAATTGAGTAATGATGGGGAGGAAACTCAGGGTGAAGCCAGCTATGATTGCGCCCCTGTCAATTGAGTAATGATGGGGAGGAAACTCAGGGTAGCCAGCTATGATTGCGCCCCTGTCAATTGAGTAATGATGGGGAGGAAACAGGGTGAACCCAGCTATGATTGCGCCCCTGTCAATTGAGTAATGATGGGGAGGAAACTCAGGGTGAACCCAGCTATGATTGCGCCCCTGTCAATTGAGTAATGATGGAGAGGAAACTCAGGGTGAACCCAGCTATGATTGCGCCCCTGTCAATTGAGTAATAATGGGGAGGAAACTCAGGGTAGCCAGCTATGATTGCGCCCCTGTCAATTGAGTAATGATGGGGAGGAAACAGGGTGAACCCAGCTATGATTGCGCCCCTGTCAATTGAGTAATGATGGGGAGGAAACTCAGGGTGAACCCAGCTATGATTGCGCCCCTGTCAATTGAGTAATGATGGGGAGGAAACTCAGGGTAGCCAGCTATGATTGCGCCCCTGTCAATTGAGTAATGATGGGGAGGAAACAGGGTGAACCCAGCTATGATTGCGCCCCTGTCAATTGAGTAATGATGGGGAGGAAACTCAGGGTGAACCCAGCTATGATTGCGTCCCTGTCAATTGAGTAATGATGGGGAGGAAACTCAGGGTGAAGCCAGCTATGATTGCGCCCCTGTCAATTGAGTAATGATGGGGAGGAAACTCAGGGTAGCCAGCTATGATTGCGCCCCTGTCAATTGAGTAATGATGGGGAGGAAACTCAGGGTAGCCAGCTATGATTGCGCCCCTGTCAATTGAGTAATGATGGGGAGGAAACAGGGTGAACCCAGCTATGATTGCGCCCCTGTCAATTGAGTAATGATGGGGAGGAAACTCAGGGTGAATCCAGCTATGATTGCGCCCCTGTCAATTGAGTAATGATGGGGAGGAAACTCAGGGTAGCCAGCTATGATTGCGCCCCTGTATATCTCCAGCAGAATGTGCCCTCTTAATCACAAACATCCACTGCATGCGAAGTCATTTTAAAAAATCAGATTCCTAATGACATAGGCCAGTGACAAGTATTCGGGCTGCAATTCCCTATGTGATAAGTGGTCAGGTTGCTAAATCAGAATGGTTTCGAATTTCCGCGACGTCAGCCACCTGCGAAATCTTAGGTGCTACTTCATCCTTGGCCATTGTAAGTTTATAGAAGGTGATACTAAAAAAAATGCCACAATTAATGTTGTGTGTTATTATAAAATCAACACATGACATGGTTGGTCACATGGTGGAGAGGTTGAAAGCCCAGACTTTTTAGTGCAGGCCACAGGCTAGGGGTCCCAGCGATTAATCCTTGCAAACGTGGAAGCATCTTCGGTCTTGTGGGTGTTTCCGGTAGGCTACCATGGCATCTCCAGTTGTTATTGCAGCTAGTGCAGGGGTCGGCAACATTTTGAGACGGAAGAGCCAAAAGTTAGAATTTACAATTTTCTCAGTTTTTAAAGATTCACAAAAATTGTTGTTTCAATATTATGGTATTTGATTAGGCTGCAATTTGACTTCGAAAGAGCCGCAATCTGACATCGAAAGAGCCGCATGCGGCTCGCGAGCCGCAGGTTGCCGACCCCTGAGCTAGTGCATAACAACACAATACCCTCTAAGCTAAGACATTAAGTCTCATTTCGGTGACGGCTCAAAATAACATCTAATAACTGCATTGTCTTAGCTCTTAAATATATTCATGCGTGTTATAACTGATCTTTCTTGAATGTTCATGGTTATTTTTTATTTGAAGAACTACAGTGGAATATAACAATAAACCAAAGACAAATAACAACCCCGGTTGACGAATACATAATGAATCACTATAACAGCTGAGTAACATTACGTAGTCTTTAATTACATTTTTTTAAAATGGGAAAACAATTATTTAGCTTGAAAAATTACTGATCGACTTAAGAAAAAAGGGGTATTTTTTTTTTGTATCCCTTTGTGTCTATGATTGGCATTTCCGGTTATACACTGTGTAAATGAAACAATGTACTGTGCGCGCGCTTGATGGTGTCGAGATGATTGTACCTAGGTCAAGACCACCTCTTTATACATCGATATATTATACATTTTAAAATAAAGTGAAATAAATTAAGACGCGTCCGAACGATTCGTTTTCAACGGACAATTAGTTTTCAACGTACAACAGGAAGTTCTGTGTCTGGGTGAATCACACAATAGTCTGTAATCAATACATTACAAAATGGAGTGGGGGGGGGAAACGGGGACGGGAGCGAGGGGGGGTGTTGAAAAACCATTATATTATAAATTCTGGAAAAATGTATGTGTTTGTGGGGGGAGGGTGGTAAAAATAACCATAACATTATATTGGGGGGGGGGGGGAATTGCAGCCCGAATACTTGTCACTGGCGGTGGGGAGGGAGGGGAGGGGGAGAACAACCATTAAGGTCTAGAAAATAGGAGGGAGGGTAGAATAACCATTACATTATATAGTCAGGAAAATAGACTACAGAACTTTGAACTCACAGTCCGTGGGTGGACTCATTGTAATAGAATGGAAGTGATTGCACTAGACCTTTTGATTATTACCTTGTCACAAGAAAGATATATTTAGTCCTTCATCTGGTAACTTGGCCTTTACCAGCATGGGAACCGTTTCCGTCATTCATATACTTTGCCGAGAACGTGAGGTTGAAATCAGGATACACAGTGACGGGCCACCACTGAAAGGCATCCCTAGCACCCACAACATCAGGGGTGTAAATAAAACAGCACATGGTCACCAAACGAACGACCACCACCAAGAGTTGACCAAATGTAGCCACCACTAAGAGTTGACCAAAAGAAGCCACCACTAAGAGTTGACCGAATGAAGCCACCACTAGTAGTTGACCTAAAGAAGCCGCAACCAAAAGGTAACCAAAAGAAGCCACCACTAAGAGTTGACCAAATGAAGCCACCACTAAGAGTTGACCAAAAGAAGCCGCAACCAATAGAAGCCACCACTAAGAGTTGACCGAATGAAGCCACCACTAAGAGTTGACCTAAGGAAGCCGCAACCAAAAGGTAACCAAAAGAAGCCACCACTATAGACATCTGGTGAAGTACATAATGGAGTGCCTCGACCTCGCCATAAATATTTCTAACTAGATATTTCCTCAACTAGGGAGCTGTGAGACGAGGCAATTAGAGACATGCCTCATATACAGAAGCAGGTTAAGACTTTTGGATCGATTCCTCCAGAATAATTCAATGTCTATAAAGCAAAAAAGTTTCACACTGTATAACCCGAACACATGTCAGGGTCACTAACCCAATCGTGCCAAGGGAGCACAAGAAGCATCTCTGATAATCAATGTTTAATTTAATGACCTGTTTATTTTATCTTGAATGACAAAGCAATACACATAGCTAAGTTTTCCTCCCAAAATTATTTCAATAGTAATGCTACACACAAACCCGTTGCTAATGCACAGCCAATCCCTGATTCGGTCTCACAATTCATTAATTCATCAGTAGGTTTTATCTTGAAACGCAACAATCATCGTTCGACACCCTCTTCTGTCACATAAAAGAAATTGAATTTAAATTGTGCGCTTCCTGTCCATTTCAAACAATTGGAGATACCTGTATCGGCTGACACAAGAGAGCCGATACACAAAGTAAAACAAACTCTCCAACCCTGCACTCAGTTGTGTCCAGAAGTTTATGTAGATCACACACGCAAGTGGCCACGGAGACCTAGTGCCACACAATTATCATGGAATGGGATTTTTTTTTTCATCTGTGCGTAGAAGTGGACTGAAGCGCAGGGGAAACTTCCTGCATGAAAATAATACGACATAGGAGAAAAAAGAAAGAGCATTTTAACAAAACAGCGCATTGAATGATAAATCGAGTGGCTGCAGCCAAGAATTTGCATTCGTTATGGACCTATTGCAGAGCATATTAACTATTACAATGGGCGACATTTATGTTGCCTAGTAGATCAAAATTAAGGCACTGGGTGACAAATAAGCTCATTTTATTTATAATTTCTATACTGCTTAGTTTAAATAAAATATGTGCAAATGTATCAGTCATATCTTTCATTTTGACATGGAAAATAAAATTGCTCTTGTGTGAATTTAGACATTTTAAAATTTGTCTCTAATAGCTGAGTACTGTAATATGGCATGGCTCATGGCTGACTTATACGATGTCTTCGCCAAATAAATAATTAACGAGAGAACGCAGGTTTAAATGTAATGATATTGTAATTTTGACCTTGATATACTGTTGCTTATAATTCAAATGTCTGTTTGGATATCACATCATACTGAATATAACAACTTGGCAACATTGATGCCATGCAGATAAAAAAAAGTTGCCAAGTAAAATCGAAACTCAGACACAGAGCAGCCAACGAAGTTCATCTTAATTATAATTTCTCATTTGTTCTAAATAAAATTATATTAACCGATTCTAAGGGAAGACACTCTACTAATTATCATGCTAGAGACGTCTCAATATGCGTCTCAATCTTTAAAAAATTTGCAATTATTCCTGATGAAGGTGACAATAACAATGCAATTTTCGTCTTTTCTTCCGGTAGCCATAAAAAAACATAAAAAACTCGAGTGTCATGACTCTGTTATATATTTGGTAGCACTGTAACGCACCTAATGAATGTGTAATAAAACGGAAGTTAAGAAATAAATAATAGGCTATGTCGTATCTCTTCGGAAGACGAACTAATGACCACAAAAATAACCGTCTATGTCTTCTCCTTCTTTATTTCTTAACTTCCGTTTTATTACACATTCATTAGGTGCGTTACAGTGCTAAAAAAAAAATTTCCAGTGTATTTCCATTAGAAATACTTGCACATCATGCAAATATTTATCAATGACAATGATAATATTTTAATATCATATTATTATTCAACAAAAAAAAATAGTTACAAATAGCTCATCAACATTGTTAGCCTCATCATAATTTTTTTTTTTTATCTTCATCACTGCCAAAGATTTTTTTTTTTTAAAAGCTTCTGACATCATATGACATCTCATTATTGTCTATGTCATCATGACCCATGTTGTATATTAACAAAAAAATCATATTATCACTTAAAATGACTGTCATTTTAAGGTTTCAATTTGAACTATCAATGTTTCCAATTAGCATTCTTGATATTTACATCTGATGTCAATGGTTTATGGTCAACTAAAATGGTGAACTGGTTTCCAAGTAGGTATTTTTGGAATTTTGTAACACTCCACACTATGGCTAAGGCTTCTAACTCTATCACAGAGTAATTTCTTTCAGATGCTTTAAGTTTCCTACTTATAAACTTTACAGGTCTGTACTGACCATTTATTATATGTTGTAAAGATGCACCAAGTCCTTTCCTGGATGCATCTGTGGCAAGTACTATTGGTTTGTTGATGTTGAAGTGAATCAGTACTCTTCCTTGTTTAAATATTTTCTTGATTTCTTCTAGGGCTGTTTGACATTGATCATTCCACTGTAGTTTGTTTGGGTATGTCTTTTTTGTCAATGTTATTAGTGGCTCTAGCCTTTGAGAAAAATTGGGAAAAAAATTTCTGTAAAAATTACAGAGTCCCAATATAGCTCTGACCTCTTTTTTAGATTTAGGTATGTTTATGTTTAGTATTTTCTCCTTTATGTCTTCTTTCATACCACATTCACCCTTTTCAACTTTGTAACCCAAAAATTCAATTACTTCTCTTCCTATTTTGCACTTTTCTGGTGTAATTGTTAAACTGTTTTCCTTCAATTTCTCCAGTACATTAGATAATATATTTTAAAGAAGGAGAAGACATAGACGGTTATTTTTGTGTAATTGTTTAAATACATGGTGGATTTGTTTATAAAGATTTGGTATCTAACAAATATTATATTTTCTAGAATTAATTACTATTATAGTAATATATTGTAAAGCATACAAATATTTTTTATTTAAGAAATGTTGTGAAATTATTAAATAAGAATATAAGTACTAAAGTGAACTATGTAATTTTTTTTGGATATGGAATTTTGGAAAAGGTACTTAGCTAGATAGAGATTTTCTAGTACACTGAATGTATTGAATACATACTTGCTGACAATGTTTCTATTGCTCACAAAAAGATAGAATTTACTTAATGTAAACTAAGAATTCTGTAATTATTTTGCCTGACTACTGTTTAATGTAATATATGTTGCATTGATTGATTTTAATATTAATTAATTAATCAAAAACATGTCAATTTTTTCTGGTATATATAATGGTAAAATTTCATTTATGAATGAAATTTTAATGGGATTGTGGGGGTGTCATGACTCTGTTATATATTTGGTAGCACTGTAACGCACCTAATGAATGTGTAATAAAACGGAAGTTAAGAAATAAAGAAGGAGAAGACATAGACGGTTATTTTTGTGGTCATTAGTTCGTCTTCCGAAGAGATACGACATCGAGAAAACCACAGAGGGGGAAACGATTATTTTTAATCCACTATAGTTTTATTTTTATTTGAGTTTATTAAGATAATACAATTTAATTTTGTTATCTCTTCTGTCGGATTTCGTTCAGCCAGCTTCAGCAGGCTTTTCTACTAGTTTAAAATAATCTTACAAGCACCTCCGTTTCTACGTTTAGACAATATGCTATCTTGGATTATGCTTAAAGTTTTCACTTGATTCTCAAGAATAGTGAAAATAGACTGATAGCTATACATGCATTTGTTTTAAAATGTTTCATTCACATTTGACATGGAAACGTATACTTATAATCTAAGCTGTTATATTCAGATTAGCAAAATTTGCAACAAATTTTTAAAATGGCTAATCCTTTTATTCAGTGAGTTTTATACCAAATGTTCCAGTAATTTTTAGTGCAAAAAAAAAAAAAAGATTTATCTTCAAACTATTTATCAAATCTATTCACGTTCGACTCGCACACTATTTGGAAATAAAAAAAAATATGCATTACATTTCGTTTAAATACTTGGTGCTTTATGTCTATGGTTATTATTTTCATTTTTCTCCCCCCCCCCCCGCGCCACCTCCTCCCTCCAAGTCGCCCAGTCAAAGTTCCTTAAAATATGCTCTGGGCCTTTTGGTTAGGAAAAAAAAACAATTAAAAATTAAAATGAATCGAAACAAGAGAAGTTACTATATGCGCTGCAATTTAAGGAGGAAAATAAAAGTTTCGAATCATTTTGTTCAATATATTTCTTGCATAAATTCTGTAGTTTACATTCCATTGACTTTCCATACCTTTGATAATTTCCGGATAGGAACCGAGGCTAGCAGGCTTTTCTTACAACAGGGGCTTTTGTGTGTCATCTCGTCACCACCACTTAGTGTCGATGTACATTGCATAGAAATATATCATAGTTCAACTTTGAGATTGTCATGAAAATGATGAATAGGCCAATGTAATTATATGGGTTTATTTATTTGTTATATACAACACTTATTCACTCTCACACAAAAACGTATTTTAAATACACCATTCGCTCACAATTGACTCCGTCCGAGTTGGAGACAAATGTTCTGGGGCAACTGTACAACGTTTTATGTTGCTAAGAAAAAGAGCTATTCATGTAATTTATTGTTAGATATTTCATTGTGTTCAACCGTATTTAAAAAAAAAATATTTACATTGAAATCTATGAGTTGGTGTTGTCAAGACTAACCTAACCCAATCATCATATTAAAAAAGACAGCATTACGCCACAAAACTTATTGTGACATTTTACCCCCTCCCCTGTTACGCACCAACATTCATATAAAACATTCATATTTAACAGCTTTAAAAAAAGCCACACAAATGCAACTTCTCCAATCCCTTTCATATATTATTCCTTATTTCATTTATGAGCCTGGTAATTTAGGGCAGGCGTGTTAAACTTAAGAGCCCCCTGAGGGCCAGCATGGGTCATATCGGTCTTCCATTACGAGGTATTGTAAAATATATATAAACTACTTTTACAAATGAATGAAATATTTGATTTGAAAAAAAAAATTAACTGCGACTTAGAATTATATGCCACTGCAACCAGAGCCGTTGTTGTGTCTTGGGACTGGCTTAGGCAGTACGTTTATGTCCTGGCAGAAATAGACAGCAACTGATGAATATTTCAATTGGTCAATGTAAAAACAAATAAATTAGATCTTTTACATAATAGAGGGACTGTCACTTCCCCTTCTTTACAATTACACCAGTCAGTCAATAAAACTTACAGGATGATACATTGGTGTGAATAGTTGGCAAGTTTTGTTTAGTTGACAGACACACTAGTAGAAAATAACAATCTGAGGAGAATTACTCTTTAAATAAATGATTTTTTTGTTAACAGATACTGCACACACAATTTTTTTTTTACAAATTCTTTTTTAAAATAAATATTAAATTTCTTTAAACGAGTAACTTGCCCTAATGTTTGTGTAACGAAGGGCCTCTGAATATATCTCCAGTGCACCATGTTTTGGGAGGTCTTTTTAAGTTCAACCCCATAGATATACATCTAAGGTTCACCCCTTGTTAAGTTGCATTGATTCATTTCTTATATGCAAGACCTTCTCCATTGGTCTTTGGGTTACCAGCATTTATCTGGCCTGTTTTTTTTTTCGGATTATATTTTGAGAACTTTTGGTTAATATGCGCGGACACCTTATTTAAAATAAAGAAAAAATCTTTTATCCCTGAAGGGTCATCGGGGTAGAAGAGGCATGTCTTTGTATGTAACCTTGGCATATACAGGGATTGTGTGGTTAGCAGGAAATTGTGTGGTTAGCACAACACCCAGCCGCCTTTACTTCCCCAAAGTAGGTCAGGTACCCATTTAAAGAAAGTTTTTTTTTTCTTATTAGCTAATGTATAGTCAATTTGAACTTCAGTTTTTAATTTATTTTACCATCTATGATTTTAATGTAGCATTTATCTTTATGTAATGATATTTCGTGAAAGAATTTCTTTATTTCAAAAATATAAAAAAAAAACTACAGCTGTTTATTTATGTTGTTTTTTTTTGGGGGGGGGGGCGGAGGTATTTTTTTTAAGTTGTAAATTATTGAAGACTCCGTTTTCCTATATGTACATTTAGAGAAAGTGACAATCTCTGTCAGAATAATTCTACACCTGGGCCCCAGGTTGTGAATTATTCAATGACAAAATTAACTACCCGTAGCTTGGACCTGAACCTGTTTGTCTTGTTTAGCTCTCAGTGAATACAATACACCAAGCTTTGTACTGCTGGAACAATTGTCGTGGTGGCATAAGGAAATATAAATGGTGAAAGTCACCGAACACACTTTCTCTTGTCGCTAGATCTAAAACAGCACTAGCAGAATTATGTGTTGTGCAAAACGTCATTTAGCCTGGCGGGCAATTATCGATACTATGTGATATTTTGAAATCTAACAGCAGGAGTATAAGCCTATTATATAATAAGGGACAAAGAAAGATAAAAAAAAAAATACGTTATGGATCTACCGGCCAAAGGTAGGCATTTAATTTATATATATATATATATATATATATATATATATATATATATATATATATATATATATATATATACAAGGCCGTAGCCCCCAATTAATTCTAAAAATTAAATTATATTATAAAATATACTTCTTAATCATTGCGTTCCAATTTTTTCTTATATAAAACTCTCAAGTTGTCTTTTTAAAAATTTATTTTTGTTTGTTAAATAATGATTATTTCCTATTTTGTTTGAAAATGTGTTCGCGTTGTTAAAAACAAACAAACAATTAATTTACATTATTTGAGAATTTTCACACTTTTAATTAATATCATTTTAAATTAAATATTTCATCATAGAAGAATAGAGTTTTAGAAATATGGCTCAAATAAAAAATAATAAAACGAAAAAAAAATGCCAACTTTGCAATTGTTCGTTTTGTAAAGGTTCATTCATAAAATTTTTTTTGTTGGTTAGGTCCTAGTAGATTCGTATTATGTGTGTAAAGGCTGGTGCTGACCTGACCAGAGGTTGGCTTAGCAGTGCGCGCATGCCTGGATTAACCAATAGGCAAACAAGGCGCGTGCCTAGGGCACCAAGCGTTTGGGGGGCACCACAAATCCTCAAGAAAAAAGTGTAGCCTATGTTATCCCGGTAGCCGTGCGTAATTGACTTGACATTAAGCAAATCGCAAATGTAATGTTTGAATCGCACATTTTTAAACCTTGGCAACACAACCTGGGGGGTAAAATACCCATTTTGCTATGTTTTGCTATTTTTCTTCGAGGTTTTCTGTACTATTTTTTTTTTCACTTTTTTAGGTGGGATAAATGCGGTCTAAACTAATGCATAGCGACAAACGCACTTAGTATCCTAGTGAAAACAACTGTGAATAGTGCTAATTTGTCGAAGTTGAAAAAGAAATAACACCAGATGTGGATTTTAAGTCAAGTTTGACCCATAATCGTAAACTCATAGATGGTGATGCATGTTTGTATCTCAGAATGCCAGAGACACATTTCGTAAATATGCTTTCTACACCATTGTTGCCAAACTTGAGACAGAGATGAGTAGACGATGAAAGGTGTATAATGATATAGCAGTTCGATTTTCTTGTTTGATTGATATATCACAAACATCTCAGTATTGTGAAGTCTAATAATTACTTATCCTGAAGATCTGAACAATAATGTATATACTGAACTACGACAGTTTCACTCATATATTCGCCACAAGTTTCGTGCATCAAAATCTGAAAACAACACGTTCAATCATGCAGAATTATACAAAGTAATACATAGAGACAACAATAAGTATGCTTTTCCAAATGTAGAAATCGCCTTGCGCATATTTTTAACATTAATAGTTGCGAACTGTTCAACTGAGCTCTATTTTTTCTCAGTTGAAACTTACATAAAATCCAAGTAGATCAACAATGAAACAAGAAAGGTTTGATTCCTTATCTCTTTTGATAATTGAGGAAGACTTGTTGGGTAAAATTAACTTTGATGTTGTCCTCAAGAACTTTGTCAGACGTAAATCTAGAAAAAAGAACTTTAAAATGCAAATGTATGGTCTCTTTGACTTTCTTTATCTATTAAAAAAGTTACAGTATTTTTGTCTATTACTATTACAAAATTAATTAACTATTAATTTTAATATAGAAATACCTTATTGTAGGATTTAAATGAGTGATAGTAATACAAACACGTGTGTTAACAACTGTTTTTCTTTCTTAGTATTTTGCATAAAATTAAACATACAAGCGGTCAGTGGAGGATCGGGAGCTCGGGGCAGAAAGGGGCACCCGAGTGGGTTTGTGCCTATTCTGCGACTCTAACTTGGGTTGATTTCATTAGGCCGTTACTGTCCTAACCGGGGGACAAGAACTAAGGGAAATTTTTCGGGTCATTGTGATGAAAGTTCCCTCCATGTCTCCCGAGGCGCCACCACGGCCATTACAATCTCGGTTTTGGTGGGGGGGGGGGGGGGGGGGGGACGGGACACATGAAAGACTGTAAAACCTAAAAAAATTGAACCATTTAGCGGAGCAATTTATTTTTTTTTTTTGTTTGAGTAGTCGGCCGGTCGTGCGGTTAAGTAAGTGCTCGACTGTCGACATGAGTGACCCTGGTTCTACCCGTCCTATTAGTGGTTTATAACAGTGGTCCCTAACCTTTTTTTTTTATCGCCGCGGACCGGTCAACGTTTGATAATCTCACCGCGGCCCGCTGGGGGGGGGGGGTAGACGGGAGTTGGTTATTTATATTTTAGATGTAAATAGAAAGGAAATAATTTAAGATTTCTAAGCGGTACACTTTGATCCACGTACCGTACCGTAAATTATCTTTAAATCTAGCTTTTTATATATATATATATATATATATATATATATATATACCCTTAACCGCTTGGGGAGGGGGGCGCCGGCGAATGGACACATCCACGTCAGAGGTGTGCGGATCTTGAAATTTAGCGTCCGCGTCCGTCCGCGGATTTCTATCAATGATCCGCGTCCGCGTCCGCAGAATCTTACAACATTGGTCCGCAGTCAGTCCGCGCGTCCGCATTACTGAAATTTAGTTGTTTAAATGACTTGAAATTTTTTCTATGGTAACGCTAAAGAAGATCCGCGTCAGTCCGCGAGTCCGCAACTTAACCATACGAAGCGTCCGCTGTCAGTCCGCGGATTCGGAAAAGTCTGCGGATCTGCGTCCGCAAGCGGACGCGTCCGCTGTCCGCTCATCTCTGATCCACGTCAGTGGCGAGTATTTTAAGCTTTACCAGAGATAGAGCCCCGTGAGTCGAGTTCACTATCGACTTCGATATCCAGCCGCCCTTACCAGCCAACTTAGCGACCTATGTCACTTATCTTTCTTATCTGGAGCTTGCCTATCTATGTGTCCATAAAGATATATTCATTTCTCTTTTTGTTTGCATGTCAATTAATCCGTCTCTTTTAATAGAATTCAAAATTGTGGCTGCATGCGAAGAAAGCTGATGATTAACAGGATGGTTAAAGCACTGATGCGGGAATGCCGTTCATTGCTACAGCTCTGATAGACTGAATGAAATTCAATCAATTAGTGATGAATGTACATTAAGATACTTGGGCTTGGTCCTACTCACAGAATATAAATTATACAATAATGCGCATCGTCAATTTAAAGTCATTTTCTCGAAAGAGCTATATCTTGTTGTCGTATCCCACTTGTGCTCTAATTAAATCAGACGACACAACTCCTTGTATTGTAAAAGAATTAACTGAACTTTTTAATGCGTGATATTTACAGATGAGAATATGATAATCCAATACAAACACTTGAGAAGATGAATCAATAAATCACATGTATAATTCTATAATTCAACACACACGATAAATACTAAGATCAATATTAGATGAGAGATGTGGCAATAAATCACAAGTAACTGCTATCACTATAAACCAGTACACGAGTCTATAACTATTATAACTCTCGACTGCACTGTCCACTTAGTCCACGTGTTATATCTAGTATCCCCTTCATGGGTCTCTAGTCTCTCTCTCTTGTGTGTGTGTCTCCGTCTCCCCCCTCAACAACCGTGGTAACTTCCCTATTTATAGGATATATATTGCATCACTGATTGCATCATGTATTGCGTCACTTGGGTGATTGCATCATTGATTGCCTCACTGGGATGATTGCATCACTGGGTGATTGCATCATGGATTGCGTCATTGATTGCATCACTGGGTGACTGCATCACTGGTGATTGCATCACTGGTGATTGCATCATGCATGCCTGACCCTGCAAGCACTTACAAGGGATAGGACACTTGTTATCTGTGTTATTGTGCAATGTGTAACAATATTTGGGTATTAATAATATAAATAACAATAATGTCGACATTTTTTTATGTTTTTAGAGGACATTTTCATAGCGATGCGCTTTATGAATGGGATATTTAAATAATCACTATCATTGTTTGGTTTTATCTATATCTATGTCAGTTGGTGTTCCTCTTCATCACAGTAGCGTGTCTCTTTCAGAAGTTGCCCATTGATGGCTACTCAAATAATTATCATCATTAATTATTTTTTTTATCTAGGTCCGTTGTTTATCTTCTTGATCCCATTTGCGTGTCTCCTCTCATTGACAAGATGTGAACTGACTGGTGTATCTATCAGAGGAGATCAAGATGACGTCGTGTATGTGAAACGGAGCGACAACGACACATGTGGCGGTGTGTTGCACATAAAAAACAACAACACATTTGAGGTGACAGTCAACGTCTATGACGGGTACAACAGCCAAGATCTAACTGTACCGGCTGAGGACACTGAGGATGTGCAGCTCAACAGTTCTTTCATTCAGGGTTCGAAAGATCGTTTTCATTATTCTCCACCCTTTTCATTTCATATAGGCCATCTGTATAACATTAGAAGCAACAGTCAACTTGATTTTTAACATTGATGGGTTGGGGGGGGGGGGGTGGAAGCTTAGTACGCACACTCACGGTTATCATAAGAGCTTATTAAATAAAAAATATTGTTACAACTCTCACTTACAAGGTAGACACGTAGGGATACATAGGTTCGTTGAAATTGAATTATACAAGATTTATTCACAGTCTACAAAATAGTACTTTGTACATGTTATAATAGTCCAGGCGAAACCAGTCTACTGTGCGTACAACTGACAACTCGTTGCACGAGTTAACGTGTTATGGCGACGTGTCGATTACGAACTCGCTGCAACAACAGGCCTGGCTTTCTCCATCGACCAACTTTAAACTGTTCTTGGACTCATCTGCTATGTCCTCTCTTGTACTCATCTCACTGCGTGTCTTCTCTGCCGTGACTGATCAGTCTGTTACTGGCTGTTACCCTGGTGTCTTGATCACAGCACGGTGCCTTTTATAGTCAGACCACCCACAGTGATGGCGTCAGGAGTTTCTTGCTAAAACTGAAGGTGGAGGTCATTGTGTGGGTGTGCAAGTGTGGATGGCGAATTACACTATATCATCACTCGTATCAAGACAGGGGTGAACGGCCCGGAATAACAATGTTTAGGCGTTGTATTAATAGTCTTGATTCATCATATTGTATCTAGGGGTAGGGGTGCGAAACCCGGGGGGGGGGGAAGAGTAGAGTTATACCAATATATATTTTAAAAAAGTTAAACTTTACATTTTCGGCTTTAGCATATATTTCTCAACTTCAGAACTGATTTATTTACTATGATGGCCTTGCTATCTCAGTGGTTCTTAAACGATTACGCTTTACCTTTTATGTAAACTATTTGATTTTCGCAATCCACCTGTAAGGGATTAAAGAAATGAAAAAAAAAGTTCATTTAATTTTAAAAATAGATTTCCCCTTTACTT
>JAGDYQ010000082.1:3751930-3874285 GCA_021962125.1 Bulinus truncatus | reverse complement strand
CATTAAAGACTTCCAATAATAACTTCTACTGTATAATTGTTCTTTATATAAATAACATTACTAGATATATGGCTGTTATTGAACAATATGTAGACAGTTTTATTATAAATATTTAAGACATATTCAGATTCATCACGTTCATTGTTTTGCCAACAAGATAACACTATCATGAAAGTAACATCTGTAAAGAAAAATACATATATTATAGGATCATGAGGTCCATAAAAAAACAAGTTGTAAAATAAAAATACATGTATTAAGGTGAAAACTTTAGTCAATTTTCTTTAATACATACAGTAGTGGAATCGCTATAAGGGAAATAAGCACATGCTTAGTGTTGGGTTGTCCAACAGCAATGCTGTCAATCCTAGAGCGTCTCTGGTATGGACCCTTCTGCCAGATGGTTATCTCAAAGATTGTGATTCTTTACGATATATATATCTTTAAATAAATATATTGGGGATGGGGGCATCTAAGGGACTATTTCTGGCACTGAATATATATAGCAGTTATTTGGAAGTTTATCTAGAATTAATACAATGCCTTTGATTTTTAAGAGATATTATAATTAGGTAAAAGCGAGTAATCCAATCAGACATAGTAAAACAATCCCAAAGTACAATAGTTAAAAGGTAATATATATTTCAACATTCAATATGCTAAGATAAATTAATTTTGTATTCATTATTTACTTAAATATCTTTATAAAAATAGTATTTTTGATTTTCCTACCACCAAAAATTAGGTCTGATGTCCAATCTTTCATTACTCCTACTTTGTCATTTTTTACAAGTACATAGCCATCACTAGTATTAGAAGTAAAATCAATATTTATTACTGTCATAAAGATCTCATCATCACTCCAGCTTTTAACACAGATGAGCTGCTGATAAAATATAAAAACTTAGTTCTTCAAAAAATTTCAGATTAGTCTGTTGAATTTTTTTATGTTCTAAAAAGAGGCTATTTACTTTTTAACTCATGAGATTATAAGATTTTTCAGTACAACAGCATTTTTTGAAAGAGCTTCTAGATTTTTAAAGAAATATGAAACAATAAAAAGCTAAGTACAATGATATTTATGACAGGAATAAAAAACAACACACAGTTAGAATTATTTTAAAATAAAATTTGTCTTGATATACAAGAAATACATTAAAAGAAGAGCAACATTTTTGAAAAAAAAATATAACTGAATGTATAGGAGTGAGGATTTGCCGTAAAAGTAAGAATTTCACATATTTCCTGCTAATATTGATAAGATGACTATTGATGTGATAGTAGTTTTTTCATATTCCCCATCTCAGTGTGCTTCAATGGATCTCATGTGTGTAATTTGTTTACTCAAGTGTTCTAACTGTTGTGACTGTGTAGTGTGACTGTAGCCCCAGTGAAGAAAAAATAGTAAGAAACCCTGCACTTTAAATAATATTAAGTAAAGTTTGTAAATTGCAGGGTTGTTAACAATACTCTTAAATTGTATTGTCAATACCAATACTTCATAAAAAGAGTATCGCCAATACCAATACAATTACTCAAGTAAAAATGTATTGCCAAAATCGATACCAATACTTTTGAGAACAAAAAAATATAATTATTTAAAATATAAAGAGTGCAAGTTTTTCAAGTTTTTATATAACTGACAGATCAATCGGAAAAGAAATAAAGTTTTCATAGAAACATTGAACAAATAGTTGATAGAAAGAAAGTAAATGAATGAAAGAATAGAAGAATAACATTTATAGATATCAGCATGCAAAGCAAAAACTTCAAAAGAAAATTAATCTTTAATTTTTCCTTCAACTCGTCGACCGCGGTTGTATTGGTGGGGAGGTGGGTGGTATTAATATTGGTAGGGTTGATGCCTATGATTACTTGTAGTGACTGAATTTATGTAGATTACTTTTAAAACAAGGTGTTAAAATCGCTATTGTTTTTTGTTAAAAAAATTTTCTGAATTGTATGAACAGTACAATTGTGATATTATGATTTTTTTAATTCAAAACTGATAAACATACAAATAGTGAGGTTATTCTATTGGGTTTATGAATTATAATTTTTTTTTTTCGAATATTTAAAGATACAAAGTAAATTTTTTTTGTTAGAGTTTGTTACAATACATTATTAAAATAAAGATAGAAATGTATTAGAATCGAGTATCAAAAATTTTTCTTTTAAAATGTATTGGCGATACACAAATCAATACTTTATACAAAAAGGATCTGCAATACAACAACCAATACTAAAAAATGAATCGCCAATACTGTATTGGCCGATACCGATACTTTGATACTAACTACCCTGGTAAATTGTTGGAAACATCATACAAGTACAGAGTTGCAGTGCATGTAATGAGTCAGTTTTATTTAATGATAATACTGCTATGCCAAAGTTCTGGAAAAATTTTACAAAGAAAGCAAAAGTCACTGGATGGATTCTGTGTAAAGGGCATACAAAAAGAAACAGATTCCAAGAGCATACAAATAACATCAATTCACTTGGTAACAGCAAAAGATTTACTACACAATGATTTAAATATGATCCCTTCATATTAATAAATATTATAAAAATTTATTACTATGTATGTTTTAAAGATTGAAGTATGTTTTCAGAACTTTTAAGCAAAATATGCTAAAATTAAAATAAACCTATGTAACCAGCAGGTTGGCTATAATTAGGAATTCATTGTAAACGTTGATTTTCTTTTATTTTATATTATTGATTTAGCATACGTAGATTTAAAATTATACTTTTTAGGTATGCTAAAGCAGCAATTGAAATAAATTATTTAATTAATAAGAAATATCACAAACAGCATTGATTTTAAGTTAATTTAAGTTTCTTGATGATGGCTCAGCCAAAATGGCTAATTATGGCTTTATTAAATTTCCTTATCATGAGTTATGTTAACTAACTATTGATTGTTGTTTGATAACAATGAACATGGTTATTTTACTATACTGTCTATACATTTATACAATACATTATTTGGTGCTTCATTGAGAAAATTCATAACAATAATATACAAGTTTAATATGTTTAAATTAGACAGAGTTGGTTGCAAGCTTTCCAATGATACCCACGCTTAGCATTTAACATCATTTAGAACAGAAGTAATGATTTTTTTCAGGTCTAAAAAGGAGGGGGGGGGGTCACTTTGACATTAAAAAAAAACCTTGACCGAAAACCCAATGTTCTGCAGATAAAATTGTATAGTTTTTTACCTCATATTTCCAACATAAATACTTGGATGTGTCATTATATTCCAATGAATAAAGATTGTTTATTTGCTTTTCTCATTATGAAATTTGAGCATTTAGGTTTAAATTAGTAGAAATGCCGTTTCTGGTAGGTTACATTATCATTCGGGAAAAAGGGGTGCAATTTCGTAATAGTCCATTATGCCAAGCATATCTAAACCTTACTAGTTCATCACTTAGTTAAAAAAATAATAAAGAAACACAAAATTAAACATTTTAGACTTAAGAGCTGAAGATCATACGGTGTTAGTCTTCATTTTTTCCCATTTTTCAAATACAATGAACCACACAGATATATATAATTTTTATTTGTTTAAGATACATTATGTGCGCTGTACTAATAAATGGCTTAAAATGGTAAATCGCAAGAAAAGTGTTTTAAAAATGATTGATGATAGTATTAAAAAGGCTGGGTATAATTGCAAGATAAAATTGTTGATAAAATAGTAAAAGTATGTATCTTGCAATTTGTACTTAATAAATAATTATACACGTCTATATATACAGTGCTTTTTTTGTAAAGAAATATGTGCCGGTACTCTGTGATGGATTGCCTAACTTTTAACTACCAGTTCGCACCTATTTTAATTCTTATTGCGCGCAATTTTAAAATAATTCAATTTTAACAAATTAATAATATAATCAATTAATAATAAACGTTAAAATACAAGAAAAGTAATATTTTTTCCCCACATTGAAAAAGGTGCCGGTACGCCGTACCGGTGCGTACCGGCACAAAAAAGCACTGTATATATATATATATATATATATATATATATATATATATATATGCATTTGTGTGTGTGTGTGTGCGTGCGTGTATTAGCATCATTGTATTTCTGCATTCGTAGCAAGGCGAGTTGAGTATACTGTATAGGACAGTACTGGTGGCGAACCTTTTTGGGCCCGCGTGACCTAAATTCAACCAATAAATTCAACCAATAAAAAAAAACCACTTACTTATAGCAAATTGCCAACACGCCAATTTAAACTAAAGGAAGTGTTTTTGTCGCGTACCGACAGATGAGGCTTTACGTGCTGGCTTAAGCACGCGTGCCATTAGGCTGGCCACCACTAGTATAGGACAATATAGCCTTTTATCTTAATCACATTTATCAGCTAAAAAGAGCCATCTTCAATGTTGCTAGTAGCGTATTTCATGAAATTTAGATTATATTTTCTTTTAAAATTTTTTCTCTCAATAGTCAAAACTCATGCGTCACGCCTAAACGAACATTTTTCTTCGTGGGTGGGTGGGTCGGTCGCGAAAGATAAAAAATTGAGAACAATGAACGAAACCGTTGGCTTTGTGTTTCATCTTTTTGCCCGTTTGTTTTAAAGTAGTTACATTTAATATATTACTTTTCGGGCTTGTGAAGTATTCAAACCAACACATTGCAATGGCAATATTTATATGCAATACGCATATACATATTTAACGGGGGGAAAACGCGATTTTACTGGGGAAACAAACATATAGCCTATTTAACTGTATTGATATTTCAAAGTATTTATGTTAAATGCTATAATAGATTATCATAAACTGTTAATCCGTATTTATCACGGAGAACAGCAGAATGTACAATTTCTCTTACCTTTACAATTTCCACAATAGACCATTCGTCACGGCTAAAAGGACACAGTCTGTTATTGTTAGGAGTTTCAGTATCTTGGAAAAAAATTAGAATACAGCGGGACTCATTAGCTTTTAACGAAATATTTTCTGTTTAATCAATCTAATCATGTTGAAAAACCGTATATAATCTGTAAAGAATATAAAGGAGTCAGAGTCTATTTAAACTGCGGGCGCACGCTTCATGGGCCCCAGTTATGAAAGTTGAGATTGTATAGGGTTTACACTCGAAGGTATGGCTGAGACACAATAATAACATAAATGCATAAAGCAATTGAGAGACAGCGGGAGAAAATAGGAATTGTAAATATTAAATAAAACTATGAATTGCTTTGTTTACAAGAGGAGCTCCGCCCAAATTTCTAGACGAATTAACTAGATAATATTTCCCCCCAGTTTCTTTTTATTGTGGTCGTAATGCGATATTTAAGTAAAATTTTCAGTTTCCACGGTTTTATCTTCTCATCCGTCATCATGGCAATAGTGAGAGTGTCAAAAAGACTTTAATATGTGTAACACTTATTGAATTCAGGTTCAATATAACAGTATTTGTAGCCTGCCATTTAAAAAATCGGACAACGCGTTAGGAAGAAAGTTGATCTTTAATGCATCTTTCTATTTCCACATTCGTGGCAGGGCGAGTTAGGGCCAATATTGTCAACTTTCCATCCATCCTAACAGTTTCACTGCATTTACTTGATAAGTCAAAGCTGGGTGTTATTGTTAACATAGGACTCGCTTGGAGTCGAATTTGTAACCCACACCATGATCAGTATGGATGAGATCCCATCAACCACCACGTGAGACATGGAGAAAACTTTCACCACATGAAAAATTCCCTTGATTCTCACTAGACATCGAACCCAGGACCCTAAGGTCGACAGTCGAGCGTTTAACTGCGTCAGTCGACCATTCGTCCCCGGTATTTCTATTGACCTAAGATGAAAGACTAATCAAATGAAACAAGTAATTTGGTACTCACAGCTGGTAATGTTCTCGACAATCGGATAAGCGACAATCTGAATTGTTTTTGAAATTATTTCTCCACATTTTGAGATAACTTGGAATTTTAAATCATAGCTGCCTTCATGTGAAAAGTTAATGAAAAAATTTGCCGTTTTATCAGATAAATTTTCCACTGAGATAAGTACTGTTTTATCCAAGTCATTGTCCACCTTGCAAATCTGTATAGGTTTTTTTCAACAAAGTATAAAAAAAATGGAAAAAAAGTGGTAAAATTTTTTTTTAATGTAGAAAATTATCTTATTTAATAAAGAAAAATGAACATCCTAACAAGAAATGTAAAAATGTATAGGCTATATTAGCATTTTTTTAGGGAGTTACATTACATATTTTGCTGATAAGTGTGTAACTCGTTGTTGTAAGGCCTAAAATACAAATATTCTATAGGTTAATTAAATAAATTCAGACGTTACATTTTTAAGCGTTTATAAAGTAGTCATATGGTAATATAGTGCAAAGAAGGTTTTTGTCTTAAAATTCAAAGTCGTTATTATTATTATTTTGTTGTTGTTGTGGTTTTCAATCGAATTATATAATAATTCTGATTGTATACAGATACGCAATATTCTATTGTGCCAAAGGATGCAAAACTACCAGGGCAGCAACAACTTGTTACTGCGACTGAAGTCCACAAAGTGATTAGAAAAAACTTTGTGTGGGCTAGTATTGGGTGTCCGATAAACACACTGACACTAGTAGTAAGCCTACATTTGTTCAGTGGCGTCACCCGGTGGACCCCCCCCCCAGTCCCACCATGAGCAATGGTACATCTTATGAATCTTACGAATTTTCCACTAAACCTTGGAGAATTTAATTTAAAATATTGCAGCAGTACAAACGATAGTATAACTGACTGTATTTTTAGAAAGATGTATATTACTTTCATTAAACAGAGTTTGTAAACAGAGAGAGAGAGGGAGAGAGTGTGTGTGTGTATGTGTGTGTGTGTGTGTGAGTGAGAAGGGGGGGGGGGGAGAGAGAGAAAAAAAAAGACACTACTCACGTCAAGTGAAACTATAATCCCGGTACCAGAAGTGACACTGGAGGTCAAGACTGAGATCTCTCCAACCTGCACTTCAGACTTATATTGCAGCTTGAGTCCGTTCAAGGTTTCATACTGGGACATTTTGACATTTTTGAAGAAAAAGTCATTTTCTGAGGAAACTGTGATGTTCAAGATGTTGTATTCTGAAAGAAGTACAAAAAAAAGCCGCTATAAAATGGACTGTCTCTTAAGACTATCAAGTAATACGTAAGCGACCAGTAACAAAATCATAATAACATGTCTCTATTAGTTTGTAATTTAAAAGTTTGACTTCGCTATTAAATTGGGGGCCCACCCACAAAAGTGACAAAATGTGCCCAATAAAAAATGATTCACACTTTTTTCAGGGGCTTCCTAAAGTATCGGAGGTCTACCTGCGCTCCTGGCCACTCGCCCCAGTAACGAGCCAGTGTTCAAAAGCTTTATCACCGCAAACTAAAAAAAAAATTGTAATCTGCTTTAAGGCCGCTCACAAATTGCCCACAATTTACGATTTTTTTTTCTTGTATTTTAACCCTATCACCACTGAACCACTTAGCTCCATTCACTGTTACTCATCAGCAAATCTCTAACCCAAAGGCGTTACAAAATAGGTAAAAGACTTATTTTGCATTTTATCAATCATCATGAATGTTTTATTGTTTATCGATAAGGATAAACGGGAAAAAGAGATCGAATTGTATGAGACTTGAACATTCACAAACGATAATCGCATTTGAGTGTTTGTTTTATAATCAACAAAATATACCAATGTATAGTTATGAGCAGTAACCAATTTATAGGTTAGAAGAACAGCGATTTCTCAAAACGCTGGTGAGTTGCGGGCAAATCCATGTGTACAGTATAACAAATCTGTTTCTCAATGTTTTAAAATTATAATTGTATGTTAATCTTCTAAGTAAAGGGGGAAAATCTATTTTTAAAATTAAATGAACTATTGTCGCCGTTTTGTCTGTCTGTCTGTCTGTCTGTCCGTCATCACCCTAGATCTCAACAACCATCTCTCTCTCCCTCCCTCCCCTCTCTCTCCCTCCCTACCCCCTCTCTCCCTCCCTTCCTTTCTCTCTCCATCTCCCCCTACTCCCTCTCCCATCTCCCTCTCCCCCCATCTCCCTCTCTCCCCCCTCCTTTTCTCCCCCCCTGTCCATCCCCCTCCCTCCTCTATCCCCCTCCTTCCCTCCCTCCTCCTACCCTCCTTTCCTCTCTCTCTCCTCCTGCCCCTCTCTCTCTCTCTCTTTATCTCTCTCCCTCCCTCTCCCTCTCTCTCTTTCTCTCTCTCTCTCTCTCTCTCTCATATATATATATATATATATATATATATATATATATATATATATATATATATATACTTATTCTATGGCTTCACACTTCTTCTAAAATCCTTCTTCATTCCTTTATCTTCCTCAAACTGTACAAATCAGGGAGCATGAAAAAACAACAACAATTCTTTGCATCACAAAAGGCACAATACAGCACCAGCGCGCAAGTTCTATTCGAATCGGGAAATGACGTCACAGGAATTTTATTTATGGCGCCGTCGAGATTACTTTAATATAGTAAAATACTAAAATAAAAAAAAAATAATTACAATTAAACTACCCATCGAGATGAAACATTGAAACCTGTCCTATAACCTTCCCCATGTAATTATGTGTATGTGTAATAAATTTCACATTATTTGGTTATCTGGATCTTGAGTTATAAGGGAACAGACAGACAGACAGACAGACAGACAGACAGCAAATGCCTCTTATAGGTATATATATATATATATATATATATATATATATATATATATATATATATATATATATTGAAATTCATTTATATTCATTTATTAATAAACATGTTTATTATACTTTCTAAGATATGTTATCCATTTCTTTGATTGAAATAGAAATCAGGTTATATTAGGTACAGCTTTAATAAAATACATTTTTAAAACGAAGAACCTGTTATTTTGACAGAGTTATCTTTCTTAACTCAAGATTGGGGAAGGGGTTTTAGTCTTCAAGATCTAAATGGTTAATACTGTTTTTTTTGTTATCTAGAACTTAAAAACTAAATTTTTATTCTATTTTTCATTCTTATATCTTTTTTATGTTAGGCAAGAAATTACTACTTCGTTCGGAAAAATTACTATTTAATTCGGTAAAATCCGGTTCCGATCCTGCAGGATCTAAAAATTAGAATCCGGTACAGCCCTACCGAAAATGCAAAGTTTAACTTTTTTTTAAAATATATATTGGTATAACTCTTTCTCCCCACCCCCGGGTTTCGCACCCCTACCCCCGAGATACATTAAGATGTCATGACTTTAGTACAACGCCTACACATTGTTATTCCGGGTCGTTCACCCCTGTCTTGATACGAGTGATGATATAGTATAATTCGCCATCCACACTTGCACACCCACACAATGACCTCCACCTTCAGTTTTAGCAAGAAACTCCTGACGCTATCACCGTGGGTGGTCTGTCTATAAAAGGCACCGTGCTGTGATTAAGACACCAGGGTAACAGCCAGTAACAGACCGATCAGTCACGGCAGAGAAGACACGCATTGAGATAAGTACAAGAGAGAACACAGAGAGCAGATGAGTTCAAGAACAGTTTAGAGTTGGTCGATTATCATCGACATGTCGCCAAAACACGTTAACTCGTGCAACGAGTTGTCACTTGTACGTACAGTAGACTGGTTTCGCCTGGACTATCATAACATGTACAATGTACTATTTTGTAGATTGTGAATACATTCACTATATATTTCTCCTCTTCGAGACGCAAGACGCAGCCGGAAATCGCGATAGTGAAAAAAAAAACATATAGTCTGCTGGGAGACGAAAGCTGGGTCACAGCAAGCGACAGCGGGGAAAAAAAACCCAGTAATTATTACATCAGCTTGCAAGACTATTTATAGCTGGGTTCAGAAGGGAGGGATGTCACAGATAAATTTAAATTTTTCTGATTTCTTTTATAAAACCAGATTATTTTAATTTCTTATATGACGTTTTGTTCTTTTATATAGTGAAATAAATTAAGCGAATGATACGAGCGCAATGGTGGTTGTACAATACTATTTTATGTCTAGACAGCTCCAGTATTTTTTAAAACAGTATTGTTTGGTCGTAATCATTTTCAGGGGCGGACCAGGACAACTTTGACGGAAAGGGGGGGGGCAAAACTGAAATGTTAAAATTATAGTCCGTCCGCCCCTCATTGAACAAAAAATATTTCGATAATTCAACCCCCCCCCCCCCGTTAAATCCGCCCTTGATCATGTTTTTATGTGCTCTAAATACGAAACTATTTCATTTATCCCACGTCGCGGTAAATTCTGTATCCGTTTAACCGCGAAAATGAGGGAATGCTGAATGAAAAAAAAAACAATACAATAAAAAAAAAAAACAAGTTGCTGGAAGGTACCAGATAGTGACCATAAAGTCTACACATGATAGGTCAAAGTTCAACTTTGTTTACTATGTATTTTTTCCGATGATGTCAGCCTGTTATTTTGTTTGATTGCTTATTTAAAAATATAATAATAGTAATTATATTGATTGATATTGCGGCGTATGTTACGCCGCGGGATTGCTAGTCTTGTATAATTCAACTAACGAACCCACGTATCCCTACGTGTCTACCTTGTAAGTTAGAGTCATAACAATATTTTTTTTATTTAATAAGCTCTTATGATAACCGTGAGTGTACGTACTAAGCTTCCACTTCCCCCCCCCCCAACCCATCAATGTTAAAAATATAAAGTTGACTGTTGCTTCCAGGCACGCCGAGAGGGGGGGTCATTGCCAGGGGGCCCACATCTGTAAGGGGGCCCGGCTGCCCCGACCATTTCAATTTTTTCACGACTTATTGTTTATTAAGGGGCCCGCAATGATGTCCTGCCCTGGGGCCCGTGATGGCTCTCGGCGCCACTGGTTGCTTCTTATGTTACACAGATGGCCTATATGAAATGAAATGGGTGGAGAATAATGAAAACGATATTTCGAACCCTGAATGAAAGAACTGTTCAGCTGTACATCCTCAGTGTCCTCAGCCGGTACAGTTAGATCTTGGCTGTTGTACCCGTCATAGATGTTGACTGTCACCTCAAATGTGTTGTTGTTTTCTATGTGCAACACACCGCCACATGTGTCGTTGTCGCTCCGTTTCATATACACGACGTCATCTTGATCTCCTCTGATAGACACACCAGTCAGTTCACATCTTGTCAATGAGAGGAGACACGCAAATGGGATCAAGAGGATAAACAACGGACCTAGACAAAAAAATTATTAATGATGATAATTATTTGAGTAGCCATCAATGGACAACTTCTGAAAGAGACACGCTACTGTGATAAAGAGGAACACCAACTGACATAGATATAGATAAAATCAAACAATGATAGTGATTATTTAAATATCCCATTCATAAAGCGCATCGCTATGTAAATGTCCTCTAATAATATAAACAAGCAATTTAAGTCTTCTCCGTTTCGGACAAAGGACATTTCAGAGCATTTTCGTGTACGCAGTGGCTACGGTTACGCCGGACGAAATCCGTACTTTTTCCGGGTTACAGCCATAGATTTTGCTAAATAGAGAGGGAAGTAATCATGTTGAATAACTGTTACAAAATAAATAATGATTACGCCCCTTTGATTAGCTTTTATTATTTATATTTAAAATATAAGCAAAAACGGTACTTAAAACGCCCCCTTTTTCGGCCCTTAGAGGTCAGATCGCGAAATGGACTTTTGATGTACACTTGGCAGGCCAAAACCTACAAAAGGATATATACATCATGGGGCTAGGACTTATGGTTGCTGAGATATAGGGCGCTCCTTTGTTAATATAGCTTATATAGTAAAAAAAAACGGTACTTAATACGCCCCCTTTTTCGGTCCTCAGAGGTCAGATCGCGAAATGGACTTTTGCTGCACACATGACAGGCCAAGACCTTCAAAATGATATATACATCATGGGTCTAGGACTTATGGTTGTTGAGATCTAGGGTGATGACGGACAGACAAACACACAGACAGACAGACAAAACGGGGACAATAGAGCATTTTTTTTCGAAAATGCTCTAAAAAATGTCGACATTATTGTTATTTATAACACAGATAACCAGATATAGATCTTTCGATAAAATGACTTTAAATTGACGATGCGCATTATTGTATAATTTATATTCTGTGTGTAGGACCTAGCCCAAGTATCTTAATGTACGACTCATCTACTAATTGAATTCGAATTTCATTTCAGTTGTATCAGAGCTGTGTAATATTGAACCATGGAATTTCCGCATCAGTGCTTTAACCATCCAGTAATCATCAGCTTTCTTCACGCATGCAGCTTACAATTTTGAATTCTATTAAAAGAGACGAGGATTAATTGATACCTGCTAACACAAAGAGAAATGAATATATCTTTATAGACACATAGATAGGCAAGCTCCAGATAAGAAAGATAAGTGACATAGGTCGTTAAGTTGGCTGGTAAGGGCGGCTGGATATCGAAGTCGATAGTGAACTCGACTCAAGGGGTTCTGTTACGGGTCCTTATATTGAAGATACTTGTAGAAGGTGTATTAATTCAGACAATGCAAATCACGAAGTTAACTTCAGTGAAGTAACATCAAACAATCATTTAATACTTGAACATAAACTGACATAAAGGTAGAATCAGGAGTAGTACAATAGCAAACTGTAAATATGCATCCATCTACATAGACGCCCAAAGCTAGACTCTTCTAGAACATGCATCCTATGATGCACAGAGCTCGACTTTTAATAATACAGACATCCGCATCCTATGATGCACAGAGCTCGACTGATTATCAACAAAGCATGTGCTCCCAACTGTCGGTTTAATATACGTCATTTGTACCAAATGACGTATACACCAAAGTTCCCAATATTTACACTCAAGATGTCTGAATGACGCCATAGATACTGCGGTGGGCGGAGCCTACCGAATTACGTCATCAGGCTTAGGCTATACTATTTCTCCACAGGTTCTATTTCTGGTAAAGCTTAAAATATTCGCCACTGACGTGTTTGTGTCAATTCACTCCCCCCCCCCACCCCAAACGGTTAAGGGTTTATATATTTATATATTAAAAAAATGCTAGATTTAAAGATAATTTACGGTACGGTACGTGGATCAAATTGTACCGCTTAGAAATCTTAAATTATTTCCTTTCTATTTACATCTAAAATATAAATAACCAACTCCCGTCTACCCCCGCCCCCCAGCGGGTCGCAGTGAGATTATCAAACGTTGACCGGTCCGCGGCGATAAAAAAAAAGGTTGGGGACCACTGTTATAAACAGGCTTGCGGAGCCGGAGCCGGAGCCGCTACTTTTTGCTGGAGCCGGAGCCGAAAAAAATCTGGCGGCTCCACGGCTCCCAAATGCTTTTTATTTTACAGCAGAATCTTTTTTTTAGCTTTAAAATTCCAAATTTGTTTGATTGTTTGCCTCCTACAATTTGAAATGTTATTTTTAGGAACGCCACAAAAGTAACAGCGTTAAAATGATAGCGTGCACGCACATCACCACAAGAATTCTTTAACGGGGAATCGTTTTGTGTTCGTTTTAAATCTTGTTTACCCTCCGAAATTTTTTTAATGGCATGTTATTTTGTTATATATAAAGTTAAAACAGTTTTATTTCATAGAATAATTGTATCAATCATTTAAAATAAATTTTTACTAAGACGACAAATAGAACGCGTCATTTCGTATTATTATTTGACCGCGCATCAGGCCCGTAGCGTGTGTGGGGGCCAGGGGGGCTTAGCCCCAGCGTTTTGTCTTGGCCCCCTCTGCTTATTTGCTCTACTTAGTAAAATGTATTACCCTGCCCCCCTGCTGTTAACGTGAGGCCTGGCCCCTGTTGTAGAATGCCTGTCAGGCACGCTGAGGGGGGCAGGGGGTCATTGCCAGAGGGCCCGCATCTGTAAGGGGGCCCGGCCGCCCCGAACATGTCAATTTTTTCACGACTTATTGTTTATTAAGGGGCCCGCAATGATGTCCTGCCCTGGGGCCCGTGTAGGCTATCGGCGCCACTGCCTGCTTTAGAATTTTCACGCTACGGGGCTGCCGCAAATTTGTAATAGACTAAAAACAAAATGGTCGCCTTCTGTATTTAACAATTTTATTATAAACAGAATATCTGAAATAGAGTAGATAAATTTATAAGGCTGTGGCTATACGGACCCGGGCCCCAATAAAATCCGATTGTTATTCGGACCCGTGGCAAATATGCACTAAGCTTAGCTATATTTAAACTTTATTAGACGGAACCCGAAAAAATAATAATACAGAGTCCACTTAGTGGAACCCTAGACACTGAGTAACGATTAAATCATACAATTCAAACAATTATAAAAAGAACAATAGTAAAGTTTATGTATAGCTAAGCTAGTGCATATTTACCATGGGTCCGAATAAACATCAGACTTTATTGGGACGGGGTCCGAATAGAAATCGGAGTTTATTGGTACCCGGGTCCGAATAGTCACTTCGAATTTATAAATAATAAATATAAATACTGAAGTCTTTAAAATATTTTAAATAATGTATCATTTTACTATTTGCTTATTTGATCATTGAAATAACTTTTTATTACTTATGAAAATGGCGACTAGTGAAACCTCGGTCGAAAATAATGATATGATTCTGGATGCACTGAAATGGTTTGTTTTTAGTAAAACCGACATGCGTATATATTTTCAAGTTCCTACTATGGGGCAGCCCCGTAGCGTGAAAATTCGAAAGCAGGGGCCAGGCATTCTACAGCAGGGGCCAGGCAATAGCAGGGGGGGCAGGTAATACATTTTACTAAGTAGAGCGAATAAGCAGAGGGGGCCAGACAAAACGCATGGGGCCCCGGCCCCCGGCCCCTCCCGCACGCTAGGGGCCTGCTATGGGGGTGAACGCGACAAAATTTGCATAACTTTTTATCAGCGGCATATTTGCGTGGCGCAATTACAAAAATTTTTGTCTCGTGTGATACTATCTTAATAGGGAGCCAGAGCCGGAGCCAGAGCCGAAGCCGTCAAATTTGTGGGAGCCGGAGCCGGAAAAAAATTTGGCGGCTCCGCAAGCCTGGTTATAAACCACCAATAGGACGGGTAGAACCAGGGTCACACGACCGGCTGACTACTCAATAAAAAAAATAAATAAATTGCTCCGCTAAATGGTTCAATTTTTTTAGGTTTTGCAGCCTTTCGTGTGTCCCCCACCACAACCGAGATTGTAATGGCCGTGGTGGCACTTCGGGAGACATGGGGGGAACTTTCATCACAATGACCCGAAAAATTCCCTCAGTTCTTGTCCCCGGTTAGGGACAGTAACGGCCTTATGAAATCAACTCAAATTAGAGTCACGGGATAAGCACCTAATGGGGACTTAGCGATAAAACATTCAACTATAAGGTATGTAGCTGACAGTGTCGCGCACTCATGGCCGGATTAAGCCATCTTGGTGCCCTAGGCACAAAGCCACTCGGGTGCCCCTTTCTGCCCCGAGCTCCCGATCCTCCACTGACCGCTTGTATGTTTAATTTTAAGCAAACTACTAACAAATAAAAACAGTTGTTAACAAACGTGTTTGTATTACTATCACTCACTTAAATCCTACAATACGTTATTTCTGTATTAAAATTAATTAATTTTGTAATAGTAATAGACAAAAATACTGTAACTTTTTTAATAGATAAGAAAGTCAAAGAGACCACACATTTGCATTTTAAAGTTCTTTTTTCTAGATTTACGTCTGACAAGTTTTTGAGTACATCATCAAAGTTAATTTGGCGCAACAAGTCTGCACCAATCATCAGCAGAGATAAGTAATCAAGACTTTCATGTTTCATTGTCGATCTACTTGAATTTTAGTGTACTTTCACTAAAAAAAAGAGCGCTTAGTTGAACAGCTCATAACAATTATGTTTAAAATATGCGCAAGGCGATTTCTACATTTGGAAAAGCACACTCGATGTTGTCTCTATTACTTTGTAAAAATCTGCATAACTGAACGTGTTGTTTTCAGATTTTGATGCATTAAACTTGTGACAAATATATATATATATATATATATATATATATATATATATATATATATATGAGTGGAACTGTTGTAGTTCAACATATACATTACTGTACAGATCTTCAGGATATGTTTTTATTAGACTTCACAATACTGAGATGTTTGTGATAGATCAATCAAACAAGAAAATCGAACTGATATATTATTACACAACTGTCCTCGTCTACTCATCTCTGTCTCAAGTTTGGCAACAATAGTGTAGAAAGCAGATATACGAAATGTGTCTCTGGGATTCAGAGATACCTCAGGGGCATCACTATCAATGAGCACAGTCTTTCGTTTACGATACGGGTCAAACTTGACTTGAAATACACATCTGGTATTATTTCTTTTTCAGCTTCGACAAATTAGCACTATTCACAATTGTTTTCACCATCAGACTCAATTTGGCAGTGCGTTTGTCGCTACGCATTAATTTCGACCGCATTAATCCCACCTAAAAAAGTGAAAAAAATAGCACCAAAAAACCTCGAAGAAAAATAGCAAAACATAGCGAAATGGGTAGGAGGTATTTTACCCCCCCCCCCCCACCATGTTGTGTTACCAAGGTTAAAAAATGTGCGATTCAACATTATATTTGCGATTTGCTTAATGTCAAGTCGATTACGCGCGGCTACTGGGACAATATAGGCTACACATTTTTCTTGAAGATTTGTGGTCCCCCCCCCCCCCAAACGCTTGGTGCCCTAGGCACGTGCCTTGTTTTCCTATTGGTTAATCCAGGCCTGCGCGCACTGCTAAGCCAACCTCTGGTCAGGTCAGCACCAACCTTAACACACAAAGTACGAATCTGCTAGGACTAACCAACAAAAAAAGTTATATGAATGAACTATAACAAAACAAACAATTGCAAGTTGGCATTTTTTTTGTTTCAATATTTTTTATTTTTACCATATTTCTAAAACTCTATTCCCATTAGTCTTAAACAGGCCTTTGATGAAATATTTAATTTATGTGATATTAATTAAAAGTGTGAAAATTCTCAAATAATGTAAATTAATTGTTTGTTTTTAACAACGCGAACACATTTTCAAATAAAATAGAAAATAATCGTTATTTAAAAAACAAAAATAAATTTTTAAAAAGACAACTTGATTTTGTTTTCATAATTTATCTCTAATGTCTTTTATTGTTTTGTTAATAGTAGTACTACATTGTTCCATGCAAAACTGTATTTTTAAACACCCAACATTTTATCTCTAGTCTAATTAATTAACATGAAGTAAATTTTGAAACAGATAAGGAATAACTGTGCATGTTTGGGTGAAATATAAAATAAATGAAGTGAATATATATATATATATATATATATATATATATATATATATATATATATATATTTAAATAAATTAAATGCATACCTTTGGCCGGTAGATCCATAACGAATTTTTTGTCTCTTATCTTTCTTAGTCCCTTTTTATATAATAGGCTTACACTCCTGCTGTTAGATTCCAAAATATCACATAGTATCGATAATTGCCCGCCAGACTAAATGATGTTTTGCACAACACATAATTCTGCAAGTGCTGTTTTAGATCTAGCGACAGGAGAAAGTGTGTTCGGTGACTTTTCACCATTTATATTACCTTATGCCACCATGACAATTGTTCCAACAGTACAAAGTATTGCATTCACTGAGAGCTAAACAAGACAAACAGGTTTAGGTCCAAGCTATGGGTAGTTAATTTTTTCATTGAATAATTCACAAACTAGGTCCCAGGTGTAGAATTATTCTGACAGAGATTGACACTTTCTCTAAATGTACATATAGGAAAATGGAGTCTTCAATAATGTACAACTTAAAAAAAAATACCTCTGTCGTGCCGGCACCTTTTTCAATGTGGGGAAAAATATTACTTTTCTTGTATTTTAACGTTTATGGTTAATTTATCATATTACCAATTTGTTAAAATTGAATTATTTTAAAATTGCGCGCAATAAGAATTAAAATACAAAATGCGAAACTGCGAACAGGTAGTTAAAAGTCAGGCGATTCCTCACTGAGTACTGCCACCTAGTTTTTTTTTTACAAAAAAAAAAGAACTGCATATTTATATTATCTACAATAAACTGAAAGCAGCCTACTCCATAGGCCATTATTTGACTGATATTACGGTGTTACACATATTTTTATGTAAAGTTACAAAAAATAGATTTTTTATTCTTAGAATTTTGACACCCTATTTGCTAGTACTTATCATTTTTTTTTAAATGTTGGACAGGTGGGGGAGTGGATTGGGGGGGGGGGGGTTAAGGGAGCTTTAGTTGTACCTTCACTTCACACACCCCTCTCCCGATTGAAACCCTGTAGTAGTGCTCGATTTAAGAAAAAACCAGTGCCCGGGGTTGAACAAAATTTTCTGCAGAGCCGGGGATAAATGTCATCCCCGGCGGGGATGAAAAAAGCTAAACCAGAGTCGGGGATGTCAGTTCTCAGTGCTGGGGATATCCCCGGCTTCCCCAGCGGCGGCGAGATGCCAACAATTTTTTTTGAGGATCTTCAATTTACAATCCTTGGGCCAGCAAGTAACTAATTGATTATCATTGACAAAACCAACAAAAATATAAAAAAAAAATTGGGGAAAACACATGTCTTGATTAGCATAGTTCACGTAACATATGAAATGCAATGAATTTATTTTTTAAAAAATGCAAATTTTTTCATGTATTCTGTTTGTTGAAATCAAATATTCCATTACTCATAATTATTTCAATTATTTAAACAAATTTTGACGTTGTTCCATAACTTATTCTTTTGTTGGTTTGCCAGAAGCTACATCGCTGACGTTATGCCTTCCGTCTTTTAACCACATACAACTTTGCATCAACATATTGAAGTGGTGGACCATTAATTTTAATAAACAGCAAGTGTCTGATGTTTCGACATCTAATGAATTATGACGTAAACAAACAGTTACCATCACTTGGTACATTGACGATAATACAGCCTCGCTCTTCAACTATTTTTTGTTAGATTTGTGTATAATTTTGTTGAAACAATATAGGAGTCCCCCGGCCCTAAATATGAAAACGATGCAGTATGAATTGCAATGAATGACTGTCCGAGCAGGCGCGGTTCTAGGGGTAGGCGATATACGCCCCCGCCTCACAGCTACTATCCCCTGGCCTATATACTGGCCTTCCCCAGGACCAATTCCTAGATCCGCCTAGTGTCAGCGTATTAATATCAGATCATCAAGAGAAAAATGATATTTAGATTACACTGTTTGGTTTAATTTTATAACATGTGACATATCTTATAGCTGTGAATCAGTCTTGAAAACTTATATTACACTATTTACGAGCAAATGATTTTACTCCAGTGTTACCATTAAACATAAATCTAGTGCGTGCAGAATAAAACATTATTTTATCAATACATCCAGCTACTTAGGTATTTTGATTTCAACTTCAAATTAACGTCGGATAATCTAAACTTGTAATAACAAATTATTGCTACGGATATACTGTAACAAATGACTTACACACAGTAGACGTATTATGAAGATCATCTTTTTGATATTTGACTCCTTGAAATACATTTGTTTGTTTGTAAAAGACAACTTATTTGGGTTAACGTCTTTGCAAGACGGCTCTTTAGACATCTTAATTTAAAATTATAAAAAAAAAAATTACTTAAATCTTTGCCTGGATTTTTATATAAAAATATGTTTTTTTTTTCGATTAATAACCTAATTGCGCCTTACGACTTACGAGTGACGAATTAAAAATGAACATAAAATTAGAACCAAAGATTAAAAAAAAAATACTTCGAACTCTTACTGAAGGTTTATTTCTATTGATTCGGTAGATAGAATCGCAGTACCGAATTTTGAAGATAAACGAAAATATTTACCAGTGCTAGCTCGACTTAAGAAAAAATCAGTGCTGGGGATGAAAAAAAATTCCGCAGAGCGGGGATAATGTCATTCCCGGCAGGGATGAAATTAGTTAAAGCGGAGCCGGGGATGACAGTCCTCAGTGCCGGGGCTATCCCCGGCATCCAAGGCGGTAAATCGAGCACTGCCCTGTAGTGTAAAAAGATGGGCAGCAATTATATTGGCGTCAGGACTATTTTTAGCTTTGGTGATAATATGGATTGTGAGGGTATTAACTTTCTCAGTGGTGTTCCATGATGGTCCCAGGCCCCAGCCATAATATTTCTGAAACACGCCACTGGCTACAAAGTTCACAACCGAGATATTTAAAAATGTTAAGTCATGAATGTTAACGTCGCGTAGTAATTTTCCACTATAAAGCTACTAAATGTTTAGCAAACTTTCTACAGTTTTCTCTTTAAATACAGCTGAGTACTTAATGCGAGTTCAGCAGTTAAAATTATAAAAGGGAAACGATTTAACAATTAAAAAAAAGAAAGAAACGAAACGAATAATAAATACGGGCAACTCAAAAACGAAATTGTATTCATCTCTACGTAGGAAACAAATAAAACAAAACATAAAGATGGGGTGATATGGACAATATCATATAATAATTTAAAACTTAACAAAAAATAGAGGGTAGAAACAACTTTTACGGCCATGTGACGAAAGCTCATTGATCAATACAGGTAAAGAAATAGAAACGGCACTTTAAGCTGTTTTAAACTGTTCACCCAGCGTACACCACTCGCAGGGTTGTTAACAATACTCTTAAATTGTATCGTCAATACCGATACCAATCCTTCATGAAAATAGTATCGCCAATACCAATACAAATACTCAAGTAAAAATGTATTGCCAAAATCGATACCGATACAATACCGATACTTTTGAGAACAACAAAGTATTTTTATTTAAAATATAATGAGTGCAAGTTTTTCAAAAAAAAAAAAAGGGAAAACAATTAAATACAATGTCAAAGCACAAATTTAATGCTGATCACTTTAGTACTTGACGGATGGCCAAGTGGTGTAGATACTCGACTGTCGACTTCAGAGTCATGGGTTCGATCCTCGGTGAGAACAATGGGAATTTTTCCACAAGTTCACCCAGTTTTAAATAGGTACCCGACTTAAAGCTGGGGAAGTAAAAGGCGGCTGGGCGTTGTGCTAACTAAGGCTACACTATCCCTTCATATGCCGAGGTTATAGAAACAGATGAATCCCCCGATGGCCCGTCAGAGCTAAGGGAACTTTTCTTTACTATTTCACCACTTGGCAGCACGTAAGAAGACCATCATTTCAGAAACAATCCTTGCTTAGCCTAGGGGCAACGTAATGGCATAAAAAGACGCGCACCTAATGAAAACAGCCGCTCAACACAGCACTAGCAGATCAACTCATCAAAATAGTTTCTTAATGCTTGGGTAGGATGCTAATGAAGCATTTCTGATGAGTTATCTTCAAGATATCTGTCTACTTCAGCAGAACTTTACTATTAAGCCGGTTCTGCCGCCGTGCAGTAAAACTGCACAGCTGACTGTATTGAAGCTGCATCACCCTGTCGAGTAGCCCAATTGGAGTGGAAACTGCACTCAGTGTACTGCAAGAACGGCTTTAGAAGTTTTGTTCAACTTCAGCCTTTTGTTCCAAGTTGTCTTGGTGTTAATAGTGGTAGGGTTGATGGTTATCATTACAAGCAGTGATTGAATTTATGAAAATTACTTTTAAAAAAATCTATTAAAATCGCTATTGTTATTCTACAATTAGCTAATAGTGGCAACAGAAAAGTATTAGTATCGAGTATCGAAAATTTTTCGTTTAAAATGTATCGGCGATACACAAATCAATACTTGATACAAAAAGGATCGGCAATACAGCAACCAATACTGAAAAAGTATCGGCGATACTGTATTGGCCGATACCGATACTTCGATACTAACAACCCTGACCACTCGTCATCAATAATTCTTAAATCACATAGACTTTTTTTTTGTTTTAGACATGGTGTACATGGAATAATATATTGAACGAATTTCTGTTTAAGGCAATCGAATAAAGACAAATAAAATATCAATGTATCCCGATGTAAAAAGAGCTTTATAGGCCCACATGAATCGAACAAAGCTTGTAAGAAACATACTATTAAGATCAGCATTGAAAACATTGAAATATTGACCTGATGCATGGTTTAAAGTGAAGAAAATATTTCAGAGAAACCAACATTCAAAATTAAAAATCAAATACAATTGAAAAAATTAAGGGGAAATCCATAAGGCGTCATAAGTTAATATTTAGTCAACTTCTATAATAATAAAAGCATACATTCAAACACAACAAATAGGCTATGTACACTCTTATTTACAATGCATTTACCGATATTAGAACGCAACAGCTAGAATCATTCTCAGGTGTAGGCCTAAGCTAAATAAGAGATTGCCTAGTGTATTTTTTTATGTTTCTTACAACACAGCCAGTAAGTTCAGTCGGCATATTCCTTACCAGTTTTAGGTTACGTAATTATAAAAATGTATTAATTAAAAGGCTCTTACGAATTGGGTTGGGCGTGTGGCTAGCGACCCCATCCTGTAAAAAACACCCTTTGCTACAAAAACACGAGCAACAGAGACATCAGAAATGTTTGTCCTGGGAGGAGAAGGTTCGTCATCACGAAGACCTATGAAGCTTAGTTGTGGCTAAAGCCGAAAGGAAGCCACAAAGCCGACTACCCTTCTGACAACCAGGAAAATCACCATCGGTACATGGAATGTCTGGACAAAGGGTAAGGCTCAAGACCTGGCGTCGAGACCTGGAAGCGGACACCATTAAGATGGGACACAACTGGAATCAGCTGGAGAAGATGGCAAAGGACAGGACTCTGGAGAAATGTTGTTGGTGGCCTACACCCTGCCACGGGTGAAGGGCAATGATGATGATGATGACGAAGTTATACGGAAAAAATAACTATTGAGGATTTATGCACAGTTACGTAGTTCTTAATTTACACTATTATTTTGTTGACTTTTATCTTTACGGATAGATGACTTAAGTTAACAAAGAAAAACCCAAGAACTGAAAAAGTAAAAAAAAAAAAGGTTTTCTGTCACATGAAAAAGTTTGTTTTTATTTTGCGGTGGTTAAAAGGTGTCATTTCAAATGCTGTAATCATGGAATATAACTTCAATATAATAAAGGTAATAATTGATTGATCTGAATAGAGGATAGAAAGAATCGGTACTTTTTGCTGGAATTGAACCGAAGGATTTCCCACATAATTTTCGATTACTGGCTACAGGATGATGCCAATGAAGCGTCATCTGATATCGTATTAATGAAATGTATGATGTCACCTGGGCCAATAGTGGCATAGTAAGCTAACATCGCTACATCCTCTATATAAGAATGACATGAAACATTTATTGACATCAGATTATGGCATAAAATGACATAAATGCACAACATAGCACCATCTTGTACAACATCGCTTCATAACGTCGCACTGGTACTTTAGAGATGTGTTATGCTTTGAGATAACGATATTTCTACGGTGTCTGGTGACCAACGTTACCCTTAGTTTGCATATCAAACATGTGGTATTTTGTTATATGACATCATTTGTAAACATGTTGGCTTCCTATAAGGTTATCGTACTGGCGAGTTGTGCGGCTGTACATATACAGTGACTGTATACACCTGTGGCAATTAGTTGTATGCATATACAGTGACCGTATACACTTGTGGCAATTAGTTGTATACATATACAGTGACTGTACAGTGTACACATGTGGCAATTAGATGTATACATAAACAGTTTAATCCAGCCCCCCCCCCCTGCGTTTTGTCTGGCTCCCTCTGCTTATTTGTTCTACTTAGTATTACCTGCCCCCCCTGCTATTGCCTGGCCCTGCTGTAGAATTTTCACGCTACGGGCTGGGGTGAACTGAGGTCACACTGAGGTGGTTGACCTAGTCACCACCTACTAAGGCCGATACTTCTATCAGCCTGCACCAGCCAGGCATCACCCTGGCCTAGTCAATCTTAGGTATTTGGGTGTGGCCCCTGAGCAAAAGCCAGTCGGTGTCCTCATGAGATTTTTATAGAAATTATTACTGCAATAAAAAAAAGGGAGAGGGGGGGATTTGGCAGCTAACATAGATTACCTAGAACTGTCGTGGCTTGCATGTACAAAGGGGAGGCTATAGATTATAAAAAGAACAATACGATGCACTCCGCCAACAGAGGTCACATCTTCACAGAGTAATAATGGCTATACTGCCATAACAATATAAAGCCACATTACATTTCAACATGTCCTTGACTCGTCGGCTCTCAGGTCATTAAAATTGCAAACAGCTTTAGACACCCGTAATTTAAGCCCCAAGAAATAGGACACCCAATGATGTGTTTTTTTTTAACATGCTGTTCACAGGATATTTTTACAAAGTTGTGAGTGAATAAATAATGTGGCACCGACAGACCATTGACTGCACTACTCTTGTTTAACTTAATCTATTGTTCAAATTGTTTCGTATTTAAATAATATTCTGCAAGGTATTACATGATGAAAATATTGTTATTCTCATCAAAAGGAACTGGTTTTTTTTTTGCTTGACAGATAAATCAAAATATATAACATCACACAAGTCCTTATTAACAATGTTGAAATATAAAACAAATTTATATGTTTTGTAGAATCTTTCATTGTTTTTTTTTATTAAACTTGCTTAATTTAGTAAAGCAGAAGAACATAATCATGAACAATTATTTCACATAAAGATAAACTACTAAACATGAACAACAAATAACATTTTAATAGATGAACATTTTAAACCATATTCTAGTTTTTTTTTGGTACTTAGTTACTTATAACCAAGCAGTCTTTAAAAAATATATATATTTTATATATAAATGAATAAATGGGCTTTGAAGCCAAAGGGAGAAGAAATAAAGATGCATGTATCTAGGTACTGTTGCCCGGCTACTGCTATTTATTTATTTTTTTAAATAGTTGAGATTAACTTATTTTAGCTTGTTTCTTCAAATATTTCTCATTTTTAAGGAAATCTATTATTTGATAATTCTGGACAAGAAGCCATCCATTGCTAGCCCACGGTATTTTTTCCCTTATGATGCAAGCCAAGGTAGAGCCATTTGTTAAGAGCCCAAGCATTTTATCTCGACTTCAAAACAAAGACAAAGAAGAATAGGCAAGGGAAGGATTGAGTTAGCTGAAGAATAATAAATTGAGGAAGGTTGTGGTATGGGTTTGGTCGGCTATTGGCACGCAGACTATTGCATGAGTGATGGGGATATAGGAGAGATTGCAGCAGTGCTCTTTGGACAAACTGGGTGGGATTTGCAACAATGAGGTGTCAATGGAAGGGGGGGGGGGTCTAGCCGGGTGTACAGATAGTGCATTTTAAAATGAAGAAATATAGAACTGAATAAAACAAATAAAATTATCATATGCATTAGTCATGTAAACATTTTTGTTTGTTTACGGCAGTGCAGTAAGTGAAAAATATTAAGGTCATTGACAGAAAGAAACAAAGAAAAAAAAAAAACTTGAGAAAAACCTACAGTTAACAATGGACAGATAAAATACATTATGTAACATCTACACACAAAAAAAAATGAGGCATACATTAACTGTATAGGTTTGGTAAACAGGAAGATGAAGTAATCACAAGCTCAGAAGATATCTCATTAAAAGTGGCTTTGATATAAATACAAAAGAGATGAATTAAGCATAGAGGAAGTCATGCTGGCAACAGATGTGTCAGAAACAAAATCAAACCAAACAAAACCAAGTATAGACTACAAGAGGATGAGTGTAAGAGAGAAGTGAATGAAAAGTCATTTTTTTTTAGATAAATAGATAAAAATACATTCAAATCTTCTAAACCCATAAAAATTAAGTACCTGTATTATTACTTTACTTTAATTTTTTTATATTTTTTTTTTATTTTTGGCTGTTAAATTGTGTCTAGTGCTACTTATTGACAGAAAAAAAAAAGAAGATAACCATTTTCTTGTCTATAATAGTATAGTGTATTACTTTATGGCAAGTAATAACAAACTTGAAGACATTTTTTTAGATAGACATTGTTTAATTATCTAGAGCATTTTTTCCTAGAGCTAATTTAGCTTTAAACTTAATTCAAATAAAATAATAAAATTTTATAAAAAGAAAATTACAGAAACTGTAGAAGCTTCTCTAAATTATAAGAGCTGATACATAATAGTATTAGTTTAGCAGCATGCAATTATTTTGAAACCATGTCATGTAAAGCTTGGTTTAACTTTGAGTAATCATCTTTATTCCTGGATATTGCTAATTGTATCAGCTGCTCATCATCATGTTGACATAACCTGAAAGTGCAGTTATCAGCAGTTTTAAAACATACAAAGTTGAAATCCTTAAAAATCATGGCAAGTATGTAATGATTTCTAAAAACATAAAAATTCTATTCTGAATTTGTATAGATTGTGTCACATAAACCAAACTGATAAACTTATTTTCTCTCAAACATGTTCAAGACATAATAAGTATCCAAATATAAACATTTTAATTATCTCATTTTTTAAAATGAAAAAAATAATATGTTAACTGGTTGGAGTAACCTTTCACTATTATATGAAGCCAGCATCGTACCAAATAAGCCATATACAAACGGGGCATGGTTTTGTTAGCCTATGATTCAAATTACACAGCTAATTTAGGGCAAACTACACACTCAACTTAATGTAATATACACTTTTCATTAGCCATTTGTTAAATGAGTAATTTTACTTAATATTAATAATTAATAATATTTATATTAAATGTGGTATTTCAGGATACAAATAATGCATTTTTAAAATGATAACACTAACAGCTGGATCGAAGGAAATTCATACTAACACTCAAAATACAATAGATTCAATCAATTTTATAAAACTCCTTTATTAGCCATTAATAAATAATTTAAATGTCTACCTATTTTGTATGTGTTTTTATGGTTTTTACAAGCCAAAATGTTTTTACCTCACCATGGCTATTTTGTTGGAATAATTTATTAGGTAAGTGAACAACATAAAAATGATTTTATTTTACTGCTTGAAAAGAGTTCTGCAAAAAAAGTATTTAGCTTTTCATGAATAAAACAAATAATTGATGAAGCGTATTTTTAAAATAATGATTTTGTGCTGGTTTTTTTTTTGACTTAACCTCTTCATCTATACAAAAAGCAGTATAAAAAATCCACACCTTTCAACTTAATTACCATGCCTCCCAATTACAAGACACAAAATAAAAGCTTCATTAAATGTGTGTGTTAAAATGAAGAAGAAGCAGAGTGAGAAATACTTTAAAATATGTCTTTGACATTCCAAATGAAACAAAAAATTGACTAAGGGCAGATTTTTCTATTAATAAATTTTAAATGGATAATTTTTTTTTTAATTATAAAGTAATATGTAAAATCTAATGCAAAACATTTACTTACTTTGATAAATCTCTTTTCAAACAGTGATATAGTTTTATCAACAGGAATAACTGATATTTCTTCTTCAGAATCGCTTATTTCATCATCTGAAATGAGAATGTTTTCTTTCATTTATTCCAAAGTTTACAATAAAAAGAAAATAATAACAAAAAAAGAAATAATAATGAAAAAAAGAAAATTGTTTTAAGAAAATTTACCCTTATCCTCTTACTTCCGACTTCATCTAATGGATTTCTCTTACTCCCATCATCTTCATAAACAGTATCTGACAATAGAATGAAAACCTTTGTATTCTCTCCTTTGGCTAAATTTTGTTCATAGTCTTTCAACAAATTCATCAGCACAGCAAGGAAGAAGTTGATGAGAAAAATTACAACAATCCAAACAAACAAGCAAAAGAATATGATATTTATCCATCTGTCTGAAACTGGGGAGTTGGTATCCTATAGGATGATTCAAATATAAGGATGCTCATTAGATTTTAAAAAAAAAATTATTTCCTTGCAAACCTAAGTTTGAGATTTCATGGAGGATATAAGAGAAAAATATTACAGCACTGATAGATGGATTTTTTATTTTGTAAACTGTGTGAAAAAAGCAGTGTCTACAGACAATTGTTTTATGGGGCCTTACAATTAAAATACAGCTCAATACAACTAATTAATGATAGGTGATTTTAGGGCCAAGTGTTAACAAGCAGCAACTTTTCTCCTTAGTTTATTGGAGAGTTAGCAAAAGTATCTGCAAAATATTTTTTTTATCCAAAAATTTAAAAATTATAAATTAAATATATATATATATATATGTATGTATATTCCCTATCAACATTGGGCCTCAACCTCCCAAAGGATGCACCAAAAGGACAGTGCTCTGTGCCTAAATGAGCAATAAGTGCCTGCTCGACTCTCCTTAGTCCATCACCCCATAGACCCAACTCGAGAATACAGATTGCTTTCAAACTCACAGATCTTGGCACATGCGCCCTCCAGTGAGCTATTTTTCTTAGCAGGCAGAGTTCCATCCTGCAACCACTCATCTACTATCCCCACTGCAAATGAGATGGCTCTAATCTCTGCTTTATAATTGCACAGAGAACCACATAGCCTGATATGTGACAAAAAGAGTTTGTGGTTAGCAGAAGTGGGCCCCAAAAGCTCTTGTCTGGCCTTCCTTACTGACTACAGAACCATCAGAATAGGCCAAAATAGAGCCTCTAGAATGGAAATGATCATCTCCATACACATTGTGCTTTGTGTAATGTAAGGGGATCACTAGCTTTACCAACTTTAGTGTCAATCAGGCTTGTGCATTCTACTGGCATGAAGGTTGCTTTGTTGAAAGGGGCACAGATGACAGTATTTAACAATTAGGCGGTTGGTAGTTTGCTTGATTTCTTGTGACCGCCTCATTATGTGGTGCACAAAAGAATTCATTGTCAGCCTCCTACCCCCCCCCCCCCCAGTCATCAACCATCTCCAGTAGGATAGAGTGCTTCTCTTTCCACTCAGACAATCAAACAGTGATATGTACTTTGTATTAAAAGGTTGAAGTTGAAACATGAGTTGATCAAGAATTGTTTAAGCTGTTTTAATGTGCTTCTTTATTTAATTTGTGACTTCTGTTTGAGGGTTAAAGAACATGGAAACTGGTCACCATGGTAGTCTGAGGTAAAAGTAGTCTGAGGTAAGAGTAGTCTGAAGTAAGAGACTTAATACAAGAAATGCAAAAATAATGTTTTCACTATCATGTTTTCTCACCTACAACAGCTGTTTACTTAATATATATCTTTAAAGTCATTTAAATAATAAAAGCTATTTTGACCTTAAAACTTGATCTTCCTAAAATTCCAGTAAACATAGTTTCAGTTGTAGACCAGAAACTCTTGAAGTATGTACTGGTTGGCCCAAAAGTTATCCATCCAAAAAATACAAAGCTCAGAAGTATAAGTATAATGAAGATACAAAAGTTTGGTAAGATTGCTATGGCTTTGGATAAAACCAAATAAACCTGAAAAAAAAATATAATGCATAAATTACTAATACATTTGTATGAAATATGTAAAAAGCAAATAAAACACATATACAATATAGATTTTGCTTAGTCACAAAAAAACATTAAATTATTGAAAGAGAAAAGTAGTAATTCTTAAAAGTAATTCATTTATTAAAAAAAACGGATCATTAAATGATTCCACAATAAAATGAAAAGTCTTGACAATGTGGAATAAAAATCATAACTAAAGAATCCTTTAAGAGGAGAAGTAGAGTTGCAACTGCATAATGTTGGGCTGACTAAGTGACATCTTTCAGAGTTGAACAAAAAAGTCAAATCCCCCCCTGTGGCTTAAGAATCCTTTAAGAGGAGAAGTAGAGTTGCAACTGCATATAATGTTGGGCTGACTAAGTGACATCTTTCAGAGTTGAACAAAAAAGTCAAATCCCCCCACCCTGTGGCTTAAGCCAAGAACATTAACAGCTGCACATTAACACACAAGGCCACTAGTCAACATATAGCATTAAAAGAGTACTATTTACCTATAAGCTGTAAAACAGTGAGAAAACTCAATTATACAATTGTTTACCTTCATAGTGGTCTCAGAATAGCTTGCTAGCTTCAACAGTCTCAAGCAACCAATAGCAATTAAAATGGCTAAGCATAAAGTGTAGGCCCAGTCCCAGACAACAACATGGTACATGTTTACAAACTGAGCTCTGTCCTCCTTTATCTTACTCAGTATTAAATTGGTGAACTTGAGCCTTAAGCTATAAGAATTATAAATTATAATTCTCTAAAGGTACAGATAATAAAAATTATTAAAAGTGCAGGATTTTGACTGTTTTTAACAATTAGAAAAATTTAAATTTTAGCTTGTTTTTCATAGAGCAGTTGTCCTATCCCTTATGATTACGCTTTGTTTACAATTTGTTTTATTGCCTTATTTGGTATTGTTCCATCCCTTGTTACCACACATTGTTTAGTTACTGTGTTATTTCCTTATATGGTATGGTAAGTGCTTGTAGGGTCAAGCATGCATGATGCAATAGTGTCAATCACCCCACGCATGGAGTTTGGCGCAAATCGCCTACACATTGACCTCTGTGGTGTTGGCGGGAAAATGACGTAATATGCGGGGGTGATATATCCTATAAATATGGGAAGTTATAACGGTTGTAACAGTGAGACACACAGAGAGACGAGAGACCCAGGAAGGGGACACTAGGTGTAACATGTAGACTAAGTGGATAGTGCAGTCGGGAGTAATAATTGATATAGAGTCATGTGTTAAGTTATAGGATTATACATGTGATTTATTGATTCATCTCCTCAAGTGTTTATATTGGATTATCATATGTAAATATCATGCATTAAAAAGTTCAGTTAATTCTCTTATAATACAAGGAGTTGTGTCGTCTGATTTAATTAGAGCACAAGTGGGATATGACAGCAGTACAGAAAAAAAAAGGACATACTTCATTATTTTAATTTCAAAATAGTAAACACTATCATGTTTTAATACCCTTTCATGATTGAAAAACTTTATTTAAATATATTCATCTTTCTTAAATAATCACATGAAAAATAATTTCATTAAAAAACTACTTACAACATCATAGCTGCTGCAGAAATGGCTGTTATAACTGCAGCCAAATCCAAGAGGAACCAGAAATCTTTCAAAGATGAGCATTTTTTCTTGCTAATTATGAAAACAACATACATGCAGGCAATAAAGGTGAATATAGTGCCAACAATCTGACATAGCTGAAGATAAGTGCCCATCATACCTGGGGGATAATGAACTGTGAATGGGTACATACTGAAAAAGAAAGATAAGTTTTCATAAGATCAAGTGTATATATAATTAAAATTCAGTACCAGTGCTAAGTAACCGTAATTAATTTACAAGGTAACTAATATAAGCTTAATACAAGTATAACAGTTTGCAACACAAAAAAGGTAATACAAATTATTTCTCTACCATATATCTAAATTTAGCAGCTCATGACTTAGATGTTAACTTGTTATGACTTTATACAATATAAACATCAATTTAAATCATACCTAAAAAATGGTATGACATCTCCAGTTTCAATAAACTCAGCCAAGAGAATAATGAAGATAAAATGATTGATATTGGGGCAATAAAGTGTCAATTCAATAAAAACAGCCCTAGTCTGTCTGTCTATCCATGTATGTCTTTTCAAATCTTCATAGATTTGATCAATCTACATGTATAAAAATAAATTACAAAATGTAATGTAACAAGTGTATTTAAAAAATTGTTTTTAGTAAATTTCCTATTTGAAATAGTTTTTTTTTAATGTACATGTATGTTTCTTTTTGAAGTTTATAACATCAAATAAGTAATAAATAATTTCTCTTAAAATGATTTTAACAAAGTAAATAGCTTACTGTATCTTTGAAACGTAATACAGCAATATAGCCTCCACCATTATATAAGCCATATTCCCCAGCTATTGGTAAACCCCAGATATCTTGAGCTTTTTGATATATCCAAGCATTAGTGAAATCAGTCTGTTCACCAGATGAACACTCACGTTTCCAACCTGGGCAATAATTGCCAGTTTCTTCTTCTGTAAAACTGTACACTGGGACACAATCTTTTAACTTTATCTTTTGTGTGGAACAATTCCCTGAAAGAAATTATAAAGATATGAACCAATAAATTCTACTTAATTGTAAATCCTAATTGTAAATATGTTCTCGTAATCTTTTATCTTAAAATACTTAGTTTAGGGAGAATAGATAAATATTGTTTGTAATATATTACTTTTTCTGAACAATGCCAAAAAAGATGACAATTTGACATTAAAGATAAACATCTTAATAAATTACTTACTTAACATTATTATTAACAACTTATTTGAAATGATTTACTTTATTGGTCTTTATTATTTTACTAATTATAACTGTGCATTCAGCAGTTATATATGCAAGTATGCAAAAAAGACTGCTGCAATTATTAAAAAATTTTCTATCAGTTCCAAAATTATAAAAGCTTTTAAGTAAATAGTCCCTATTGTCAGATCCTATCTCTCCAGGCCAGAAATGTGCACCTCACTATCTCCCTTCAATGCTTAATCCAAAAGAAGTAAAAAACTAATGCTGAGAGCGCAACTCACAATAAAAAACATAAGATTGACTGTTGATCATGATAATTTTTTTTTAATAAAAGAAAATTTTTGTTATCAAGAACTTATGTGGTATTGTCCCTAAAATGTTCCTAAGCAGTAATAGTCCTATCATTAACAAAAAAAATCTTCAGTAATTGAGATTGCAGAAAAAATCTTTTTGAATGTATCGGGTATAAGTAAAATTTATTGTATGATGTGCCTATAAGGATGCAGTGTAAAAATCTTGTGCCAATTATTACGAGTAGGGTATTTTTTCTACAGCCTAACCATAGCTAAGACTGCAATGGCCATAGAGGCACCATAGAGGACAGAGGTGACTTAAGTCATCAGAGCTCAAGCCTATTACATGTATTTGAATAGCACCTTAATAGGTTAAACAAACAAAGTGACACCTACTCATTTGTAAAATTTAACAGATAGCCTGAAAAATGCACAATATTTACCTTGAAAAGTGTAAAAAAAAAAAGTAATAATTTTATTGTAATTTTAAAAAAGAACATTAACTCTCTTAAATAATCGATATTAAACAGGAAAATACATTAGTTAAAGTACCTTTCATCATTCTTAATTGCCTAATTCTTGGGGTTCCAAAACGATACAAGTCCTTAACATTAGTATAAAATGTATTGTCTGGAAAATAATTCTTTTGTTCTTCAATGTTTGGAAACAGCCAAGGTGTAAGAGTTTCTGGAATCCACTTTAAAAATTCTGTGGTTGAATTTATCTGGAATCATTTAAAAAAGAAAAATTAAATTGGTTTGATATTTATAAAAAATTTTGTTTATTTCATTACTGGTAATTTGAAAGTTTAAATAATGAAAGTTTCTATATACACTGTAATAGTTTCCTTAAAGACTATAAAGCATGTATGTTGTATGTTTAGTTTACATTAAATTACAATAATACTCACTTGTAAAAAGCCATCTTTAGGATCAGTAATTAATTGTTCATTAATCACATTGTACATCTGATAATCTCCTGGGCTGCGACTAGCATGGCACAAAGAGGCAACAATAACAAGGTACACAAAATGAATGATAAATTCTTTTAGCAAAGTATTTAGCATGATATGAATCTTGCGCTTAAGTGTGGCAGCTCTGAGTTCTGTCTTAGCAAGTGGAGGTGCATATGACATGTCCAACTGAGAAAATTCTAGAATTGTTTACAGAATATTGCAATGTTAGGTTTCTGATAAACTGTTAAGAAAATTCTAGTATCATAAGAAACGAGAAATGTGTGGTTAGCACATGCTTAACACAAAATTTACTTCACCTGTGACTATGAAGCAAACATTTCAAAATGCTTATAGCAACTAATTTTGCAATAAATCTACTCACTTTCTTTGACACCATATTGCTTATTAACTTGAGCTATTAACTGAAGATCCAGCTGGTCTACATTTTTTACTTTGGCCTTGCGCAGAATAATTGAAACAATGACGGATATAGCAATCACCTTGAAGTTATATAACATAAAGTTTTAAAATCAAAGATGAAATATATCTCAAAAAGGTAGCTTTATCTAGCTTCCTTTGGGCTAAGATGAAGAAAGCTTTTTATCAAGATCAAAACAAAGTTAATCTAATATGAATATACAAAATGATCATATATTGCAGTTTCAAATTACTCGTTTTGAACAGAAATATATTTTGCTTCTGTTTTACAGAAGAAAGTAATTTTAAAAGACAACTAATTTAGTCTATTAAAACAAGAAATAAATGTAAATAAACTTCATGTGGTGCTATTTCATTCATCCTTTATGAGTTATACTTTTTGTGGACAAATTATGTAGAGTGCCGCATAAGAAACCTGTACACAACATTTGTTTTTCCATTTGATAAAAGCATTTGCTTTCTTAATAATAATTTTTTTTTAATTCAATATTAGGAGTGTTATGATCCTTTTATATATTTTTCTTTTCACAATAAATACTCCTCTATTCTTTATCCACTTGACTAAGGATTTAGCCTTCTTGTTAATCATTTTTTTGAAATTCAATATTAGGATTGTTATGGTCAATTCACATATTTTTCTTCTCTTTCTAAAACACTTTTTCCTCAGCTCACTCAATTCTCAATTTGCAGTGGGAGACAAAGGTGAGGGTCTTTATGGTGGTAATGTAGAGAAAGTACCATAAAATTGTATTTATTAGTGGGTATAGGTTGGTTGCAAGCAAGAGGTGAAAATCTTTCTTCTTAACTAAATGGAAGCTTCTCATTACCCGTTAAATATTTATTCAATGTGCCAGCATATATTGATGAAATATATTTCTGCAAATTTGAAAATCTCTATAGAGATACTATTCAAATTGAACCAAAACTAAAAGAGAGAGCATTATTTTGCTTTCAATAAAATCTTCATTATAAAAAAAATATCAACTAAAGATAATCAAAAAACAGCACATTTTATTACCTTTTAATTACATTTTAAGGAATACTTTTAAATATTAAAAAATAATAAATATTTTGTAACTTATTATTACCTTGATAGGATCTACAACAAATAAAGATTGAAGAAAAGTTAAAAAGAAAGTTGACATCCAGGTTTCAGTAATATCTTTGCCCCATTCCATGCTGTAAAGAAGAATGAAAAAGCTGCTAGTGACAATCGCAGAAATCAGTATTACCCAAGCAAAGTAACGAAATTGATGTGGCCAGGTTTCATGTAAGTTATGTGATGCTGTAGAAAAGAAACAAATTTACAAATAAAAAGATTAATGTTCTCTCTTAAAAAGAATTAATAGCATTAATAGTTAGTAAAAAATAATTGTTAAATATTGTGCAGAGTTCAGTACAATAATATTTTTTTTAATATGTCAGTGATTATAATTTAATAAAAATAAATACTTGGGCTAATAAGTAAAATTTTTTCCAAAGCTTCTAATTGCTTTTCCAGTTTTGCCATCCAAGGTAAAGTAAATGATGTTTTCTTTTTAACTGTTATCAATCCAGGTTCTTGTACACCTGGACAGAAAAACAACAAATGTTGAAGTGAGAATGAATACTAAATTTTTCATAACTGATCTGTAATTATGAAAGATTGGGAATCCCCAGGCTTAGTAATAAATAATAATAAACTCATTTATTTTAGATAGTATATTTTTTTACAATACAAAGTATTAAAGTAAATCAACATTTTACACAAATTGTTTAGTCATATTTTCATTACGTCGATGTTTTTGTGGTGATAGAGTAATAAAACTGTTAAAAACAGAATTATAAAAACATTTAAACTATATTCTATGACATAAAGAGATAAGATAAAAACCTGTAAATTAATTTATACTTATGATGCTGTCATTTTCCCTTTTTAATGCTATCAGACAAGTGCAATAACACCAGCGATAAATAAACAATTTATCTTATAAATTTGATGTTTAAATACTCAAATATACTTTTATACCCATGACTCAAATTTACTTCACTGGCTAAGTTAATTAAAGAATCAATATAAAATTTTTTTTAATAAAAAGCTATAAATAGTAACAAACCATAAGTCTTCTGTTTTCTTTCAATATCGTCTTTTTTCCTGTTGCAACAATAGCCTCCTTCTTTTTTAATATGTCTAGCTTTTCGAAATACCATCATAACAAAAATCATTGGAATAGCAGTTATGACTGCAGAAACCAAAGAATGGTAAAGCTGTAAAAAATTTAAACCAGTAAGACAAATTATTAAATATGCTACAATAGCATTTCTAGAAGTCTATTTTTAAAGTACCCTTTGATTTTTTAGGTTAATTTTATTTGTTGTAATACACCTTATATTATTTTATTCAAGTATATCTACAATTTTTTTCTAAAAATTAATTGGCAAGAATATATAGAGCAGTGGTCAGAAAACTATTTAATCATCAATATAAAATATATTCATGGAAGCTTTACCCTGCAAACCTTTGCATAGAAATATAGCATAGATCAACTTTGAGGTCGTCATGAATAGGCCAATGTAATTATATGGGTTTATTTATTTTATGTTATAAACTTAATTGAGAAACTTATAAGGATTTTTTTTTCTTTTTAACCTAACAGATAAATTAATTTTTTAAATTGAAAGTCTAAGAAACATAGTCTTGTTATTTAGAAAAAATGAAAGAAGTATTCAATTTAAAAATAAAATAATATGATAACTGAAAACTTTATAATTTATTGTACATTTTGTTAGAATTTGTTTTTTGATCATGGTAATTAGATTGACTTTATTATAGTTGGAGTACTTTTTATCATTAAAATTGTTTTTATTTGACTTTTTTAAAATGCCATTTGTTGTAAAAAAAAAAGAACAACAATTTGAAAAATAATATTTGATTACTTTTTATATTTTATGCATATGTAAACCATAGAAACTATTCAAAACTGTTGATTTCTTAAAAATATTTTTTGAATTTAGATGCAGGCAATAGCCTTAATATTTTAACAGAAAACAGTATCTTACTTTTATTCGACAGCCGACAGACTAGAGACATAAAATACAAGAAAATATATTTCAGCTGCTGTCATGTCCTTTTACTCAACTATTATTTAATTTTATTTATGCTTATTGAGTTCCAATTACACCCAGTATTTTTATTAAATCCAATTAATTTTATATAGGTTTCTATAAGCCACTAAAAAATGTTGAAAAAATTTGCCATTATAATCTGTACCTGTTCAAAACTGATTCTGATGAATCCCATTTCAAAATCTGCTTTGGCCTGTTTCCTGTCAACTCCTGGAACATCTTTATAAAACATTGCACTTGTAATCATAGACAGCAGTAAAAATGCCAAACAGCAAACTGCTCTTTCAACACGACTGTTAATATGCAATTTTAAAATATTCATAAGAAATCTATAATAATTTTTTTTAATTGCTATGAACTATTATATAACATCTAATCAAAACTATGAATGTAAATCTCTATAATTACTTAATGTTTAGAATTAATATTACAGAATTACAAATGATAAGTGACTAACCATTCTTCAGACAAACCTGAAATTGCTTTTTTCTGGTCTAATAAAGAGAGACACCCACATGTGGTCATCAGTGATATGGTCTTTTGTGTTTGAAAAAAAAAGATTTTTCAACTTTTCTAAGTCTTCAATGTTGGAGGCTTCAACCATTTTAACAATGCCATATTCAGGAGCCAGCCACTCGTCACAGATGAAGTAGAAACTTAAAAATATAATTTATAATGCTACAAATAAAAGATGTTTAGGAACAATAGAATTATAGAAATTTTAATCAATTAAAATTCTCCCTCAAAATTATACACCTCTATATGCCTTATTTTCAAACAAATCTAGAAAAGATATTTAACTTGTTTTCAACATTCATTTTCTACTTCAATAAAATGAAATATTTGACTACAGCGGAATCCCCGAGGGATGTTTTTTTGACTGTATAAGTACCCTCCCTGATTTAATTAAAAGGGCAATTAAAATTTTAATAAAACTTAAGAATGTATATGTGTACTATATCTTTTGTTACACAGAAACAATATAATTAAAAAAAATTATATGCATAAATAAATTTGCTTGAGATTCAATCAAATTAGTTCATTTTTAAACCAGGAATAGTATTTTTTTTTAAATCAACATTTTTTTAAAAATTTAACAAAAAGCTAATTTAAAAAAAAAATCAACCAATAAAAAATTTACATTTTTCCTGTCTGTAAATCTACTATATCAATTCGGTCCAAGTACCAGGAAGAATTACTTCCTAGACCAGAGCTATCATGCCAGATCTTTATGCATTGTAATTCACCAAGTGAAGCAGAACTGGCCATTACAAAATGACATACACTACCTGCAGGGAAACCCTTAAATAATGGAAATAAAAGAGCAGAAAACTAAATTTAAACGAAAATTTGTATACATCATGTATTTCAAAATATTTTCCACATCAAATTTATATAATTGGGGGGGGGGGGGGGGGGGGGGGGGGGGGGGGGGGGGGGGGGGGGGGGGGGGGGGGGGGGGGGGGGGGGGGGGGGGGGGGGGGGGGGGGGGGGGGGGGGGGGGGGGGGGGGGGGGGGGGGGGGGGGGGGGGGGGGGGGGGGGGGGGGGGGGGGGGGGGGGGGGGGGGGGGGGGGGGGGGGGGGGGGGGGGGGGGGGGGGGGGGGGGGGGGGGGGGGGGGGGGGGGGGGGGGGGGGGGGGGGGGGGGGGGGGGGGGGGGGGGGGGGGGGGGGGGGGGGGGGGGGGGGGGGGGGGGGGGGGGGGGGGGGGGGGGGGGGGGGGGGGGGGGGGGGGGGGGGGGGGGGGGGGGGGGGGGGGGGGGGGGGGGGGGGGGGGGGGGGGGGGGGGGGGGGGGGGGGGGGGGGGGGGGGGGGGGGGGGGGGGGGGGGGGGGGGGGGGGGGGGGGGGGGGGGGGGGGGGGGGGGGGGGGGGGGGGGGGGGGGGGGGGGGGGGGGGGGGGGGGGGGGGGGGGGGGGGGGGGGGGGGGGGGGGGGGGGGGGGGGGGGGGGGGGGGGGGGGGGGGGGGGGGGGGGGGGGGGGGGGGGGGGGGGGGGGGGGGGGGGGGGGGGGGGGGGGGGGGGGGGGGGGGGGGGGGGGGGGGGGGGGGGGGGGGGGGGGGGGGGGGGGGGGGGGGGGGGGGGGGGGGGGGGGGGGGGGGGGGGGGGGGGGGGGGGGGGGGGGGGGGGGGGGGGGGGGGGGGGGGGGGGGGGGGGGGGGGGGGGGGGGGGGGGGGGGGGGGGGGGGGGGGGGGGGGGGGGGGGGGGGGGGGGGGGGGGGGGGGGGGGGGGGGGGGGGGGGGGGGGGGGGGGGGGGGGGGGGGGGGGGGGGGGGGGGGGGGGGGGGGGGGGGGGGGGGGGGGGGGGGGGGGGGGGGGGGGGGGGGGGGGGGGGGGGGGGGGGGGGGGGGGGGGGGGGGGGGGGGGGGGGGGGGGGGGGGGGGGGGGGGGGGGGGGGGGGGGGGGGGGGGGGGGGGGGGGGGGGGGGGGGGGGGGGGGGGGGGGGGGGGGGGGGGGGGGGGGGGGGGGGGGGGGGGGGGGGGGGGGGGGGGGGGGGGGGGGGGGGGGGGGGGGGGGGGGGGGGGGGGGGGGGGGGGGGGGGGGGGGGGGGGGGGGGGGGGGGGGGGGGGGGGGGGGGGGGGGGGGGGGGGGGGGGGGGGGGGGGGGGGGGGGGGGGGGGGGGGGGGGGGGGGGGGGGGGGGGGGGGGGGGGGGGGGGGGGGGGGGGGGGGGGGGGGGGGGGGGGGGGGGGGGGGGGGGGGGGGGGGGGGGGGGGGGGGGGGGGGGGGGGGGGGGGGGGGGGGGGGGGGGGGGGGGGGGGGGGGGGGGGGGGGGGGGGGGGGGGGGGGGGGGGGGGGGGGGGGGGGGGGGGGGGGGGGGGGGGGGGGGGGGGGGGGGGGGGGGGGGGGGGGGGGGGGGGGGGGGGGGGGGGGGGGGGGGGGGGGGGGGGGGGGGGGGGGGGGGGGGGGGGGGGGGGGGGGGGGGGGGGGGGGGGGGGGGGGGGGGGGGGGGGGGGGGGGGGGGGGGGGGGGGGGGGGGGGGGGGGGGGGGGGGGGGGGGGGGGGGGGGGGGGGGGGGGGGGGGGGGGGGGGGGGGGGGGGGGGGGGGGGGGGGGGGGGGGGGGGGGGGGGGGGGGGGGGGGGGGGGGGGGGGGGGGGGGGGGGGGGGGGGGGGGGGGGGGGGGGGGGGGGGGCTTGAATAAAATATGAATATTATATGCCTAAAAAATTTTAATCACAAAAATTTAAGATATTTTAACTTTACAATAATGGGACATTATCTTTACTTTTTTAACACCATCAGATAATTTTCTTATTCCACTGTCAACTGATTCCCCAGATAAAGTGAAGTTGACATTTGAAGTAGTTCCCGCAGACTTCCTCAGGCCAGTGTGAACAGTGATCAGATAAAAGTAGTTGTCATATGCATAGTTGTCAACTAGAGGAAACACACCCCACTAATAGAGTAAAAAAAAAAGTTCATTGAATTGTTATTTATAGTTAAATTTAATATACTAAAATTTAAAAAATATTTGCTTTATGAAACATAATGAGACAAATGTTGAATGCAATGGTTTCCTTAACTGAAGTAATCATCTGCAGATAGTCTCTATATGATAATCATTTTGCAAAAGAATTAAAAACATATAATTAAAACTAACATTTGAGACAAAATATAAAAAAAAACATTTCAAATAAGGGAGGAATATTTAACTACTTGATATACCAACTGCACATTTTTAAACTATTAGTGTATAAATAGATATTTTTAAAGAAATAAATCAGGCAATTCAAATAAAATGAATACATTATTTTACCTGAAACATTGCCTTTCGATCCATGTAGTGTGCCCACAAAGAAATCAAAGTGAACAGAAGATACAGCCCCAGAAGTACACCAATAACTAAACCTTGACCTTTGATATCAAACTTGCTGAAGACAGTAGCAAAATGTATTGTGTTTGGGAATAAATTGAAAGACATGCCACTAACCACTTCCAATCCATGTTCACATGAACAAGCAGCTGTGCCGGTCAGGTTTGTTAACTTTTGATGAAACATATTATTGATAATTTCATTCTTATGTTTAAAATGTCTAAGCAAGTAAGTAAAAAGTTTTGAAAAAAAAAAAGATAATAAAGAAATTCAGAAAAATGTTCATGTTCAACCAATAGTCTAAAGATGAATCTTTTTAAAAAGTAAATATTTACCTTGCATTTACTTGTATCCCAGTCTTGAGTATTTTTATTCCAAGAAAAGCATGCAGCAGAAGTAATTCCGAAGTAATAAGGAGCTTCCAAATTGTTTGAGATAGCTGGACATTAAAAATAAACTAATGTTAACTGATAAAAAGACACTATGAGGGAAAAAAGGCATGCAGCAAATACAAATCATAAAATTCAACTATTGTTTGATAGCTGTGACAATGAGAAATGATCTTGATAATTTACATGTGTATTTTAACCACTTTTTAAAGATAGTGTTAAAATTAAGACTATTTCACTGAGATTGAAGGTCTTTAATTGAAATCAATCAACAAACAATTTTATCTAACTGCGTTTTCTCAAAATTAAATTGCCTTTACAGACATGTAATATGCTTTAAATATAAAATAAAAACACAATATGAGATCTCATCATAAAGTAACAGCAAATGGATGGTTCAAAAGTTTGAAACTTTGTACTAAAGATTACCTGCTCGCTTCTTTCTAAGTCTATCTTGATTTACAGTCTCATTCATTTCTAAACATAAAAAAATATGTTTATAAAAACTACAAAAAAATGTTGTTAAGTTTAAAATATTTTTTTTTTAATTTTCAAGATAAGAAAAAAAGTATGAACCTAAAACTGGATAAAGTCCAATATATATAGTTCCAGTCTTTTTAAATGCTCCTGGCTCAAAACAAATTCCATTGCAAGATATAAAATGTTCACTTGTTAGTTTTTCACTGAAAATTTATGTCAAAATTATGAATTCAAGTAATCATTACTATGAAAATTCTACCATTAAAAATTATACAAATAATTTATAATAAAATAATATATATATATTTATATTATACTTAATATAATATACAGTCAAACCTCAGTTTATGAGCATAATTTGTTAAAAAGAGTTGCTTGTGATCCAAAGTATTTATATATCAAAGCAGATTTCCACATAATAAATAACCAAGTGTGAAAATTGGTTCCAATAAACTAAATCAACTCTCCATATGCATAGTTATCATTCATTTGTATCATTTCTTTTTTTTTAAATATAATATAAGCTAATTGAATTTATTCATCACCAAGAACTTCTTTCACTATAACAAATGAGATAGCTGCTATGTATTAGCTAACCATAAGAACTTCTTTAACTATAACAAATGAGATAGCTGCTATCTATTAGCTAACCGTAATCGGTTTCTTTTTGTTTGGAGTTAACATGGAACCTATCCAGTAAATATATTTTACCTTCTTTGTCAGGATTTCATAGAAATGTGACAAGGCAATGTGAAATTAAAAAGATTCCTCACTCTCACTGCATTGCCATACTCATGTATTTGAAGTGAGGGATTTATCACACTTTTTTCTTCATGGAGGCAAATTTAGCAGTTACTTTACAGCCACAACTTTAGTGGACAAGTAAAACATACTGAGTACTTAGTAGTGATTACATAAAGGTTAGCAGAAAAGGTGGCTAATATGTAATATTTATAATGCAAGACCTGCTCTTATGACTAGTAGGAATTTTTTCTTTTAATTTGCTCATCTTGCAAGACATTGCTCATTTATCACAACAAACTTTATTAGAAACTATTGCTTGTCTTACAAAACATTCATATACATAAAACTTAAATTAAAACCAAGGTATAAATGTATATAATAAAACTGTTGAATTTTATGCTTAAGTTTTCAAAGTTCAGCTAAACTAAGAACCAAGAAAGTATAAGAAATATACTTTTTTTTTTAAATCTATAAAATTTAAGACATAATAAGATTACCTGTAATCGAATTCTAAGTCAGTCGGTTCTAAATCCATTCGCAGATACAATTTGTATGACATAAGTGGATCAACAGGACGTATTTGGAGACAAAAATGTAGAAAGATCTCTCTGTGTGAACAAACATAGATGTGTGTTAGAAACAGTGGGCTGTTTAATGTCAACATCTGCGTGTAACACACATAAAAGCTTCTATATAACTATGTTCTGTAAGTTTGATGTAAAGTTAAACAAATAAAGGGGATGGGTGGTCGTGCGGTGTAGAGCCCTCGACTGTCGATCAGAGTCCTGGGTTCGGACCTCAGTGAGAACCTTGGGACTTCCTCAGGTCCTGGTGTAAGTCCCCGAATACACCAACTTTAAGTGGATACACGACTTTAAGTTGGGGCAGTAAAGGCGGCTGGGCGTTGTGCTAACCACACAATACCTTTACATGCCGAGGTTACTGAAACAGATGAATTCGACACTTCATCTGCCCTGATGAGCTCTTAGGGGCTTAAAAGAACTTTTTAAACAAATAAGTTACACTATAGATAAAAGCCAATGGCATTTTCAAGTAATATTTTTAGGAAGCAAAAATCAATCTTGTATACTAACTTGTATTCAAATTTATGATAAAACATCTGAGATGCATCATCTTCAATCAATGTTGGATGGACTAGTGCTAACTTGTCACAACTGGTGTCATTTGAATTGTGAAAAATCTTGGGACTAGTCAAGTTAAGCTTTGTTCCATTTTCGTGTTGCACTGATCCAATAATTATATCAGTATTGATATGTTTTGCATTAAAACCATGGGTATAAATATTCTTTGTTTTGACAACCTAGGCAAAAATGTAGAGAGTGTAACATATGCCTCTTGTTAAAGTACAGTAGATAAAAGTCACACCTAAAGAGCTGGTCTAAAACTTGGCTAATGATCAAATGAGACACTTGAAAAGTGTTTGGCCATGCATGAGGTAAATAAGAGCCACCTTCTGTTTTTTGTTTATTATATAGAAGCAATTGATAAATATATAACTCAAAATTTAATTTATACAAATATTAATTTAGATTCAGAGTTCATAGATAAGAAAAACAATTTAGGAAAAAAAAAGAAATTTCTAAATTACTTGAATAATTCTAAGTTGAAATAAATATAAACATACACATCAAATTCATGTTAAATCAAACATCTGATTTATAAAAAGAAAAATCAACTTACTTTTACATGTACTTTGTCAAGTAGATCTTGATAATTAACCCTGTCACTTGTACCATCAAATGTAAAGCCTAATGGTGGTGTTAGACTAGTCTGGTTTAAAATATTTTCTATTGTGACTTTCTGCATTGCTAATTTGAAGTTTTCCTTCTCAGTCTCATACTTGCCGTCAGAATCAGCCATTTTTTTTACCACTTGAAAGTAGTCATCCCAGGCTGTAGTCACATTCTTTACTACATTTTCAAACTGTAAAATATATGTGAATAACAGTAATTCTATGATCGAAAATTTTTTTAATAAGAAGGATAAATTAATAGATGATACAACTGATAATACCTGTTGTAATTTAACATGTTCTTCTGCTTTTAAAGCTTTTTCCTCCATCTCAATAAGCTTCTGGGTTTGTTCTGCAGTATACCCATCATAATTTTTATTGAGGTATGAATAAAGTTTTTTAGATTCTAAGTGCTGAACTTCAACAATATTGTCGACTAAGTCTTTTAGGCCTGGGAATTAAAAAAAAGGAAGTTATAAAAATTTATTAACTGATAGACATTATATGTATTTGTGTTTTTGGTGGGTAGCTTTAAAAACCCATTTAAATGAAAAACTTGACTGGTGATGTTTTGTGAAGGTTTTTTACAGTTGGAAAGGAGAAAACAGAGCAGTTTGCTGGCAACGCAAAGGAAGATTGTTGTTTTCTGGCAGAGATAAAGAACAGTGTTCTCAGGTGGAGAACAGTGCTATACAAGTTCAGTGGACAGTCATGTGTTTATATAGACTCTTGTTGCTCTTTTACATCTTGTAAATTTGCAGCAGTTGCATTAAATTGAAATTAAATCTTCCTATTTGTCAACCAAAGGTCCTTGAGTTATTCAAAAGTTCTTAACAATATATTGTGGTGAAAATAGAAAACTTACCATCCAGACAGGGTAACAATGAGGAAAGCTCTACAGGTATATTGGTCAAGGATTTAGTCAATGTCTTTAAGGCACCAGATGCTGTCTCCTGATGAAAAATGAAAGATATATTTCAACTATTTTAAATATTTTAACTAGTTAGTTTATGGCTTACCATATAACAATAATGGCATTGAACAAATCATAGGCTAAACCTGCCATACTAGCATGAAAACGGGGTGCGTAGGTAACCCAAGGAGTTAGAGAGGCTGGTCTATTTGCTTGCAGGAATCCAGTGGGGAGGAAAACACTAATACTTAATCCTTTGCCACAGATGATATTTGATAGATAAGTGAGAACAAGCACAAGAGATTAGATAAATGGCCACAAGCATGAGAGAATAATAAGTGACCACAAGCATAAAAGATTAATAAGTGACCACAATTTAAGAAATTTTAACATGCTGAACAACTTTTACGTCACATTGAAAATGTTGTAGAGGAAAAAACCATTCTAAAACAGAAATTATCTTTAGTGAAAAACGTGTGTGACCACTGACCTTTGGTCACATAACCAAAGAAGCCAAAAGAACATCACTGTGGCAGGTCAATTTATTGAACAATAAGTGATAAAATCATTCTGATTTTTTACATGAGAAACTTACTAGTGAGAAATAAAAGAAACAGTAGTAAGAATTCTTTGAGAATCTGATGTCTATCATAAAAATAATACCTTTGTGGCACAATATGACAGCTATATTTAAGGAGACATGCAATTCAAAATTTAAATCTGATTTGGTGCACGATTTGAACAAAAAAGAATCTGACGTTTTATTTTCATGTGAAATATCTCAACATGTGGAAACAAGCAAAGAGTTCGTAACACTTACTAGGCAAACGAAAGTAAACAACCAGCTACCAACTACTCTGATGCAGTGTTAAATTACTATGGAATAGCATTTTGACAATGCTAAAGTCAGTAGCATCCAATTTTGTAGAATTATATGCCTTAAGTAATGAGCCGGGCGTCAGCAGAAAAATTCTATTTTCTTTGGCTGACAATGACAAAGGACTGATGAAGATAGTAATAGACTTTTTGGAACAGCAACAAAATTGCTTACAATCAAAATAAAACTTCAACAGCATTTAACGCTCAACGTTCGTAGCATTGACTTTTCGACCACCGGTGGGCGACAATTTTTTTTATGTTATAATTCTTTATATTTTTACTTTTGATCAATTTTTTTTTATGTTTTATTATACATGCGCATTAAATAGCTTATTCATTTCTAAATTCAATGATGTATAACTTCACTAGTTAGCTTATAACATAATGAAAAATGCCTAGTTTTACAAAACACCCTGCAATCAGCTTAAAAGAATGGCTGAAAATGAACAACAGTTGAGAGTTAAGCCATAAAACATCGGACTGTGTGGTAATAACAAACTTTAGAATTAATCTAGCACCTATGTCAAATAATTACAATCTAGTTCAACCAATTCATTGTATGACAGCTCTTGGTAAATGTTAAATGAAAACAATAAGGAGATTTAAAATTTTGATTTGTTAACAAAAAGAATATTTTTTTAAATGTGACCTTTGACTATTTTTCAATAAAAAAAACTTCTTACCATTGATTTTGTAGTCATCAGCTCAATGCCAGATGTGACAATAGCCAATGAATTCGCCAGGATTTGAATTTGTCCAGAACTTCTTGTATTATTTTCCACTAAAACACCAACTACATCTACATAACTATTTGACCTCTAGAAAATTATTTATAAGGGTATTTCTTTTTAAGTCATGTTAATATAAAATACATCTAACAATAAATGATAAAAAAAAACAATTGCACTCTTTTTCTAATTTCATACACTTATATAGTTAAAATATATACTTTCTTAAAATTACATAGGTAAAATATCTTACATTTACAATTTCTTCTTTACTTGAAGTTAAAGGTGCAACAGTAGTGGTGGTTGCTGCTGTTGAATTATTTAGGCTGGCATCATTTTTCTATAAATACAAGTCGAAATGTATTAGAATATTTGACTTTGATCATTTCTGGACAATTAAAAATTACAGAAATATTATGACTAATCAATTTAGAAACTTACAGCTGTAGAAACATAAGCTGAGAGTGTAGCTGCACGCTGAGCAATTTTCATGGAATCACCCATCATGAGACTAGAATTTAATTTTTTGTCCACAACAGAAAAGAAAAGAGTACTATCACTAATCAACTGGCTCTGAACATTGTAATGAACCTGAAACATGGGGGTGGGGGGATGGGGAGCATTGTTAACAAGAATTAATTTACACATCAATAAGTAAAATGTGTTTAAGATAAACAACAATACACATCAATAAAAAAGAGATACATGTACACAGAATTATACATGTAAAAAAGTTATGTTCCCTTAAGCCATTACATTGATCAACAAATATTTGGTGCCCAAAAGTAAAGTTCCCTAAAGCCCCCAATGGCTCATTGGGGCAGAAGAAGTGTAGAATTCATCTCTTTCTATAACCTCACCATTTAAAGGGATTGTGTGGTTAGCACAACACCCAGCCACCTTTACTCTCGCAACTTAAAGTAGGTACATGTATCCATTTAAAACTGGATGGACTTAGGAACTTTCACCAGGACCAGAACAAATCCCAATGTGTAAAGTCCCATAATACAAAAAAAAAAAAAAGAATCATTTATTGCAAAATTCATGAGACCTTTTTTAAATTAAAAAATTGTTGTCAGGAATTTTCATCAGCAGAAATGTATATTTGTTAACAGTTTAAACATTATCTTTAAAAAAAATGTGACATAAAACACAACACCCATTATGAATACCAAGTTACTGCAGGACTTCATTTTTATAAATACTGTATGATTGAAAGTTTAGATTCTTATAAATAATCACCTTCACAGTGAGATTGCAGCTAACCTTTGCACCAAACATGTCTATTACATAAATTAAGACCTGGCAATCACCGAAAGCCTCTTTTGTACATTCGGTTAAATAGGTTGTAGCAGAAACCTCATCTAAGGAAAAAAAAAAAGAAAAAATATTCCTACATATTGTTTTATAAAAAAATGATTATCAATAAATCAAATAAACCATATTGGACTAAATGGACAAAGTGACTAATGAGTTTTTCATTGAGAAATCTATATAAATGATTTTATGGAATATTTTTACTCTTTAAATTTTTTTGTTAAATGTCTACATGTATAATGTAGCAGTTTTTTGATAATGTAGCTTAAATATAACCTTTCAGAAATATAGGAAATTTAAAATTAAAGGTAAGGAATCACTCAACCAGACTGTTGAATATGGCTGATACAGCTCATGATTGATAAACTGCTACTAATTACAGCAAACCAAACAAAATCTGACAACAACAAGAAAGATATCAACTAACTTCCTGCATAAACTAAATGAAACCCTGCAGATGTTTTTTGGTGTACTTTATATTGCAATCCAAAGTTAGAGTCCTGTGTACTGTTTTGCTCACTTGCTATGCCCTCATCCTTCCAACCAGGAAATTTAAACATAAAAGATGTTTCAGTGGCTATTCCTTGAAAAGAATAAAAATACATGTAATACATGTATAATAAAAAGTTTCCATTACAAAGATATTTATCCATGTAAAAAAAATCTTTATTCCCCAATATTTGTTTTAAATCAGATACCAAACCTTCTAATGGCTCAACACTGCAATTTCCTCCGTAAGGTTTGAAGTTGGTAAAAACCATTCTAATTGCTTTTGATGTATTGTAATGGTCCATGGTTACTTCCACTGATATTGAATAAGTTACACCTTCTTCCCACCATCCACCATCAGTATCAAATATCTCTCTGTCAGTTCCTGGAATGAAATTAGTGATTGAAAGATATATATTTATTTCCTTATATGAGCCACTCTGAAGCTTTACTTTAAAATTAAAATACACATGAATATATGTTAATACTTTATTATGTAAAAGCAAGCATAAACTTACCAAAATAATTTGTTGTGTTTACATTTTCAAGACCAGCAAGACCATATTTAGAAACAGACCAAGAATATTGTGCTGTCTTAATGTCTCTTATGTCTGCATTTAGGATCTTTGCTTCTAATACTGTTCTTTCATCTGTCACAAGTTTTTCACCACAATTCCAAAGGCATCTTTAGTACAAATATAAATGCATGTATTTACTTATTTCTAAACAATATGTTTGTATTTTTAAAAAGTCTATTGCTCAAAATTACAATTTTAAATAAAAGATTTTCTACTCAAAATATTTAAATGAAATCCAGGAAACTAATGTTTTTTCATCCAAAAAAAATTAATCAAGATCAAATGTAAGTAAAGTACTCTTAGCCCATTAGGGCAGATGAATAGAGAATTCATAAAAAGGCAAATCAAGGGATTGTGACATTTGGCTAACATGGCGCCCAGCCACTTTAAGTTCCCCAACTAAAGTCACGTACCCATTTACAGTTGGGTGTACTTTCAATCTTTCACCAGGACCTTGAGAAATTCCGTTTGCGGATAGATTGGAAAGTTTCTATGATTGGTTTTATTCAAGAATGATAAAATAAAGCTAATATAATTTAAGATAAATATAGAAAAACTATAGGCTGAAACCTTAATTTAATTTATAATAGAGCAGTGATGGGCAAATAATAGCTGAAATGTTACTGCATGTATTAGTTAAACTATTTTTTTAGTTAACAACAGTTACAACTATAGGTTAGCTTTTTTTTTTAGTAAATAATGAATATGTTTAACTAAAACTATGTATAAAATTGCATTTTGTGATGTGATACACACAAAGTCTTTTTTTTTTGTTAACACATGGGTTGAAAAAGAAGAGCATCCCAAAATTGTAATCTGACCCACTTAACTTTGAGACAGGGGAATCTGACTGGGTGAATAATGGTGAAATAAAGTTTCACACCATCTCAGTTGCCAGGGAGGAAAAGAGAAAGTGATACTAATAGAAACAAGAAGACAGTATGAATGTTGGAAGGCATATAAACATTTGAAATTATTTTCAGCTAGCACCATATCTTGCTTCTAAAGTTGATGGATTTAGATATATGCGTATGCAATAACTTTATTAAAAAATATGTCCTAACACAAAAATTTTTTTTTTTTTTAAAAATTGGGGTAACATTATTTAGTTAAAACATACTTTAATACCCATTAAAAAATTGTTAGTGCCCATCACTGAAATAGAGGAAACACAGCCTTGATCACATAAGGGATTTACAAAATTCTAAACTTATAAACTTACTCAATTATAACATCTACTGGTGCAAAGTCACACATTTCAGCAACTTGTCCGGCAATACCACTTCTCTCATCTTTTTTTACAGTGACAAGAAAGAGTGCCAAATCATTCAGTGCAAATTTTGAAGTTGGAACAATTATAATTCCTTCCGTTTGATTTAATGAAATGCTGCATCTGGTTAAATTAACCAAGCTCATATTATTCTTCAATGACATTGTATATTTATGTATGTCATTTTTTGAGCTCAGCAGATAACATGTCCATTCATAAAGAAATGTAGTGTTTTTAACATAAATTTCAGCCAGATCTTTTGTCTCTGATTTTCCATCCAAGGTTATGTTGTTATTAAGTCTTATTTGTTTAAAAGCACCATATTTTATTTTCACAGAGAGGGGTGGATAGGTTACAATTAAATACATTGTATCTGATTCTGTCTCATTTTTACGATTAACTGATATCTGTAAATGGATTTTATATAGACCTATTGCCTTAATAAAATTAAAATTCAGAACAATGGCATTAGGCTGATCAAATATCATAGAGCTCCAATTATCTGCCACTGAATCATTTTTTTTCGACACTTCCCAATGCATACTTAGGATGTGTGTAAAGTTGCAATCAACAGTCCTTTCAGCCCTGCCACTAATAATTGGTAATGTGGTGAGCCAGGCCTCTAAAGGACTTGACGTGTCTCTGTATGTAGCATCAAAAAAATCCAAAGTTGAGATGCAAGGAATTAAAGTGTCAAATGTATAAATTTCAACTTCAGTATAGGTGTCAACTAGAATTTTAGCTACTGCTATTCGTCTAGCTTCATTCATGTACGTTATTGTGATGTCAATGGTTGTCTGTCCAATGTCAAACTGCTTTTTGATGATCTGTGATTCATCATCCATGTTGATTTCTACATCCAAAGTTTCATTCAGTGGGTATCTTACCAGTTTAAAAGTTGCTGGCTCTTTTATCCTAATAAGCTTCCGTTGTTTCACATGCCTTAACATCATTAAGTATCCCACACGAATAGAGAAACTAAATGTTTTATTGACACCAAAAGCACCTATCTCGACCCTGATGTCATACTCTCCTTTTTCAGAATAATTATAAGTGTAAATGAAATAGTCCTTCAAAAATGTCATAGAATTAGATCCTGATACATTAAAGTCTAAAGTAATGGTGAAATCGGGACAGTCTTTGTCAAGATACTTCTGTATGAGCTGTACAGTTCCTATGCCTTGAGAAGTGCTATTATCAAAAGGCACTAGACTTTTTAATAAAACAACATCAGCATGAATCACAGGAGATACTATGGTAAAGTTTTCTATGCCTTCAACTGGGAAAAAAAAACAAATAAATATAAACTGTATGCCCAATCTGTTAATGATGTAATGTATAGTAAATTTATTTTCCTACTGATAAAACAAAAACTGTGGAAAAAAAAAAAATTTTAATGCTCTATGTCCTTTCCAATATTCAGTTGCAATTTACCTTTAGAAATAGCATTATGGCACTCAACATAAACTGTGTACTGTCCTAGAGAAGTATAGCTGTGGTTTCTCACATATATATATCCAGTGGATGGATTAGGTGTCAAATCAACATTCTCCTCTAGAATAGCTCGACTTTCATCTCCCCAGTGTATTGTGCAGTTAGGCTATTAGATTTTAAAAGTAAGTTATTTATTTCTTTCGACTTTATAAAGTACAACTTTAAGTGATTATCAAACAGCCTAAAAGCATATTCATAATTAGATACACCCAGTTCCAAATATCCCAAAAAACATATTAAATTGAAATCATAACCAAATTTGTTTAGCGATTTTAGCCTCAGGATCCATCCAGTACCTCAGAATTAGACTATTCTTCCCCTCCTTTGCCCAAGTGATAAATTCAACTTTATGATACCTATAATCAATCATTGGCCTTATGGGAAGCAGTATTTAAAAAATATCTCAAGATTTTATGTTAAAGCTTAATCTATTGATGTTTTGTTTTTATTTAAAATAAAAAAAAAAAAAAAGCATCTTAAGTTTATTGATCATTCAGTTTTTCTATTTTGCCTTAAAAGAAGTGTGCATAATGTAAAAATCCTTCTGAAAAATCTAGTTTGTGTGACCCAAAAATGAATTAATCTTTTCGATAAAGAAAAAACTGAAATAAAATAACTTTAAGGAATTAATTAAATTAAATAAGTTTTTTTTTGGAGTGATATGAGATGACAACAAAACCATTTACATACATGCAGTTGCAAAATGGAAATAGTTTAGAAATCTTACCAAAGTTGGCCTTTTATCCCTTAAAACCTTATCCATGACTTTGAAAGCTATTCCCACTATATCTTTAGGGTAGAAGACACCCTGGTCTTTTCTATGTGTGATTTCAAACAATGTATCTGAAACATATTATTCACATAAATACAATTAGCATAAAAATAATAAATAAATAGAATAAATTAAAAATCCCAATTAAGGCATTACTTCCTCATCAAAAAAAATAGGAGATGCAAGAAATAGTTGTTTTTTTTTAAACTGTAATTCAATTTAATATTTTGCTTACTCAAGTAGTTTTCTTTTTTTACATTAAAACTGAAAAAATATGCATTTGTATGCGACACAATAAAATAAAGAGCATGTTTATGATTTGGAAAATGATATGATATGAACAAGAATGCAATTTTGTTACAATATTAATGGTGAATGAAAAGTCATAAAGAGAGCTGCAACATGTACACATAATTCTATTGCAAACTACTTTAGATTTAACTGTAGATAAAAATGTCTTTTATTATATGAACACTTTTTGGGATTTAAATTTGTAAAAACTAGGTTGAAAAATTCTGATTGTTTTATACATTCAAAACATTTAAATTTTTAAGGCACACAAAAAAATAAATTATAATTCAATAAATACTAATTTATGTTCATAATTTACTTAAAATGTAAATGGCTCAAGCAAAAAGATGAATGAAGTTTAGATTGAAAAATAATCATAAGAAACAAACTAAGGAAGTTTTAATTATTGCATACCTAATTCAGAGTATTGAATAGAATAGTATGCAAATATAGAAACTGTTTTAGACAGAACCTCTCCACACATAGAGGTGGCCACAACAGTGATGTTATATTTGCCATCTACCGGGGGAATATAAGATAGTTGAGCTGTCTTATTGTTGATATAGTGTATTGTGTAGTTGTTAACCTCTGTACTGATGCTATTTTCTGGTGTAGATATCTATGATTAAAAGTAATTAATAAAAAAAAATATTTTAATTTAAGAAAGAAGTATTGATATATAATTAAATATCTTCAGCAATTTACTTTATTAATAAAAATTATTGGCCTTTAATTTCTATTAAACCATAATAACACTAACAATTACAATGAGTCATCAGTTAATGACATAATTAGTCATGAAACAAATTAGTCAACAAACAATTTTAAGATTAAAAGAAATGTCATAACAACAAAACATAACTGGTATAATGAATGTTTTAACAATCATCTGCTCAGTAAAGTGGGGATAGGGAGATGATAGGGAGTTTTCAGATGATAGAGAGGAGAAGAAGGCTTAAGTTACAACACACACGTTTATGTAAGTGTGCCCTTGCAAACATCCAAAAATAACATCTAAATCAATCTGAGATGTCAGCTAGTGAATTAAACTTTGCCAAATCAGTTTGTTGTCTTGAACAAACATAAATCCTGTTTTAGAATGTACTGTTTATTGATATATGCTTGACTCAAAAATTATATTAATGTTATCAACACAACTAAATATGACTAGCAAAAATGCAGAATGCAAGTATTTAAGTGACTACTTTAAATTTGAGTGATTCACTTACACTTGAGCTTAATAAAGGCTTGCCAATAGACAAACTTCTCAAAAGATCTAATAGGCAATTAACCTCTTAACAATTGTGCAACCCACTTGTTTTCAAATGTCAATAGCTGCTTACAAGTTATTTACTGTTTTCTATGAATCTTTTAGGAACATTCAGCCACGCTCCTTCTTATAATAATCTTTTTTTAGACACAATGTAAGAAGGTTTCCTGCTCGACAACAAGTTATTTACCAATCTTTTACAATTAGTTTACTATCTATACAAGATGTTTAGTATTATTTCACCCTGATAAAGCATTGCAGTATAATACTTTAATGACAATTTCTTTACAATACCACTAAGATTAAATGAATGTCTTGATTTATATGCATTAAATTGAGCTCTACTAAACACCAGGAGTCACTGCTATTCATCATTTACAGCAGATTTTAAAAAGAGAGACAGGCAGACAACATGGGATTCATTTCTCAACAATGGTTTGTCATCTTTGAAGAAACACAGAACTGAAAAGTTGGCTCTTTCTTCTCCCACAACAGAGGAAAAAGAGTTAAGTGGTTGAAATAAACGTGCAGTGTAAAGAGGAGTGCAAATAAATATATGTAAATAATTTTTCCATTCACTCCTCCACCTCCTTCTCCACTTCTCAATTAAGTTCAAATCACATCTTATCTTTAAATCAATTGGGTTTATTTGATGACCAAAAAGAATAAATTGGATTTATGTTATAATATTTGGTGAAAATGGAATTAAGACAATGAACAAATCAGTAGTTCCAGAATAAAATATGTTCATTGACCAGACAAATAAGTCATATTCTTAATTCATTAGCTTGATATGTTGTATTAGCATTAAAGCTAACATTAAACCTGATAAGATATTAAATAATTCTTATAAAATATACTAATATATATAAAGTTGAAGAGATATTAGCCAATACTCACTAATAATGTGAAATTGATGCCTGCTCCTGAAGCCATACTTGCTGTTATATTCCAAATGGAACCAACTTCTACTTCACTTACAAATGAAACAGAGAGACCACTCAATTCATCAAAGTGGATTAAGTTGAGATTTTTAATTAATGGTTGTTTGGCAAATAACATGCTGAATTTTAGTGAAACTGAGAAAAAAAAATTTGTAGCAAGAAAAAAAGTGTTCAGCATTTATTTTTTTAAAAGGTTTTTTTAAATAGAATAATTATGCTAACAATTTTTATTGCTTTAAAATAAGAGATAGATAGTAACCTGAAATTATTGTGGAAGTCAATTTTACACTGAAAAATTAATTATATAATTTACTAACCACTAGAAAATGATGCAACTAATGTTATATTTGTAAAACTCTTTGGTGGAAGGATCAGCTGTTGCGTGGTTAGGTTTTGTGATAGTACAGTATACTGGACACTGATATTGATAGTGTAATTGTTATAAATAACAGCCAGCTCTTCACATGACGGATAAGTAATTCCTTTTTTAATGTAAATATCTGAATTGAACCAACTGCTATCATCAACACCATTTAGTGATATAGAAAAGCAATTCAGAATAATTTTGAATGCAACACCTGTCAAATTGATCAGAAAAAGGAAGCATAAAAATATCTTAAGATATATTTTGTATTTTCTCTAATAATTGTTAAAATATTCATGTAATTTTAACAGAATTCAATGATGTAATAAAAATTAATAAAGTACCTTTTTTTCCTTTACACTCAGTTGATAGTGTGAAGTTAGTTGTTGTATTAATCTGATATTTATATCCTATAGGTCGTTTCAGTTGAAGATCCATTGTAAATTCTGTAATAATCCTCGGGTTGTCACCCCAAGAAACTATGCAGAGAGGCTTTAATAAATATACAGAAGCATTAAGTAAGATAAGTATGTATAGACATGCTAGAGAAAGCACACATGGATCACTGATTTTTCTTAAGAAAGAACTACAAAGATTTTTCTTTAGAATTTAAAAAAATCATACACAGATACTCACTGAATTTGATTTATTGTTACTCAGATCAAGGGCTGAAGTACCGTTGGAGCACAACTGTGAAACTGAAGAAGTTTAATATACACATTATTAAATTATTAGTCTATAAAAAGTTCTAACCAGGTTCTGCTTCTTTAGAGTAGTCATATACTGTCTAATCAAACATCATAATATGTCATAATAAGAACACATAATGTAAAGAAGTTATATTATTTTTATTTTAAAATAGCATTAACACATTTTTTTTTGAGATTCCTTTGTCATAATATCATTGATTCATGTTAATTGTCTCTGAATTGGCATTATGTAATATATATATATATATATATATATATATATATATATATATATATATATATATATATATATATCTTTTGTTTAAATTTTCTTCATTCACACTTGCCACTTACCAAAGTTTACTGTTTTGTTAAATTTTTCCATGCAGAAAGATCTTGCAGTCACAGCTACAATATGTGCCCCCACAAAGTTAGGTGTGAATTCCAATACTGCAATCTTATCTTCAGTTTTTGTAACAGTAAATGAATTATTTGGCATTAATTCATTGTTATCAGAAAACAAAATCTGAAAAAATTGAAGTATTTAATAGGTGAAATAACATTCTTCCTTGGGATACAGAAACAGAAAGACATCATAATAGTAAACAGACTATTTGCTGTTTATTTTTTTCCTAATAATCAATCCAATTAGTTTAATGCTCCTGCAAGAAAGCAAAGGTGAAATATAAATGTTTAATAATGTGTAAACTGTAATAACTCACTTCGAATTCAAAACTAATTTCAGTTCCCGTAGAAACTAGAGCAGTGACATTATGTGGTATCCCAACTAACATTTCTGAATCATACTGTATTGTAAGATCTGTCATAACTTCATGAAACTTCAGTGTTATATTTTTATTATATAATTTTTTATGATAGGTGAGGTTAAAAGTCAGGATAATGGCATCTGGAAAAATAAATGATAATAGATTGCATATACAATTTTATTTCAGTAGTACTGCCTTTAATTGTTTTTTCATTCCAGCAAGCATGATGTTATTCATATTGAATTTTCAATTATGTCAAAAAATTTCAATGAATAATTAAATTTAGCATTTTCTTTAAACAAAAAAAAAAATACCTTTTATAGGAGTAGTAATGAATTTTTCTGGAAGAACATTTTTAGCTAGAGACATTGATCCATTGATGACTTTTACTTGGGTGTCATTATAACTGTTTATTATGTAGAATCCATGCCCACAAATATTCTTTATTGTTTGTAAAATGTAAATAGTTTCACCATTTTCTCCAATGGACACAGGTTCATAAAATGATTGTGGACACGACAGGATAATGTTGAACAGTAAAAAGTTCTCTAAGGAAAAAAAATATATATATAAAAATATATATATTTTTTTATTTAAAAAGAAAAGGAAACAAAAATATTAAGCATAAAATATAAATAAATGAATAAAACATTACATGACATGAAAAAAGTTATTTAGTGCTCCAATAGTGATATTACCTCTAGTTGTTGAGCTGTTACATGTAAGAGATGATGTTATGTTATTAAAGATGTCCATACTATAATTGCTTATGATGGCATAACTAGTTCTCTCTTCAGATGTTAAATCCATATAAATCTGTGTGGCTGTTCTGTTATATTCACTCAAGTCCATCATACAAGATGGCTGAATCAATTTAAAAAAATGCTATAAAGATTCACCACATCACATTTACTAAATTTAAGCTTATTAAAACTTGACTGCAATATATTCATTTACTAGCTCTATAATTCATGAGTGCTAAAGGAGAAATAAAACATTTCCCTATGAAACAAACATTTATTATCTGCTTATGAAAACAAAAAAAAATCAGTGCTACTGACCTTACTGTTTGCCATTGATTTACTCTGGCTCATTGATGTTTCATTATAAATGCAGAGGTCTGAATAAAAATAAATTCAGCTATACAGAGCAGTAATAATCCAACTAACATGGTTAATAATTTAATCATAATCAAATTATAATTTCATCATTTATACTTAAAAGATATTATTAAATGATACCTCATCATTTCATGTAAATATCAAACCTGGGTATACAGCTGAGATAACAATAAATTTTGTTATGTTCTCTCCACATACAGATTTGGCTACAACTTCAATAGTAAAATTCAATTCCTGGAATGCTGTAAACTGTATCCATGATTTAACTCCTAGGATTGCTTCATTTTTCTTAATATAAGCTGCTGAAGTATCATCAAGGGATATTACCTAAATAAAATATAAAAAAAAAAAACAGAAATAATTTTCAGACATTAAAAATTCAAAACAACAATAGACAAAATGTATTTTTAAGTCTTAGAAATTCAAAAATAACCAAAATGTGTATAATTGAATAAAGAAATCACATAAATAAATTAAAGGTCTAAAGGAATACAGTTCAAAATCCTTTATGAATCTATCTGGGATAAATAATTAAAATCATACTCTATAAAGTATGATTCATCTCACATATTTAATTTGTATGAGAATGTTTTAAACAATTTTAGTTACCTTAAAAGAAAAATCAACCACGCTCCCAGAAATTGCTGAAGCTGTGATGTTATGGACATCACCAACCAATATAGAAGAGTTGTAATATATTTTAAGGTCCTGTAAGGCTTCATATTTTAAGCTGATATTTGTAATATGTGATTCTTTGCTAGTTCTCAGTGAAAAAGTTAAATTTGTATAATCTAAGAAAATATGTAAAATAAAAAAAAAAACATTTATAAGAAAATTATTAATTTACAAATAGATACATTTCAATCAGCTTACTGTCTATAATTTATCAATTTAGAACCTATTTTGAAATATAACTTTCCAGTCACCAATCATCTAGGATGGGTTGTTCATACTGAAATTTATTCATTTATCTGTCAGACAATAAAGTCATGCTAAAGAAAATTTTGACATAAATTTCGCTGTTAAGGTGGAGATGAAATAAAATCTAAAACAGTTGCTTTTTTAAATAAATTTAAATAGAATATTACCATGCAATTTAAAAAAAAAATTTTATTATAAGGAAAAAAACTGTTATATGAAGACAATGATGATTAAATTCTACATAAATGAATAGTACAAATATTGACATTTTTTCTTTGACTATTGTGAAATTAATTGAGAAACCTATGTTGTTTTTTTAACTTCCAACCTACTACTGAAGTCAAAAAATAAAAGTAAGATTTGTTATAATAAAAATTACGATATTATAATTATGAGCATACGCTTAAATGCTTTGGTATAGTTAGCAAAGAAGGTGGCTGAGAGGCGCTTTGATAGCTTGCCGAATCTTCATGCTGAAGACTGATCTGCATGCTGTGGAATCCTTGTGTGTCCAGTCACTTAGCCATGTCTCCCACTGTGCTTCCATGGTTATTGCACTATCCATTATGGTGGGGATGAAAAATGGGGGACAGCAAAAACCATACCAATAGTAGTGAAAGAGATGAATATCTCATCCGTACAGTTCCATAACTTTTTGACCCCGCAACACTTCAACCCTGCACAATTCGATCCAGTAACCTGATATGTGATGTAATTTTTCTATTTAACAAATCTTGTTCTATCTTCCCTCTTTTAATAACAACCAAGCTCTGGTTGTCTGATATTTACGGCTTGTCAATCTCACACCTTATGTCTAGTCCAGATGGATAAATGAAATGATGTACAGATAAGTCAGCAGGCAGACATTACACTGTATCCAGCCACCTTGGATATTGGTCACTTGGGTAATTTGTGTAAGTGGCTAGAGTAGTCAAAATCCATTTGTCTGTGAAACTCATGTGCAAGCATGAGTCATGTATGTGAAATATAAAGTTGGCCTTTATAAACTTTGGAACATGGTTAGAGCATAACGACAATCAGAACTCAAACCATACAGAATGTGCTACAAATTAACAATAATTACTTATTGAGGAGTCTAATGTTGAGTTTGGTGTATCGAAACGAGGAAAGAGAACTATGATTCTAGGTAATTTTGAACACTGGTTTCATAAAAAGAATCAGTAAAATGAAATATCATGGAGATGGTGTAAGTTTACGTTGCTTAAGTGCAAGGTCAAAGTGTCAAGGGACAAAGTGTTGCAGAGTCGAAATGGCGGTGGGGGGTCAAAAAGTCTAAAATAATAACTGGAAAAGAAAATGCCCTTTGGAACTCTTTTATTAGATGCCATTTACTGACTTAGCGCCCGCCTGGTATCAATGAATGTATTATATAAAAAAGTAACTTGCAGCTTTAAATACTACTATTAATTATTTAGGATCAAAATTAAAAGAAAAATAATTTAAGAGATTACCATACAGCACAGAACTATTCAGTATAATTGAGTTCAAACTATTTGGTTCAATGATCAAGTCTTGAGAAGATGCATCAGAGATTCTAAGCCTGACCTCAGCCAAATAGTTGTTTTGAAAATACAACACTCTCTCACAGGTGGTGTTTTGCAGCATGAAGACTGTCTCATTAAATTCATTAACAGCTGTTTCATCTTGACTCCCTGTTCTGAATGTTTCTGTACAGGTCAGAACAATTAGAACTATCATTGGAACTTCTGAAAAAAATTAAAAGAATGATGAATATTGTAAAGTGTTATAAAAAATGTAAGCTTTACTGTTTTTCTGATAGTTAGTGCAAGTTGAATCTAATAGCCATTTTAATGTATATTTCTTAAAATAATGTTTAAAAAATGTAAAAAGAAAAATGTGTTTTAATTTGTGAATTTTAAAAATCATCAATTAACCACTTTTAAAAATTTTATTTAACACTTTGTATAGGAAAAAAATTTAACTAATTTTTTTTAAATTTCTGTCCTTCAATGCAAATCATAAACAACTACTTTTCTAGGTTGAATTAATTTTCTTACCTCCAGGATTTTCACAATGAGCACTACCACTCAGATTTTTTAAAACCTCAGAACTGACATTTTTCACAAATACAATGCCTCCATTAGAATCAGAGGTTAAATCTATGCTAATTTCAGCTATATATGAACTTTGATTATCCAAGTCTGTAATACAGGCAGCCTTTTATAAAATTGTAAGAGAAAAAGTATACACAATTAAAGTGCATGATCTGTTGTATTTAAATGTTCTTTAATAAATATTCTCCAGTGTGTTTAATGTTTTTCTTTGGAATGACATAAAAACAAATAAATTACAGTGTTAAGTCATAAAAGAAAAACTTTAATGAAGTTAAAAAATGAGACCGACTTTATTGACTATTTCTGCACCAACATTACACTACCAAAGTTAAAAAATAAACAAAAAACATTAGACATGCTATCAGATGATTTAGGAATTAAATGGAAAAATGAGCGGAAAAAATATTAATCAGGCCAATATGGCATTTATTTATGATCAATATCACCAGATCAGAAATGAATTGAGATAGCTGACATAAAAAAATTTATAAATACTGCTGCAGAGCAACCTCACTGTGAGGTTATCAAGCTTATCAAATACTAAGAAAAGAAATTTACTCCAAAGTTTACCAAAACATGAGTGAATTGATTCAATAATCAAAAGCTTTTGGGAATGGTGCAACAAACCTTATGAATATCAGAATGGTTTGCTAGAATATCTGTAACATTTGAAGCTGTTTTATTCTCATGTCTGGGACACATTTCTGTTTGAAAAATCAAATATTAAAAGAATCAATTTCAAGTTTCTTTTCTAGAGTAATGTATCTAATTAAACTAACGAGCTTCAAGTGCACTTTATATTACATTTTTAAAAAGTTTGAGTTAAATCTTGCCTAATTTTTATTGTTTATCTAAAAAAGTAGATGTTATTCTAATAGATATATTCAGAGCTGCTCCTGTACTATCTGCTTCCTAGGTGTAAATAAGTATTTTCTGCCTCCCCCCCTCTCCCCACCTTCTAGAGAAAGGCATTGATCCTTGACATTCTATTTTGTTTTAAATAATACTATGTAACAGAGTTTTTGTCCTTGTCCATAAAATGTTATTTTTGAACAGTACATAGGTTGACATTACATACAATACCAATTATTATTTTCCAACTTTGCTTTGATGACCAGACATCAAAAATTATGAAAATAACTCGCAATTGTAAACATTATTACAATTGTCATCTGTTGAGCTTCATATTTAGTGACAAAATGTCATTGAAATCTGATGTCATTAGACATTGCTATAAGAGTCAAGTTATTTAACTTAAAAGGGTGTTTGCTTTTTAGATTTAAGATTATATTGTAAGTCTCCCATCATGTTTTCATTGTACTGTCCTTGGTAGATACATTCAAACTGCAGTATATTTTGTTGAAAGCGTTTCTCTTTCATCTCAGAGAATGCCCTCATATTCTCCTTAAACTTGTCAAGTGGGTATCAAGCAAATGTTAAAGGATTCCAGCAACCCATTTTGTGGCATTTGCCTACAAGAGTTTGGACCAGTTTAGAAAACTGTGCCAAGCAGGTTTCTCTCTGAGTAGCTGAGGAAATTCTACAACCTTCATTACCTCCTTTATCTGAAAAAGGGCAAAAATGCTAGTTTAGATTTTAACCTTGGATAGCTCAGGGAAGATATTTCGAATGACTGTGAAATGGAGATGTGGTATTAGCACCATGAGGGGACCCATCAGTGGTTCACATTCTACATTGCTGTTTCCTAAAGTAAACTCAGTATGTAAAGGCCAGTCCCTCTGGTGTTATGGTACATTGCTGTTTCCTAAAGTAAACGCAGTATGTAAAGGCCAGTCCCTCTGGTGTTATGGTACATTGCTGATCCTGCTGTCCCAGAGGTAAAGGTAGAAGAAATATTTTGTGTTAAAATCCTGTAAAGCCTTAAAATCTCCAATAACTTCCCAACTATGAGTTGATTATTTCAGCATCAGCAATAAAGTCTTGATGTTATTGTAGTCCTTCTTTAAGTGTACAGAGTGAGGCAAAGGAATAGATGGATGGATACTTGTTTCTATGAAGTATTAAAAGTATCACAGTACTAAAACTTCTAGATGAGCTATCTATAAAAAGTCGCCAATCTTGTGGGTTAAAGACAATTCAATAGCACCGAATAAGCCTTTGACTTTGTGGCAGTTGCAGAGACCATCTTGAATGGTGAAGAAACTAACAAATGTATGATGCTGTTTCCACTGGTTCAAAACTTGAACACTTTCATCCAAAAGGTTCCACAGCTAAAGTCTAAATGTGGTGGACTTTGTGAGTTCCATATCTCTTATCATGTCATAGATATCCTTTTGATTGGGGTAGTATCTTTCCATTTGTCCCCTACTGACACTTTAGACTTGATCTGATACATTACCCAATATATATGTAAACTATATAAGCAGAGGTGCTTATATAGTAAACAGACATATGTCTAGAATATTCTATCAACCTCTAGGCATGACTATAATGATCTAGACGTTAGAAGTTTTTTTGAACAGTCTAGAATATATATCCTTGAATTTAAAACATATGGTATACTAGTTAATTAAAAAATATGAATTCAAAATATCAATGTCCTGGTACCAAATGCAAAGTTCATGTGTTAAAAGTAGTTTTTAATATTTTATTCAGATCTAAATAATCAGATAATAAAATTATTAAAACTAAGACATAACAAAAATAAAAATTGTATATTACACAATTTATTTGTATTACTAAAATACTAGTAATTGGCCTATAAAGTATGCATATATTCTATGACATTTTAAACTGTAAATTATGAGAATGCTAATATTTAGTGTGCATTAATGCAACATAGTTTATTTTTATTTAATTTTAAAAGTGCACTTCAATATTTTGGCTAACTTACAAGAACTATGTTTTTGTTTTAAAAAAAAATTGGCATTTAAATGAATTGAGAAAGACAGGATGACATTTAAAATTAGAAAAATATTTTTTAGAGTTTTTAATACTGAATACTATTGCAGTATTTTATCTAATGTCAGTCCCTCACAACTTACATTTTCAATACTAAATAGATACTGATCATTTAAAGTTTTTTGTAGCAGGGCAGCTTAGAATTTTTTTTTAGAGCATAAATTTAAATTTTCAAAGGAAAATTCGCCCAGTTGTTTTGCACACTGTTAACCATGGTATTTGTAGAATTATATTTAAATACTAACAAATAATACTGTAGATATTATTTATATTTCTTTTTTTAATAAAATTGTTAACAGTTACCACTGTAAATAATTGATACATTCTTATCAAATTATTCATCAAAAGTCAAACAAATCTTAATTAATAAAATATAAAGTTTACAAGGAAACTGTCACAACATATAAACAGATGAAAAATGTAAAAAATAAATCCAACAAAAGACATATATTACAAACTTTGACTAAATCTAGTCACAAGAATTTTTACTTTTTTAAAATTCAGTTTAAAAAAATTAAAAAGTCACCTGGAAAAACTGATGATAGTTGTATAGTTGTATTTATGTTTTCCTCACAAAAAGATTTAACAATTACAAAAAGTGAGTAGTTTGTTTCCAGTCTAGGTCTAAATTGAATCTGGGATGTCTTATTAGCTAAATCCAATGTCCAAGGGCCTCTTGCTATTGCTTTATTATCAACAGGAGATAAAATCTGTTAACCACAACAGAATCAGTTGATAATAATTTAAAACATTTTTAGATAAAGCTATGAATATAGAGCTAAGTAATAATGATAAATTAAAACCAACTGATGTGTATTTCCATCAATAAAATCTGCTAAAGATTTTTTTAAACAAGAATATAAAAATGTCTTTAATGAGAAAAAATAAATAAAATTTCTTACACTAAAATTTATGTTCAAATTACTCCCAGAAAATACAGCAGCTGTAATATTGTATTCCTGGCCAATGACTACAGCATCTCTGTACTCTACATCAAGACCAAACAAGGTTTCTTTATATATCAAGGTTAATTTTCTCGTGAGAAATCCTGTATTATTGTTTCTTACCTTGAAGATAAATTGTGTTTGACCTGTGCAAAAGACATTTATAAAATTATCTATGTTCTGCAGAAGTAGATATATGTATATTAGATTTATGTATATTTTTTAAACAAATTATATAGTTGATTTATTATTTATATTAAAAGGTACTATTTTCACAATCTTCAACCCATGACAGCGCCCCTGTCAATTAAGGAAAATCTAGAACCCTCCATCAGTTATCAGGTCATTTCATAGCAGATTTACTAGGAAAGAAAGGCTCTGGAATCCCTGCAAAATCTTTAGGTTGCCCCACTGCAGACTTGCTACTTTGCCTAAAAGTGTGAGTAAAGCAAATGTAAGTAGTGATTTACACAAATTAAAGTACTTTAAACGACACAAAGACTTACCAGTATAAGTTACATAGTTTCCTAGATTAATAAAATCAGTTTCACCAGGTGCAATAATTGTAGTTTGAGACTTTGTTTCATTAGAGAACTCTAGAATAACTTCTAATGGGTAATCATTTTTAATACAAATTATACTATCAAATAATTTGCTGATATTGTGCAATAAGTAGATCCTTTCACTGAAGACAGCTACAAATCTTTCATTGTAAATGTTTTGAAAGCATGATAAAAATACTGTCAAAATTACATGGCTATCTGAAAAAGAAAAAAAAACATTTACTAATATATTTGCTAATGTTCGCAATAAGTATTATCCATCTTAACATGAGATGTAAATTTAACTAACAAGTTATTTCTAAAAGCAGACATTCTCAGTCTAATGGGGGATATAAATCTGTTGAAGTTACATAAGCACTAGGACTTTTTGAATTAGCTTTACAATAATGAGACACTGAGAAATGCAAATTAAGATGTTTATAAATACATTTTTAATGGATTTAAGATTGAAAAGGATATTAGGTTCATTAATTCAGAGGGAATAACTTATTATACTTATTTAATTGCTCCAACTGCCACTAGACTAACTTTTTTTTAATAATAAAAACACCATATTTAAAGTGCTAAAAATTATCTGAACTTCTAAAACCATAGGTTTTAAAAAAAAAATCCAAACCAATATTTTTCTGAGATTTTTTTGTTTTTTTTGACAAAAAATCTGTGTATACAATTGTCAGTTTATGTCAGAAATATATCTTAAAACATACACCTCTTGAAAAATTGTATGTAGCTTGTGAAGTCCAACTCTTTAATTCCACAGTGTCATTTTTTGCAAACAAAAAGGCACCACTTGCATCAGTGAAATCAATATAGATTTCTGAAACTGATGTATGAGCCTCACTCCAGTCAGATAAACAAAATGGCTGTATATAGGTAGAGATGAAATATTTTGTAATGTAATTATAAATGATTTTTTAAAAAAAAAAGGAATTAAAATATTGCCTTTAATTTATTCTACACCAATATTTTTTGAAAAAAATAAGTAAGAAAAAAGATTTTAAAATGGTTATGAAAATGAGCAACAAACCTCATTAGCATGATCTAGTGTGGAGAAATTTACATAAGAGCTACTCTCATTTTTGACGCATATCTCTGTTTAATAGAATTTAAATTTTGGTTAGTAGTAATTTTTTTAAAGTAATTTTTAGTATACAATACTTAAAGTAATTTACAATGTAATTTTGAAAAAAGAATTGATTATTTAAACAATCTTTTACTATAATCATGCTGGGATAAACTACCTAAAAGAAAGGTGAAGTAAAAAAAGTTAGGTTTAAGGGCTAAAATAGTTGGATTTACAGAGCCCTTAATGGAAAGGCTGTATAATTAACTGGATTGATTTAATCTACCATATACCAGCCCAATTTATCATAAAACTAAAAAAAATAATGTCAAAATATCTGTGTTGTTTTAAATTGGGTAAAGAGAATACATTAAGAAGTTTTATGTTTAAAAAATACTTGTTTTCATAATTAAATAAGGATCTGACCTAATCTAAAGAGGTAAAACTGAGATTGCTAAACTCTTTTACATCTGTTATGTAAGAATAATACCCCTATAATAAGTTGAGTACAAAAAAAAGGACTTCAAACCCTGATATTGAGATAGGGCTACGACTGTGAAAAAGGTGATAATCTGTAATAGTGTATTTATGGGGTAGCTGGTCTAATAATTAAAGAAAAACGTTATGAACCCCAAAACTATCTAGGTAATAATTCCCCATGATTATAAAAACACTAAGGAAAACACAATTAACAATATCCCTGTTTATTTCCTATAGATGTCATTCAAACCCACATCACAAAACATAGCAACAACAACATATTCTCAAGATCCCAACTCCCTTTTGATAATAAACAGTATCATAAACAACAACCTCATGGCCACTTATCTAAAAATGCAATGTGTCAAATTGAGCAATTTTTTTTTCTTTATAAAGGTTAATTGCATAAATATTTTACCTGGAAATACTACAGAGACAATGATAACTCTGGTCACATGTTCCTCACAAAATGATATAGCTTCCACAAGAATTGTATAATTAGACTCATAGTCAGGGATGAATAAACTTTCAGCTGTCTTGTCATTACTCATATTACTAGTTGTCCAAAATGTTCTTGTTAAAGCGTTTATACCCACAGGAGATAAAATCTGAAGATAAATACAGATTAACTAGGATGAAGAGAAAGTTTAAAAAAAAAAAAAATTGAATGAAAATAATAAATTCTTACACTGAAATTAATGTTCACATTACTCCCAGAAAACAAAGTGGCTGTAATATTGTACTCGTTCCCAATCAAAACAGCATCTGGGTAGTCCACATAAAGGCCAGACAAGATTTCCTTATAATTCAAACTCAAGTTCCTGCTGTGAAATTCTTTTGTTGCATTCACCAGGAAACTTAATTTTATTTGAGCTAATTAGATATATAGAATGATTTCATAACATGAGATATTTGAATAAATAACAAGCTAATGATTAAAAAAAAATTTAAGTGATACATTTTTTAAGCTAAGTGTAAATTAAAAATAAAAAAGTAAATGAAAAATTTCAATACATTAAGAGCTTATGAACAAAAACGCTAATTACAATTAAATATCAAATGTCTTACCATTGTATGCTATAGAGTTTCCTAAATTTATGAAATCTAAGCCGCCTGGTAGAATTAGTATAATCTGTGAGTTTGTCTCCAGGTAAACATCTACTAAGTAATCATTCCTGACATAAATTATAATGTCATATGTCTGGTTAAAATTATGCAGAATGTAGATGGTATCATTAAAAACTGGTTTATATTCCTCATGATTCATATTTTGAAAACATGATAAAACAATCATCACAAAAGCTTGATTATCTGAAAAATTTAATAAAACATAAACTAAATACATGTCCAAGTATACATACAACTGTACTTTTTTAATTCTTAAAACAAATTTACTGAATAATATGATATTTCTAAAATGCTAAAATGATTTAAGATTTCATAAAATGTAAAGAGATGAATAAAAGGAACAATACTTACCTCCTGGATTTTGGTATTTTGCATGTGAAGTAAGAAATTGCCATGCCTCTGTAGTGTCATTGTGTACTATTAGTATGCCATCCTCAGCACCAGTGGATACATCAATGTAAATTTCTGTTAATACAGTTTTCTGATCATCCCAGTCATTACAACAAACAGGCTGCATAGGGAAATAGTCAAGTAACAACCAAATAAATAATTTACTTTTCAAATTATTTCAATTCAAAATATTTTATCAAATTTGTTTAACAAAAAATCATGACTCAATATTAGAAATGCGTAGTTTCTTAATTTTAATCACTGATAACTAAGAAATGTTATCATTGAATTTAACATTATAACATACATACAAAAGTAAAGGTTATTTTCAAACCTTAAAATATGAATCTGCTAAAATGTCTGTTTTATTTAGAACTGTTTCATTTCCATAAGTGTGGCACAATACTGTTTAATAAAAATATTTTGAAAATAAAACTTTCATAACAGAAAAAATATTTCCTATATTCATTTTTATTCATCTTGATAATATTTTAATTTTATTTATTTTGGGTGTGTTTTTTTTTTTTACTTCTAATAAAGTCATTTGAAAAAAATATTTTTAATTTTGCAAATACATGTATATACAAAATAATTTTCAACAATATAGTGAGGAAAAAAAATATCTACCATTTTTCTTTCCCATAACATTTGTTTCTAAGCCCATAAAATTATTTCTAAAACCTTTCAAAATGAGAATTTAAAGAGTATATTTTGTCATTAAAATCTATATTACTGAATACATGTGAATCATATGTTGTTGAAATAATGCATTTAATTAAATTAGCTGTGAACTTTGTGCTACTGATACTAATGAATCATTTCTTATTACTTTATTTTGATTAAATTTTAATTTTATCACTTTAATTATACTAAATAAAACATTCATCTTCACTCACACAATTTTATTAATGTCAAGATAGCATAGAGTAGGTGAATGGAGTTCAGGTCAGCTATGTTTGAAAGGATGTGTGCACATTTTGGTGCGCATGTTGTAGAACGAAACTTGTGGCGCTCTGTTAGTGAACAGCTGCAAGTGAAGTGCAACCCATAGATTTGGTAGTTTGTTTTGCATTCCCCCATGCCATGTAACTGGTTTATTCACATACATGATGTTTGATGTGTGTGTGTTTATTTTGCAATCGCCCATGCCATGTAACTGGTTTATTCACATATATGATGTTGGTGTGTGTATGGTAGGATGGTCGACCTGGAGGTATGTTGTGTAGTTTAGACAATACAATTATGTAGTGTAATATAGAATTAGCATTGTGCAATTATGTCATACATGATGTTGTTTGTAACATGTAGGCCCTGAATTGAATGTAACCTGTCCGAGTAGTACTTAGGCAGCATGAATAGCTCTGCCTGAATAGTACCTTGACAGCCCTAACACCTTGCTGTTCTGGAGGGAGCTTAGACCTAGACGGCCCAGGCTAAAGATATCACTGGACAGTATAATATAATAGCTGATGCATTATAATATAGTCTATGTATTGTATGTTAGTACTATTTGGGCCATATGCCAGTTTCTATGCTGTATTAATTTAACTGGGTGGGTGATGGAAATTGACACATAAATATAATACTTTTTGTATAGTAATTTATAAGTGGTATTTAAGTTATTTGTTTGATAATTATTTATCAAGAGTTATTGATTTGTATATGTTATATATATATAAATATTAATGTGTATGTCCAACCTACGGGGACCTGGGTGAACCTCTTGCCAATTTTCCCCTAGACTATGAGTTTTCCAATTGGGTTGTGACAATTACATTACACTTTAGATGAGAGGAGAAAAAGATTTTTCACAAAGAAAGATATAAATTATATACCTAAGATACTAGTTTTAGTAAGAAATAAAGGATAACACAGCTCAACAAAAAAAATTTTTTGTGAGTTGCCAAGAATGTTTGAATGAATTTATAGCAATTCATGGGTGCTGATTTCAAAACTGCCACTGCTTTTGCTGAATTGGCTCTAGTTTCTGAGATATTGGACACCCTTGAAAATATGATTGTACCCTTTGTGTAAAACAAATGCAATAAGTTTGGTGTCTGTTGTTTAATTAAACTATACCAAGTTATAACTTGTTTTTTTTCTATTTTATCTCTACTTTCTAAAGACATCATGAGTTCATCACGAAGATGCTGCAAAAATAATCAGATTTTATTCTGTTACATCTCTGAACAATGCATGATTGAAAAGTAAACAAGAAATATAACCGACTTTGTGCAGCCGACATATTTGGCTTATTTCGGTGTGAAGCTGGGAGACCAAGCCATGTCTTGGGTTCCCAATAAGGTCTGCAAAAACTGTGTGGAGAGCCTACGGCAGTGGACCAATGGTGAGAAGAAAAGTCTAAGTTTCGGTGTACCAATGGTATGGCGAGAGCCGAAAGACCATTTTGGTGATTTTTATTTTTGTATTGTGATTGTTAAAGGCTTCAATCGCCACAAAAAATCTAAGTGGGATCATCCTGATCTTAAATCTGAAAGGAGACCAATTCCACGTAGCAGTGAAGTTCCTATACCAGTGTTTACTGGATTATTAGAGCTTTCAGCATCAGACTCCGATGAGGGGCAAGATCTGGAGTTTTTGGCAGGTGAAAACAGTGGAAGCGATTATGAAGGAAGTTCTTCAACACCTCAACCATTCAGCCAAGAAGAATTCAATGACCTAATACGAGACCTAAATCTGTCCAAGCAAGCATCTGAGCTTTTAGCGTCCAGGCTCAATGAAAGAAATTTTCTCAAACCAGAAGTTAAAATAACATTTTATCGGAAAAGAGAAGAGTTTCTTCTTCCTTATTTCAGCCAAAGGAAGATTTTGTTTACTGTAATGACATCCCTGGACTTCTGCTCCAAATGGGACTACAAGACTACCATTCCGAAGACTGGCGTCTTTTTATAGACAGTTCCATCAGAAGCTTGAAATGCGTTCTGTTACACAATGGTAACCGTTATGCATCTCTTCCCATTGCTCACTCAACAACACTTAAAGAAGAGTATGAGATATCAAAACAGTATTGCAGAAAGTCCGTTATTATGAGCATCAGTGGTCAATTTAGGTTGATCTAAAAATGGTAAACTTCTTGGCTAGCAGTCAGGATACACAAAATACCCATGCTTCATGTGCCTTTGGGATAGCAGGGCAAGGTAAGATCATTGGACAAGAGTGACATGGCCTGCAAGGGAAACCATGACTGTAGGTAAAGAAAATATCATCAACAAGCCACTGGTTGACAAAAATAGATCATTCTTCCACCGCTTCATATCAAATTAGGTTTAATGAAACAATTTGTTAAGGCTTTGGACAAATCTGGCAATTGCTTCAAGTATATTTGCAGATCATTCCCCGGATTGAGCAATGAGAAGCTGAAAGCTGGGTTTTTTGACGGTCCTCAGATTCGGAAACTCATCAACAATCGAAATCACCTTGAAGCTTCTTCATGGAACAGTTTTGTTTTAGTTGTCAGGAACTTCTTGGGTAATAACAGAGCAGAGAATTACGAAGAACTGGTGCAAGATATGATCGCTAACTTCAGAAACAGAGGAACAAATATGAGTATCAAGGTGCATTACCTGCACAGTCATTTAGACAAATTTCCAGGTAACCTTGGGAACTTCAGAGGAACAAGGCGAGAGGTTCCATCAGGATATGAGGGTGATGGAGGAGAGATATCAAGGAAGATGGGACATACATGTGATGACTGACTACTGTTGCAGCCTCCAGCGCAATCGCACCAACGACACATACAAAAGAAAGTCGAGCAAACAGCGATTTGCTAATGCATTACCATAGACAATTAACATATTAATTAATTAATTAGACATAGTTAGTTTTTCTTCTATAACACTATTACACATATTTTTGAACAAATTTCTGCATGACTATTAACAGTTTCACTACTATTTGTTAGTATACTATTATACTTCATGCAATTCTTGACAAATTCCAAACACGGTGCATACATTATTTAATTAATTTTCATTATCTCGTAAAATAGAGCCAATCTAGCAAAAGCACTTACATATTCTAAATCAGCATAGTTGAATTTATATAAAATGATTCAAATATCACTGGCAATGAATTCACTGTTTACCAGTGTAATTTGCCCATAAAAAGTTTACAATGAAAAGTATCTTGTCATTCAAACCTGGAAATGTTGCAGATATTGTAATGACTCTTGTCAAATTTTCCCCACACATTGATCCAGCAACTATAGAAATAGTGTAATTGGTTTCAATTCTGGGCTTGAATAGAAACTTGACTGACTTGCTACTAACCTCTGAGTATCTCATTAACACATCATCAATAGGTGAAAGAATCTGTTAGAAGGGAAACATCAGAGCAATTTAAACTTTAGAAGAACATTTACAAATCTCTTAGGGAAATCAAAAATTATAAAATGCAAAGTCTTACACTGGCATTTATGATCAAATCACTTCCGGATAGCACAGTAGCATTAATATAGTATTCCTCCCAAATCAATACAGCGTTTCTGTATTCAATATCAAGGTCAGACAAGATCTCCTTATGTATCAAACTCAAGTTCCTACTTGAAAATTCTCTTGTGGCATTTATCTTGAAACTCAGCTTTGTTTGAGCTATAAAAAATTTTTTTATTAAATATTCTAATATAATTACAATATTCATAAATTAGCTCTTTATCGTAAATATAAAATATTTTATTGATAAAAATTTGACAACAACTAGATAAGAATTTAAATATTAATATTTAAATTTCTTACCATCAGAAATCACATTAATCAGATTTATAAATGTTATTCCACCAGATGGAATTAATATATTTTTTGAACTTGTCTCAAGAAAAACATCCACTAAATAATCATTCCTAATATAAATTATACTGTCATTAGTTTGACTAATATTATGTAATATGTAGACAGTTTCATTAAAAACTGACTCATATTCTTGTTGTTCCATATTCCTAAAGCATGATAAAACAATCATTAAAACTGCTAAATTATCTGAAAAAGAAAAGAAAGGTTGGTTAATTTAATGAGAATAACTGAAGTAGACATGCATGTATCTTAAAAAAAGAGTGAATTATAGCAACGCTCGAATAAGGCAGCTCATTTAGTTCACATATTTAAAATGAAACACTCTTTAACTAATAATTTGAAAAATATATTTATCATGTTTCCTACCTTCTGGATGCTGGTTTTTAAAATGTGAAATAAGAAACTCTACAGCTTTAGTACTGTCATTTTGAACTAATACAAAGCCATAATCAATGCCATGGGTAAGATCCAGAAAAATCTCAGTTAACACGGCTTGTTTATCATTCCAGTCCTTAACACAAACAGGCTGCTGAAGTATATAGTCAAGGAAGTGTTTAATATATGACTGCTTACAGCAGCATTGGTTGTGTTAAAAGTCATAAAATTAGATTCTAACAATATACAATATCAAGGGGTTTTGCATAAAAGTATATCAACACTTAAGGAAATTCAAGAATTTAAAAAATGAAATTAAAGTCTATCTAACTATGTCATTGTTGTTGACACATTCAGAATGTGTATAAAGTTAATGCGTTGTTAAAATATCAGTGCAGAAATAGCTCATTAGTATCAAATGAGGAGTTTTATAAAAAATACAAAGTACTTCAATGTCAAGATAATAATTATGACTTTTTTGGAATGAAATTAAAAAACCCAACATTTACTTCAATTAAACTAATTACTTCCTACATTATGTTTTGGCTATATTGCCATTTTTTTTGTTTGCTGTAGTATATGTATCATAATTCATCATATATTCAAGGGCAGACTTGTGTCAGTTAAGGCCTGGGCACAGAAGAAAATATTGGACCCTTTAGAAAAAGAGAGATGTATCAATGGGTTTTAAATTGGGCTCTGAGGTGCTCCTGAATATTCAGGAATCATGAGTGTGCCCCCACTGTGCCCGTTCTTATGTATTATATAAAAAAACTATATACATTTATTATATATATTAAAAGAAACCTTATAGGTGACATCTGTAAAAATCCCTGTCATGTTTGAGACTTTTCCATTTTCATTAAAGAAGCACATCTCTGTAGGATAGCATGAGTAAAAGAACTTAGATTTTTTAAATAAATAACAATGTAATTTTTTTTCATACATAGCATTTTACATGATGGTTAGTTTAATGAGCTATTTTATATTATATCTCCAATTATCATTTTTACATTGGACACACATTGAAAATATACCGCTAATAATTAAATTCATTGAGTAGGATTCAAGCCAACAAGGAAAACAATAAAGTACAATACATAAAACAAACAAAACAAGAAAGCATTTTAGTTGTTTATAAAAAAAAACACAATATGATTACAAAAAAATTATAATATATTAGATGAATATTTTAAAAAGCAACCACAAAAAATAATGATGAAAAAGAGTTCAAATTTCAACAGGTAGATGGTATTTTGATCAGAAATGACACAGGTCATAATAAAGCAGTCAAACAAATAATGACAAATAGCACATGACAGATCATTGGCAGGTCATATAGGTCCCAAGAAAACATTATAAATAATTAGAAGGTATTGTTATTGGCCAGATCTTAGGAAAGATATTAATCAGCATATTCCAGAGATTGATATAGCTGAAAACAATGACATGAGTAAAATAACTTTTGCAACACATCAGTACAAATAATACAAACAGAAAAGTTATATCTAACAAACCAGGCAGAACAAAAATAACTACATGAAATTAAATTAAATACTAATGAAGCACAAAAACCAATTTATTATGACATTCCTTTAAAATACAGAGATGATGTAGAGAAAAATAAATCATTTACTGAGTAATGGTATGATAAAATAATAAGAATCCTCTTATTGTTTTTCCAGTGGTAATAGTTATGAAAAAGAATAGCAAACTCAGATTATGCTGTGATCATAGAAATTTGAAGTCATAAAACAATTATAGATATACAACCATTACGGAAAAAAGATGATTTAGTACAGAAAGTCTCAAAGGCTAACATGTTTACACATTCAAATTCAACCAGAAATCAAGAGAGATGGAACAAAATTCAAATCAAAATGTAGATTTAATAACAAATGAAAGGTTTTATTAATGGAATGTCATGTCATTGGGTCTTGTAGACAGTACAGCAACAATTACAAAAAAGATAAAATACACAAAGGTGTAAAAAATATTAAAGATCATGTAGTTGATACATGTATTTGTATTTACAGTAAGTATTTGTAAGATCGTATCGACAGTTTAAAAAAATTTATAAAAATTTCAGAAGAAAACAATTTGACAGTATCACCTGCAAAAAAAAATACTATGAAAAGCATTGATTTTCTAGGTAATCATATTGGTCAAGGGAACATTAGGCCCAGTGAGACTATCAAATAAGTGAAGTCCCTGTAAGGATGAGATGAAATCTCTTAGATCCTATAAACCACTAATGGAACAGTTTTTATGGTGCCCTTCTTTCAACCCCACCATAGCCGTGGAGGCACTACGTGAGATATATTGGGAACTTGAGCCAAGACCTGAAAAATTTCCTTGGTCCTCACTGGTGATCAAACCAGGTCGACAGTCAAGCGCTTTAACCCATGACCATCCAGGACGGGTGGTCGATTGGTGTAGAGCACTTGACAGTCGACAATAGGGTCCCGGGTTCAAATCTCAGACCATCAAATAGAAAATTTCAATACTGAAGTACCCAAGCAAAAAAAAAATAGATAAAAAATAAGATGATGTAGTTTTTATAGAAAATGTATTCCTAACTTTGCTTCCTTAGTTGCACCATTAGTAAAACTAGCAAAGAAAAACATGCAAGTTGAATTTACTAAAGAATTTGAGGATCCACTAAAGAAAATTAAACTCTATTGACCACAATAAAAAAGATTAATGCTCACTATGGACTAAGGGCATTGGTTAGACATTACTTCAGGAACATGATGGTTTTAATAAGTCAATACGTTATCTAAGTAAAATATTATCTGATACAGAAAGCAGATATTCAGACATTGAGCTTGAGTGTTTAGCTTTAGTTTGGTCTACAATAAAACTAAGAAGAAACTTTTGTTCTAGTTGATCACAGAACTTTTTTTTTAAATGTAAACATTGTGAGGAAGCTAATTACTGAAAAAAAATCAGAAGATTGAGGATTGGGGCAACATTTATTTCACTATGGTATTTTATGGCCTGATATCAAGCCAAGACATAATGATGTTTAAAAAAAATAGAAATAATTGTAATTTTTAAAACAATACTTCACCTGGAAATTTAGCTGATATTTTGATAATTTCTGTTAAAACATCTTCACAGATGTATTCAGCAGCCACAGAAATTGTATAATTTGTCTCAAGTTTAGGCTCAAATGTAAAATGAAAAATCTTGTCATTGTTTACATTGCTGGCCTCTAAATTTCTTTTTAAAGCATCATCATTAGCTGGGGATATCTGTATACAAAAATTTATAAGTAATTTTGAATGAGGAAGTCAAAGAATAAAAATTGTATCAAAAGAAAAAAAAGAATTTCTTACACTAAAATTTATGTTCACATTGCTCCCAGAAAACAAAGTGGCTGTAATATTATATTCCTTGCCAATCAGAACAGAAGCTTTATATTCCATATTTAGGCCAGACAAGATTTCTTTATGTATCAGATTCAAGTTCCTACTGAGGAACTTTTTTGTAGCATTTACTGTGAAGTTCAGTTGTATAGGAGCTAAAAAAAAAGTTTAAAAATATAAGTTAAGTAATAATCAATTACATGTATTAAGTATATGGATAAAAAGCTGCAGCATTTGTGAAAGCCCATTTAAATAATGGTGAAATAAAAGTAGAACAAAAACTAAATTAGTAATCTGAGGTTGATAAATTAAAATCAAATTTAGCCTGTCAAATAGCTTACCATTGTAGAATATAGAGCTTCCGAGATTTATAGAATGTAAGCAACCGGGTGGAAGAAGTGTAGTCTGTGAGTTTGTCTCACATGACAGATCAAGAAACACTTCTACTAAATAATCATTTTTAACATAGATAATAATGTCATGAGTATTGCTGACATTGTGTAGTAAGTATATACTTTTATTGAAAATTTCATTTCCTTGATGCTCATTATTTTGAAAACAAGACAAAATGATCACCAAAATAGTTTGGTTATCTGAAAAAAAAAGTACCTCAAAAAATGATGATGTTTAAATAGTTATATTTTCAATATGATAAATAAAAATATATCCAAATTATAGGAATTACTGAAAAAATAGAAGCGTTTGTTTATTTTATCACAAAATTTCTGCTTTTAAAAACCTACTACATGTACATTGTATAACTTTAACTGTATTAAATCCAGGCTTACTTTGCATTTGATTACAAATCAAGAGTTCTACCTGTCAAGTGACATCATTCTTGATACAACATACCATGACATTATGATAGAGTCTTACAATTACAAATTTATTGTGCTGCCGAGTTTACTAATTAATGAGGTATCAAGAGACTTAAAATGAAGCTTTTTAGAAAACATTAGCTAAATTTAAATCATCTAGCTTAATTATTTTTAGTTTTACGCATTTGTATTTACTTCTAATTTGAAAAGAGAGTCTATAACACAGACTAAATATTTGGCTAAATGAAGCAAAATTGTATATTTTCAACAAACTACTAACTTACTTTCCATATTCTGATAGTTTCCAATGGTTGTCAGATGCTGCACTAACTCTGTGCTGTCATTTTTTACTAATACGTAGCCATCAAAATCATCAGTTATTAAATCCATGTGAATTTCTGTTATAAAATGTTTATCATCAAACCAGTCTTTGACACATACAGGCTGTTAAATAACATATTTTTTTAAAACTCCATTGTTTATTCATGTTTAAGGCTTTACATTTTTTTGCAATGCATTAAAAAGTTGTGGACGTATTTTATGAATAAGAACTTAGCAGTTAAAATTCTTGATTTCACATATTTTATGATTATCAATAACATACCTTATTATGTGGATCTAGCAATGTATCTGTCACAATTTTAAGATTTTTGTTCACTGGCATTGGGCACATTTCTAAATAGAGACATTTAATAAGTAAATTTTTCATTCATTTATCATTTTTTTCTGACTTTTTTTTTTTACAATCATACAAATATTAAGCTTTTCATAGATTTATGAAAAAGAAAATTTAATCAAAAGAGATTAAAAGGAATTTTTTTTTGATAGCAAAAACAAATATATTTTGTAAAAAAAATATTTGTTACTAAGATAATATCTGGGCTATAAAAATGGGCATTATTTTATGTTAAAAGTTAACCGAAAAAAATCATATCACTAAAGGCAGATTACATTTATGTATCAGAAAAACATATACATGTATTGTATTTGGGCTTTGAGATCAAATTATTTTCCATGATTGTAATGATAATTTTAGATCATATGTAGATGTTTATCAAAGTATGTAAAAATGTCTACTTTTTATAATAGTAAAATATAATAAAAAAATAGGTGGGTTTTTTTTCATATCGTCAATTTCAAATATCCTTACTCCTTTTTAAACAACTATTAAAATTTTACCTGGATATGCAACTGATATTCTGATAACTTGTTCAAGAACTTCCTCACAATATGACTTAGCGGCCATTAAAATTGTATAATTAGTATCAAATCTCGGTCGGAAAAGGAACTGGGCATTCTTTTCATTTTCTGAATTACTAGTCAGTAGATTTTTAGTCAAGGAATTATCATCAGCAGGTGATAGGATCTGTAAAGGAAATGTAACATCTATTTATTATCAGTAAGGATAAACAAAAACAATTGCATCAGTGGAAAACTAAGATCTATACATGTAAAACATTCCTTACACTGAAATTAATGGTCACATTACTCCCTGAAAGCACAGTGGCTGTGATATTATATTCCTTGTTTATCAGAACTGATTCCTTGTAATTAACATCAAACCCTGTCAACATCTCTTTATATATAAGACTCAGTTCTTTACTGTGAAAAGCCTCTGTAGTATTTACTTTGAAGGTTAACAGTGTTTCTGGTATATATATATATTAAAGAACAGATTAACTACATTAACAGCTGAACTGATTAAAAGAATTGAATGAAATATTTCATGATTTACATTAAAGGCTGGAAGTTAACTTAATATTGGTGAAAATGGTGTTATCAAGCATTATTGCTACGACATAATTTTTAATCAAAATATATCCTACCATTATAATACACAGATTGTTGAAGATTTATAACCTCTAAGCCACCAGGTTGAAGAAGTATATTCTGTAAACTTGTATCATTTGAGAATTCAAGAAAAACTTCTACTGTATAGTTATTTTTAATATAAATTATATTATCTGAAGTCTGATTGATATTGTCCAATATGTAAATTCTGTTTTGGAACATAGTTTTATAACTCTGGGATTTAATGTTTTGAAAACAAGATAAAACAATCATCATAAAATCTTTAGTATCTGAAAAAAAATAGGAGTAAAACTTATGGCAGGGTTAGATAAAAATAAACTTAAATAATATAACAATATTCATTTTCTTTCACAATTTCAAATTCTACACAAAAGCTGAAGAAAAACATAATAATAAAAATTTTATTAATTTATTTGACAATAGGTAAATATATTTTCTAAATATGTACAGTATCAATATATGCCTTAATTGAACTTGTAATTTTTTTATTGATTCAAAATTTTAATCTGCAAAGGAGTGGAAAAACTATCAAGGATTCCTTTCACTGATTAATCTGTTTTGACAGTTTTATAAACAGTTTATTCATATTTAATTTTATTCCTTTTTTTCCTACCTCCTGACTTCTGGATTGGAATTTCAATGCTGTCATTTGTTACTGTTATAAAGCCACTTTTGTCATCATTAGTTAAATCTAAATAGATTTGAGTTACAGTAGTCTGATCACCAGTCCAGTCTTGTATACAAACAGGCTTAGAAATTTTAGGAAAAAATTATGATTGAACAAATGCAATGTAACATTACTTAAATAGCTTTACGGTTATGTGCACAGTTTATTAAAGATGACTAATAATAAAATGTTCCCGGAAAATCATTTGAATAAAAAATATTATAAATGCATTTAATGAAACATTAAACATATCTGCATTTATTATATTGTAAATTCATCTTTATTACAAGAAGACAGGTTTTTATGCTGCCTGAATATAACAATTTTATTTTTAATTAACGACAAATATGAGAACAAACCTTGAATGAATAATTTTGTATTGACAAAAAGTCTGCCATATTTAATTCTCTTTCAATTCTGTGACATATCCCTGAACAAAAAATATATTATGTCCTAAGGTCAAAGTTATGTACTTTAAAAGAATTTGAAAAAGAAATTGAGCAAGGAGATGGAATAAATATAGAAAATATTTTCATTTCCATTATGTGGAGAATTTTTTTCATATTTGTTAGTTGTTATATTAGTAATTAAAAATTCAAAAAAGAATGTGATAAGCACACATTAACAAGCTTTATTTATTTATAAAGTAATAATCAAATTTAATGCTAAAATTTTACAACGTAAGAATCAGCAGTTTCATTATCTACATTAAATAGGCCATTCTTAAATTTTTATGACCAATTAAAGAAAAAGTTAATTATGATGCTGAGCTTACATACAAGTGTCACAAATGTATTTAAAACAAGTGTTAGATAAGGAAAGGTTATTGAAGTATTAAAAGAATTCATTATTATTTTACCAATCCCAGATTCAAAACATACAACTATTTTTGTACAGCTTTACGGATGGCAGTTTAAAAAAGCTGAGAATTCAGAAAAACGTATTTAATACAATGATTCTTATGATACAATTATTGATATTTATGAACCTGACAATATTCTGTTTTTTTAGTGATCAACCTTTAATTGCTTTACAACACACCAGTGGATCACAACCTTTAATTGCTTTACAACACACCAGTGGATCACAACCTTTAATTGCTTTACATCACACCAGTGGATCACAACCTTTAATTGCTTTACAACACACCAGTGGATCACAACACACAATTTGTGAACCAATTAAATGCAATAATTTAAACTATAATTTCTCTTTTCGAGCAACTGTTCAAATTTACCTGGGACTGCAGATATTTTGATATCTTGCATCAGAACTTCCTCACAGAATGATTCAGCAACCATATGAATTGTGTAATTAGTTTCAAGTATAGGTCGAAATTTAAACTGGAAATTCTTTTCATTGTCTGAATTTCTTTTGAATTGGTTTCTAGTCATTGCATTATCATCAGCAGGTGATATAATCTGTCAACAAAACATATAATCTGATTTGTTAATGATTCAAATTGATAACAAGGAAAAACAGAATGGTGGCCTTCTTCAGACAAAGTGTTCAAGGCCGAAAATGGTGAAATGTAAACATGAAATAAAGTACCTGCGATCCAGGGCAACATCAATCAGAAGGTACAAATATTGGTAGCCTGAGTTGTGACATATCAGTGGAAAATTAAGACAAAATATAGAATTCCTTACACTGAAATTCATGGTCACATTACTTCCAGAAAGCACAGAGGCTGTAATATTGTATTCCTTGTCAATAAACATGGACTCCTTGTAGTCAATATTGAACCCTGACAACATCTCTTGATAAATCAGACTCAGTTCTTTGATTTGCAAGTCCTTTGTGGCATTTATTTTGAAGGTTAAAATGGTTTCTGCAGACATATTTAGAGAACAAAGATATGAATAAGGAATATAAAATGATGTATTTTAAATATCCGTACAATATTAAATTATCTATTTTAAATATGAGTAGCCAAACTAATACAGTGTATTGCTACATACAAATGGAGTAAAAAACAATTGTTAATTCAAAATTACAGAAATGTATTATTAAAAAATAATAATAAAACATATCTTACCTTTGTAAAGCATACATTTTCCAAGATTTATAATCTCTAAGCCACCAGGTTGAATAAGAATATTCTGTGAACTTGTGTCATTTGAGAATTCAAGAAAAACTTCTATTGTATAATTATTTTTTACATAAATTAAGTTATCAGAAGAGTGGCTGATATTGTGCAATATGTAGATTTTGTCTTTAAACAGATTTTTAAAATTCTGTTGTCTGATGTTTTGAAAACAAGACAAAATGATAACCACAAAATCTTTTTTATCTGAAAAATTGCAAGCATTATGCATTATGTATTAACATACTCTCAGGAAATCTACGTATTTTATTATGCAAGTTGTAATTACCATAAAAGTTTAATTGAATTAGCTCAATTAAGACAGGATGTTAGGATTTTCTTCAATATTGTTGAAAATATCTCTTAATAACTTAATATATTGATTAAAGAAAAACCCTCAGCAATAGAATTAGTTCATGATGATTTATTACTATGCTTATTTATAGTAATTAAAATCTGGTCAAGAATATGGATTTTATTAAAATTTAAATAACTATCAAGACTCCCTTTTTTAGTAGACATTTAAAAATAATGCTAGCTGATTTTTCCTACCTCCTGAGTTTAGGTATTGCGCTTGTGAATTAAAATTTTGTATTCCTCCAGTTGTTTCACTCCTTACTATTACAAAGCCACTTGTATCAGTATCGGTTATATCAAAATTAATTTCAGTTACTGTGATTTGATTATAATCCCAATCTTGAATACATACAGGCTAGAAAAATTTGCAAAAAAAAAAAAGTGAAAAAAGAATGTGAAAATAAGTCCTAGTGAATATCTAGCTATTTTTTTGTAATAAAATTTCAATATTTTTCATGTTATTTTTGTATTTTATTAATGATAATTCAATCATTCCTTGATTTCATTTATCCTTTTAAAGTATATAAAAAAGTGCATCAATGAGTCATATTCAAAAACTGACAGTGGGTGCCCATTTCCTAGATTTTAGATTTTCATATAGAATATACAGCTTAGTAGAAACACACTTGACAAACATTACAACATACCTTGTAAGAATAATTTTGGATTGACAAAAACTCTGCCATATTTAATTCTGTGTCAATTTCATTTCTGTGACATATTTCTGAAAAGTATATTTACAAAAATAATAAAACTTTCGATCATTTTTGTTTCATATAGTTTAAAATAATTTAGAATATTTAAATGAATATTTATATATATATATGTTGATGTTATTTTTTATATGTTAAATATTAATCTCCTTAAAAAGAATAAATACATCGATCCCTTATTTTTTTAGAGAAAAACTTCAGCATTAATTAATTTGTCAATAAGTATAATTTTTAAAAGTTTAGATCTACAAAAAACTGACCAATATCAATGAAGAATTAAAGAACAAAAGATCGTGAAATTATCACATTAAATTATTATTTGATTGGCAGAAAAACTCAAAAAACAACTAAAAATTATTTGTTAATCAGAGGCCAACATTCGGAATATGTAATTTTTTAAACAAAATAAATAAAAATTGAAACCTTTTTTTAAATAAATTTGAAATTATTTTTAACAATATTTCATTTTCCTTTATTACAATTAAAATGTAGGAGCTAAATCTGCTACAAGCTATAATATAACAAGATAAAAGCAAAAAGGGTAAAACTTTATAAGTGTTAAATAATTTAGTGTCAAATTTTAACACTCTTTTCCACATTATGAAGAACTAAAAAAAATTGGAAATCAACAGCTAATGAAATGCTCACCTGGAAATGCTGCTGTTATATTGATGAATTGAGACAAGTTTTCCCCACAATTTGATCTGGCCTCTACAAGAATTGTGTAATTAGATTCAAAGCTAGCAGTGAATGAAACTTGAGCCATTTTGTTATTCTTCATCTGATTAACTGATTGAATGTCTTTTATCCAAGGCTTATTATAACTGGGTGATAAAATCTTAAAGAAAATGTATTAGATTAACAAAACAGATCAGATCATGAAATAGTACTAAATGAACATTTTAAGTCAACAAAATAAATTTTAGGTAATAACTTCTTACACTGTAATAAAAATTCACATTACTCCCAGAAAATACTGTCGCTGTAAAGTTGTATTCCTTGCCAATTTCAACTAGATCTCTGTATTCAACATGAAGGCCTAATAACATCTCTTTTAAAATGAAAGTCACATTTTTCGACAGAGTTTCTTCACTTGTATGTAACGTGAATTTTAACTGTGTTTCAGCTATAACAAGTGTAAGGAAACAAAAATCCAGAAAATAATGTATTTAAATGATGATAGAGTGAAATATTCAAGTTAAAAATATCTTTTTCTTTAATACCCTCAGTAAATGTTGGATGACATAAAATATTTGTTTACTACTTAAGAAGAAAAAATAAATACCATAAATTAAAATAAGTTAGTGTCGCATACCATCCGTTAGAGCCTGATTTCCGAGACTTATGGATTTAAAACCACCAGGTGGAATATGTAGATTTTGAGAACTTGTTTCATTAGAAAACTCCAGAATAACTTCTATTCTGTAATTATTCTTTATATAAACTATATTATCAAAAGTATGGCTGACATCATGCAGTATGTATACACTTTCATTGAAAATTGCTGAATATTCCTTAAAGCTAATATTTTGAAAACAAGATAAAATAATCAGCAGGATAACTTGATTATCTGAAAAGAAAGATGAAATATTTATTAGAATATTTTTACTTAGCAGAATAAAATATTTTACTGGATAATGGTTCAAAACAATCAGTAAAATAACTGATTTATCTGAATGAAAAGAGACATGAAATATTTATTAGAATAAATTAACTTAAATGAATAAAATATTTCACTAAAAAGGAGTTTTAAATAATTTTATTAATTTTTTTTCCTTACCTGAATATCTCTGATATTCAGCAGAAGAAGTTAAATTTTTTATTTCTTCTGTGATTTCTTTTTTAAAGACTACAAGGCCCCCACTAGCATCCTGTGTTAAATCTATGTTTATTTCTGCTATTAAGTTAGTCTTTTCACTCCAATCATTAAAACAAACGGGCTGTTGATATAAAAAGATAAAAAATTATAATAATGAAAGTGTATTTAGCTGTAGGGGAGACCAATGATAGTTAATGTCTTGTTGAGATAGACACATTAAAATTAATAATTCACCCAAAAGTGAAAGATTTCAAAAGTTTTAAGTTGGACTAAATTGCTATTAGTGAAATATTTTTAGTAATTTTTATGTTTCAAATACAGTTAAAAGAATTTCATTACTTCTTTCATAAGCTACCTGACAAGCAAGGTGCATAATGGTGGCTTAACATCATAGTCTTTTTTGTGCCAATCGGATGCATAGATTGCTTGATGTAAGATGTTTAATTATCTTCTTAGGCTATTTGTAGGTGAATTTATGCTATGAGTGTATTGAGTCTAGTTGATAAAAAGGCCATTGGGACCATTCAATAATAATGTTACACTATTTGTCTTGATTTTGGATACACACACACACGTAACCCTCTTAATATGCCTTATTCTCTCCCCCCATGGCATTACATAATAAGGGAATGATCTGTTAAAGACCAGTTGATACAAAATCAAATAACTAAAAATTAACTTTTTTAATACTAAAAAAATTAAAGTTACAACTAATTTCTAAATTTGTTATTTGATTTTATTGAAACTATGTGTATTTAATAGCATACTAGTGTTATTCAGACTACTACAGAAAGAAAAAAACAAAATCAAGATATTTCAATTATTTGTATCTTTTTTAAATAAAAGGGGTAGCCAAATATTATAGCTTTTATAGTCACATACAGCTCTTTATGAGATTAGTCCAGCTCCCATTGAGCCAATTTATTCTTTTATTAAATCACTTTGTGCACTACATTTTTATAAAATGACTTAAAATTATTTTTACTATATAAAAACTTTAAAAACCGAAATGTGGCTCTAACCAAACTTTAATGTGGACACACTATGTAATAGCCTAACAACGTTAGTGTATATATACACTGTATCATATTGCATTGCTGAAGCTACTTTATAAAAGACACAAACTTTACATTATGAGTTGTGAAAATGTTGGAGAGGTTGGATAATGTTTGAGACACTAAAATATGTTTTCCAATCTGGTCTAGCTCTATGACTATATTTGCATCTCTGTGTCTCAAACTTAGACTTAGTCAAAGAGACCTTGTCTCTGTAAATTAATTTTTACAGTTCTACATTACAGATTTAAAAAATGAATAAAGATATATTTAATATAAAGATATGAATACGTTGTCTTGATTCTATACATATATATCATGAAATAATTCCTAATTTCGTAATAGAGACAATGTTATTATTATATTCAGATCAAAATATTGAAGGAAAATTCAAATCAAATCAGCCGAATGATTACAATTAATCTTGATTAATTTACTTCTATTACGTCTTTCGGCTACTAATGGTAATAAAAATGAATTTAAAATAATTTAATTCACAGAGCTACAATTTGACATATGTTACATTTTTGAGAAAATATGTACATAATAAAAAAAAAGGCAGTGGCTACGGTTCGATCCGACCGAACCCGTATTTTTTTTACTTACGGTACCAGCCATAGATAATATTGCTCCACACCCTAACCCTATCTCTAACCCTATCCCTAACCCTATCTCTAACCCTATCCCTAACCCTAATCCTGAAAAAAAAAAATTCTGAAAAAAAAAATTATGTTGTTATATAGTTTAGTGCAGCGACTCGGCCGCTATGCAATAATAAGTAAGGCTGGTACCCGAAAAAAAAATACGCGTTCGGTCGGACCGAACCGTAGCCACTGCGTAAAAAAACGCAAATTTTTATTTTACTACAAAAGTGATGCGTTGTTTTGGCTCGTGTCCAGCAGACATGATATTATGTTTGCAGTAGTTTCCCTTACCTTGAAAGTTACTTCCTCCAAATTTTGGATTCCACTCGAGGGACATAAAGTATATTTGTCCATATCATTGGTGTCTTTAAAAAAAGATTTAAGTAGAATAATAAAATGTTGAATGCAACTATTTAAATAAAGAGATTATCAGTTATCGCAGTATATTTGTAAAAGCGTGGGTACCGGCAAAGAAGAATTTGACGGCGGACGCAACTGGGGCCCATCATAGGTCGGGGCCCCAACATTTGGACAGGCTTTTTTAAAGGCCCAATCTTTCAATCTTTTCTTCAGTGCCCGGACTTCAACCACTGCCATCATAGTGCTTTCGAAGGCAACGCTTCACGTTTCAACCGACCATTGACATAAATAAGGGAGGGGGGGTGGTCCGCACTTTATTTGCTGGGTGTGCAGTGCCATAACATTCCAGAATACAAAACTTAATTAAACCATGGCATTCCAAATCCGTTTTTTATTAGCCCCCCACCCACCCCCCCAATTATTAGCCCTCCCCCTTGCCCCTTATAATCAAATAAAATTAATTGATTCCTTGGTGGATCATTCTAAAAACTCGATTGTTTATTTATTTATTTTGCTGCGGCACATGTGCTATTTACGTCATTGCAACCGACCTCAATTCATCTCTGGATACCAAACAACCATCTCTTTTAATTGGATAAAATTAAACCAAACTCGGGAACTTAAAATATGTTTTCAAACCACATCTGCGGCTAAACCCGAGATTTGCGCCTAAATTATTATTTTTTTTTTATTTAAATTATTCCGTTCTTTTATAGTCCATGCAGTAGCGTGACTAGAATGGGGGCGATTTTCCGGTCGGAACTTCGTTTGCCGTCTTCCAGGGGAGGCATCAGCGGTACATAGTACTTTTTGGCAAGTGAATAGGAAGGAAATTAACTTCATCTGAAGATTAATTTCTTAATTAGGAATAAGATTTCATCTTTGAGATTTATTGTGTGTTATTAAGTATGTGATTTATATTAAAAACAAAAAGAAACTTTTTAAAAAAAAATAAAGCTTACAATTTGTAAAGTTTTCTATCCTTTCTTTGAAAATAAAGTCGATTGTCTTTGAAATAGTCTCTCCGCATTTTGAAATCACTGTAATTCTCACTGTACAGTTCCCCTCGTGTGGGGGAATAAAGGAAAAAGTAGCCGTTTTGATGGTGACATTGTTTTCAGTTATTACTTCCAGAGCTTGCTCCCAACTATTGTCTGTCATGGTTAACTGCGGTTACAAAAAAAAAATAAAAAGCAAAATGTGTGAATGAAACTGAAGGTCTAATTCTCCTTTTCTTTGACTCTACTGCGCCCATGTTCTGGGTTTAAAAAACAGATCATTTCTTACTTCCGCACAGCCCCGTAGCGTGAAAATCAGCGGCCAGGCATTATACAGCAGGGGCCAGGCCAATAGCGGGGGGGGGGGCAGGAAATAAATGATACTAAGTAGAGCAAATAAGCTGAGGGGGCAAGACAAAACGCAAGGGGGGGGCTGTCCCCCTCCCCCCCCCCACCCTCACGCTACGGGCCTGCTTCCGCATGAGATTAGAAAAATACTATCTCCTACTTCAAGTCAATAATTATCAAAATGAGACAAAATGACTTTGTAAGGAAAGTCATGTTACAGTCAGGGTTGCCCATAGATATGGCCCAGATTATCTTCTCTAGGGGCGCCGAACCGTTGAAATTTTCAGCAGGAAATAACTTTATTCATTAAAGAAACCTTTGATCACTGTATGGTCTTGACAAACAAATATTCATTAAAAAAAAAGAAAAAAATTAATACGTTATTTTTTTTTTAGTTAATGAATTGAAAAAGCCCACCTCTGAAACAAACTTCACTTCCAACGGCGCGTTGACAGTAGCAGAGAAGGATGTTGCCTCACCAACATACATTTCAGACCCAGTGGTGATGTCAAAATCTTCTAATACGTCACGGTGCACAATGCTCACGTTTTTTATCAAAGTCTCGTCTGCTGATGAGACTGTGATGATAATAATGTTCCCTTCTGAAAGAAATTAAAAAAAAAAAAAACTTTATAAACTCTATACTCAGACCTAATCAAACATGTATCTTGATCTTTCATTATTGTCCATTATTGAATAGCGTACATACATGTGTGTTGAGCACTCGACTGCCGGCCTTAGAGTAACAGGTTCGATCTTCGGTAAGAACCAAAGGAATTTTCCAGTTCCCTAAAGGCCATCGACTTTAAATGGGTACATGACTTAAGTTGGGGAAGTAAAGGAGGCTGGGTGTTGTGCTAACCATATAAAAGCCGAAACAGATGAAGATGAATTCATCTGCCCCGATCTCCCTTTAGGGATAAGGGAACTTAACTTTTTTTTAACACATATAGAGCTTAGAATAATGTCTGTTCCCAAGTCTTGAGCATCATTAAGAATCATGTGTCAACATACAAAATAAGCCACATGTACGATTTTCCCTCCCTGATTAGATCCCCCCCCCCGATTAGATTTCCCCTCCCTGATTAGTACTAACTCTATTTAACAGGGTTTTTTTTATAATGGCACAACTATGTTATTAAAGACGTAATTGGGTCTCCATATATGTAACCCACTTGGTTACTGAAAATCGTATTACAATGAAAAAAATTTAAAACGTAGCCTACTTAAGTAACCGGTACTTTACAATGCCCGTAGCGTGCGGGGGGGGGGACAGGGCCCTCTCCCAGCGTTTCTGTTCAAAACATTATCCACTCATTGAGCAAGGAAAGGGGAACCCAAACTATTGTCAGGGGCTCCGTGCATTTCGAAATTTACTTTTTTTTATTGGTGAAAATTAAAGGGAGGACAGAGGGATCCATTTAACATAGTTTTTTTTTTTGGGGGGGGACTCCCGAAATTCTGATTGTACCCTTGCATTGAGCCTTTTACAGGATTTGGCAGCGAAAATCATATTCTACCGCAACCTGCACCACTGGAATCGTACACCTTTAACCATTGTCCGAGTGTGAGTATAGATGAAAACCACATACAAGTATTTAAATAGCAGTGTGTTTAGCTTGCATGGGAATGTGTGTCCTAAAAGTTAAAATAGGGTGAATTTTTGTTCATTTAATCTTACCCTGAATGAAAGAACTGTTGAGCTGCACATCCTCAATGTCCTCAGCCGGTACAGTTAGATCTTGGCTGTTGTACCCGTCATAGATGTTGACTGTCACCTCAAATGTGTTGTTGTTTTCTATGTGCAACACACCGCCACATGTGTCGTTGTCGCTCCGTTTCATATACACGACGTCATCTTCATCTCCTCTGATAGACACACAAGTCAGTTCACATCTTGTCAATGAGAGGAGACACGCAAATGTGATGAAGAAGATAAGACCTAGATAAAACAAAAACAATTTTTTTTTTTTTTAAATTACCATCATGTGTCTAGAAGAGGCAAGTTGATTATAATAAGGAGAATTAAGGTCCTTGTTGAGTGAGAACAAGAGATCACTGGCGGCGGAGCAGGGGGAGGGGCAGCGCCCTAAAACTTTTAAGGGTTCGTAGCGCCCCCCCCCCCTAAAATTTCCAGTCTTCCCCCCCCACCTAAAATTTTTAACTTTGTTTAACTTTTTTAACTTTGTAATTCATTTTAGTTTATATGGATCCTTTTCATTTTCATAATTCATTTGATTTATTTCTTAAATTTAATATTTGAAAGAAATTATAACACAGCCCAACAAAAAATTTTTTTTGCGAATTGCCAAGAATGTTTGAATGAATTTATAGCAATTCATGAGTGCTGATTTCAAAACTGCCATTGCTTTTGCTGAATTGGCTCTAGTTTCTGAGATATTGGACACCCTTAAAAATATGATTGTACCTATTGTGTAAAACAAATGCAATAAGTTTGGTGTCTGTTGTTTAATTTAAATATACCAAGTTATAACTTGGTTTATTTTTTTCTCTTTTATTGCTGCTTTCTACAGACATCACGAGTTCATCACGAAGATGCTGCAAAAATAATCCGAATGTATTCTGTTACATCTGTGGAGAATACTTGATTGAAAAGCAAAGAAGAAATATAACCGACTTTGTGCAGCAGGCATATTTGGCTTATTTCGGTGTGAAGCTGGGAAACCAAGACAAGTCTTGGGCTCCCCATAAGGTCTGAAAAAACTGTGTGGAGAGCCTACAGCAGTGGACAAATGGTGAGAAGAAAAGTCTAAGTTTGGGTGTACCAATGGTATGGCGAGAGCCGAAAGACCATTTTGGTGATTTTTATTTTTGTATTGTGAATGTTGAAGGCTTCAATCGCCACAAGAAATCTAAGTGGGATTATCCTGATCTTGAATCTGCAAGGAGACCAATTCCACATAGCAGTGAAGTTCATATACCAGTGTTTACTGGATTATTAGAGCTTTTACCATCAGACTCCGACGAAGGGGAAGATCTGGAGTTTTTGGCAGGTGAAAACAATGGAAGCGATTATGAAGGAAGTTCTTCAACACCTCAACCATTCAGCCAAGAAGAACCCAATGACCTAATACGAGACCTAAATCTGTCCAAGCAAGCATCTGAGTTTTTAGCGTCCAGGCTCAATGAAAGAAATTTTCTCAAACCAGAAGTTAAAATAACATTTTATCGGAAAAGAGAAGAGTTTCTTCTTCCATATTTCAGCCAAGAGGAAGATCTTGTTTACTGTAATGACATCCCTGGACTTCTGCTCCAAATGGGAGAGTTCCATCAGAAGCTTGAAATGTGTTCTGTTACACAATGGTAACCGTTATGCATCTCTTCCCATTGCTCACACAAAAACACTTAAAGAAGAGTATGAGAATATCAAAACAGTATTGCAGAAAGTCCGTTATTATGAGCATCAGTGGTCAATTTTTGTTGATCTAAAAATAGTAAACTTCTTGCTTGGACAGCAGTCAGGATACACAAAATACCCATGCTTCATGTGCCTTTGGGATAGCAGGGCAAGGCAAGATCTTTGGACAAGAGTGACATGGCCTGCAAGGGAAACCATGAATGTAGGTAAAGAAAATAAGATCATTCTCCCACCGCTTCATATCAAATGAGTTTTAATGAAACAATTTGTTAAGGTTTTGGACAAATCTGGAAATTGCTTCAGGTATATTTGCAGATCATTCCCCGGACTGAGCATGGAGAAGCTGAAACCTGGGATTTTTGACGGTCCTCAGATTCGAAAACTCACCAATGATCAAAATTTTACTAATTTCATGGATCACATTGAAGCTTCTTCATGGAACAATTTTGTTTCAGTTGTCAGGAACTTCGTAGATAATAACAGAACAGAGAATTACGAAGAACTGGTGCAAGATATGCTCGCTAACTTCAGAAACATTGGAACAAATATGAGCATCAAGGTACATTACCTGCACAGTCATTTAGACAAATTTCCAGGTAACCTTGGGGGCTTCAGTGATGAACAAGGTGAGAGGTTCCATCAGGATATGAGGGTGATGGAGGAGAGATGGAGGAGAGATATCAAGGAAGATGGGACATACATATGATGGCTGACTACTGTTGGAGCATCCAACGCAATTGCACCAACGACACATACAAAAGGAAGTCGAGCAAACAGCGATTTGCTAATGCATTACCATAGACAATTAACAAATTAATTAATTAGACATAATTCGTTTTTCAAATGAAAATGTTTTCTTCTATAACATTATTACACATATTTTTGAACAAATTTCTGAGTGACTATTAACATTTTCACTACAATTTGTTAGTATACTATTATACTTCATGCAATTCTTGACAAATTCCAAATACGGTGCATACATTTTTTAATTAATTTTAATTATCTCGTAAAATAGAGCCAATCTAGCAAAAGCACTTACATATACTAAATCAGCATCGTTGACTGTGTATAAAATGATTCAAATATCACTGGCAACGAATTCACTGTTTACCAGTGTAATTAATTTACCTTTCACAGTAATCACATTATTGAGAGTTGTTGTGGCATATTTTAAAACTAGTTGCAAGTACCTGGCTTTGCCCGAGTTTAAAATTAGGTTTTCTGTTTATTTAAGAAGCGTAATTTGACGTTTAATTAAGATTTAAATTAAGACGCGTAAAAAAAGGTTTATTTGCATGCCATAAAAGGGTACATTTATCTTAAAGCAATGTCACACACAACATTTTTGGCAGTTCCTCTCTCTCTCTCTCCCTCTCTCTCTTTCCCCCTCCCTCCCTCTTTCCCTCCCTCTCTCCCCTCCCTCTCTCTCTCCCTCTTTCCCTCCCTTCCTCCCTCCCTCCCCCCCTCTCTCTCTCTCTCTCTTAGGCATGACTGTAGCAAAAGATGACAATTCCTATGGATGAAGGAATGGAATTAATAATGTAGTAAGTAATGTGATATTTGGTTCCCCGTACCGATCATATTTATAGTAAGTTAGCTATGTGGGAGAGAAGCTCGTAAAACCGGTAATCGGGGTAAAAGTTTGCCAATTTTCATGTCTTTGATATCCAAAATAGAATTACAATTAAGTACCCATTGAGATGAAACGAAACCTGTTTAAGAACCTTCCCCATGTAATTTTGTGTACGTGTACCAAATTTCACGTTATTTGGTTGTCTTGATCTTGAGTTTTAAGGGAACAGACAGACAGGCAGCAAATGCGTCTTATAAGCAGGCTTGCGGAGCCGCCATATTTTTTCCGGCTCCGGCTCCGGCACGGCTCCGGCTCCCTATTAAGATAGTATCACACGAGACAAAAATGTTTGTAATTGCTACACGCTAACATGCCGCTGATAAAAAGTTATGCAAATTTTGCCGCGTTAACCCCCCCCCCCCCCATAGTCAGGAACTTGAAAAATATACGCAAGTCGGTTTTACTAAAAACAAACCATTTCAGTGCATCCAGAAACATATCATTATTTTCGATCGAGGTTTCACTAGTCGCCATTTTCATAAGTACTAAAAAGTTATTTTAATGATCAAATTAGCCAATAGTAAAATGATATACCATTTAAAATATTTTAAAGACTTCAGTATTTATATTTATTATTTATACATTCGAAGTGACTATTCGGACCCGGGCAGGCCCGTAGCCAGTATTATTGCATTGGGGGTGGGGCAAAGAAATTTTCGGGGGGGGGGGGCGAAACTGTTTTCATTGTTGAAAATTGGTCTTAGAACAAAAAATATTTCGATAATTTAATGATGTCTTACCTAAATTGCGATAACCGGGGGGGGGGGACACGGGCCCCTCCCCCTAATTCCGCCCCTGGTGGGGTAGAAGAAATGTTCGGGGGAGGCGAAGATGGAGGTGCGAAGCGCCGAAAGCTTGCGAACGGAGAGGAGGGGTTTGGGGAGGGGACCTCACTGAGTCCCCTCCCCAAGAAATTTTTTGCAGTTCCATATTTGGAATGGTGCATTTTAGTACCGATTATTTAGCTATTAATTAGAAATATATAATTTTAACTACGTTTCAATAATGCATGGCATGTTGCAGTTTTGTTAAAAATAATGTAAATAGTAAAGAGTTTTAATGATAAAAATGTATTGAGGCTGAGCAATTTCCGATTCCTGTTATAAATATATTGACCATTTGTTCTGCTACACAATTGTTACATAATAGATACCTGATTTATATCATTATACTGTTGGTTTAACGTACAACCCGGGAAGAACGACAAATATGCACGAATATAGCTTAGCTATTTGTGTGATATTTCTTATAAAATATTGAAAACAAAGAACAGATCTATCAACAACAAATTGACCAGTCGCAATTATTCAATTTAAAATAAAATTAATTCTGCTAAAAAGTAAATTTGCAAATTAAATAACATCACTCATAAATCACGGAGTTTGTACTTTATTATTTTATTATACATATGTATAAAAGTGAAGTCAGAAGTCAATATTATTTTATTAACTTTTTTAAGTTGCTAGTTGTCCTCAGAAGATATCAATATATAAAACTATTACAAGGTTGCAAACAGGCCCACCGACAGAAATTTCGGGTCCCTGGGCAGGGGTGACACGGGCCCCCGTGCTGATATTAATATTTTAAAAAGTTGATTGGCCAGCTCAGTCCGGGCCCCTAAAACAAAATAGAACAAAATGATTGATGTTTTATAGCCGTTATTATTAAAATTTTGTCAAAAATCTCAAATCATGCAGGGGGGGGGAACTCAGGTGATGAACGGGGGGGGGGGCTCAGGTCAAGAACGGGGGGCTCTGCCCCCTAGTCCCCCTCTGGCTACGGGCCTGGACCCGGGTACCAATAAACTCCGATTTTTATTCGGACCCCGTCTAAATAAAGTCTGATTGTTATTCGGACCCGTGGCAAATATGCACATAGCTTAGTTATACATAAACTTTATTATTGTTTTTTGTTTATTTTTTTTTATAATTGTTTGAATTGTATGATTTAATCGTTACTCAGTGTCTAGGGTTCCACTAAGCGGACTCTGTATTATTATTTTTTCGGGTTCCGTCTAATAATGTTTAAATATAGCTAAGCTTATGGCATATTTTCCACGGTCCGAATAACAATCGGATTTTATTGGGACCCGGGTCCGAATAGCCACAGCCTTATAATTTATCTACTCTATTTCAGATATTCTGTTTATAACAAAATTTTAAATACAGAAAGCGACCATTTTGATTTTAGTCTATTTACAAATTCGCGGTCAAATAATACACGAAATGACGCGTTCTATTTGTCGTCGTAGTAAAAATTTATTTTTAAATGATTGATACAATTATTCTATGAAATAAAACTGTTTTAACTTTATATATAACAAAATAACATGCCATTAAAATAATTTCGGAGGATAAACAAGATTTAAAACGAACACAAAACGATTCCCCATTAAAGATTTCTTGTGGTGATGTGCGTGTTTCTGTTGGGGCGTTCGTAAAACATGACAACATTACAAATTTGTAATTTTAAAGCTAAAAAAAAATTTCTGCTGTAAAAAAAAACAACATTTGGAAGCCGTGGAGCCGCCAGATTTTTTCTGCTCCGGCTCCATCAAAAAGTAGCGGCTCCCGGCTCCTCGACTCCGGCTCCGCAAGCCTGCTTATAAGTATAGAGAAGTATTGCCATCCATCTACCGAATGACGGCAAATGTAATTTTTAAAGAAAATACAATTATTTATTATCTTTTCATAAATTACTTTTTGTTTATTGAGTTTCTCTTTTCCGGTTTCAGTTTCATGTTCATCATCATTCATGATAATTATAAGTAATTTTCTGATCTAATTTCACTATTAAATTAGTATACAAACTGACATTACGAATCAGTTGACGACAGAAGTGCTCAATGTTCATTTTTATTTTTTTATATATATTATTTTTAATAATATCGATTAAATACTTGCTACAGAATTACTATATTCTATTACTGAATTAAGGGGGTGAAATTTGTCTTTCGGTCATATTTTGTCTTGCCCCCGCCCCCTTAAATTTTCAAGGGGGCGGCGCCCCCCCCCTTGAATTATGGCTCCCCCCCCCCTTAAATATATTTCGTTCCGCCGCCGGTGCAAGAGATCAAAGTACATCATACAAAAATTTAGCAAGCATAGTCTTCATAGGGTTTTTTTTCTTTTTATGTTAACTTTTCTAAGTGAACCACAGATTAGATATTATATTATCTGTGAAGTGAACCGCATCGGAGATAACTTTATCAATTAGCATGGACTACCTGAACTACAAGAACTGGGGGTGGGGGGGGGGTCGGGGTGGTGTGGGGGTAATTTGTTTGAGCTATATCTGACGAAACTACGAAATGTTACATTTGAAGTCCCTAGGCAAAAGTTACGCGCCGGCCTTGCGTCAGCGTAGAACCACCCTTCAATCGAACTAATGTGGAAAATGTCTTCGAGAAATGACTTTTACTATAAACAAAAGTATAAATTATAAAATAAATTAATGAAAAGTAAAAAAAGAAATATTGAAAATAAATTTAATAAAATAAGTTTTGATACTTTGTAAATTGACATTTCAAAACATATGAATGTGGTTTATAAATTTTGAATAACAGCATTATTAAAATCCAATTTCAGTAGATAGTTTTTTTTTTTAAATAGTATGCACTTACCTAACTGTCCCGTATAGCTTGTTAACATTTTTAAGATGTATGAAGGAAGTTAGCTTTCCTTGATTTTCTGATCATTTGGAACTTGTGTACAACTTTACAGATGGAAAAAAAGCGCAATCTACTTCAATAGTTAACTAAAAAAAATTCCAAATTCGCTTAATGACAAATGAATTTTATTTTTTAATCTCAAAATTATACTAGTGTTTAAATTGATAGAAATGGCAGATATATTTGTTAGTATCCAGAGGAGCATTGCAAATTGTCTCCCATTCTTCCTTTATGGTCATGCTGTAGTGTGATCGCGAAGTTTTGTAACTCTTACAAAGCTGTGGTGCCAAGCAATCAGGTCACGTGACATGCCTTTGAAGTGGGCGACAGTGGTTCTCTGCCCATGGTAAACGAAATCGTGTTTAACAAAGGGTTAAATTGTGAAACAGTATAATCGTCGTGGCTTAAAAAATTATAGGATATATTTTCGGGTTATTGGCTAGTCCCCATAAAACTCATTTTGATTTTATATAATGAGGGGCGATGGTTTAAAAATGATTTATTTAAATAACATGCCATTTTCTTTTCAAAAAAGTAAAGATAATGGAAAATAGATAAAGTGCTTGGTTTTTGCTGATGGCATGTTAGTGGAAATATTTTAAAACTGCGTTTAAGGCAAATACCACTTTATACAAGCCAGGACTCCAAAATAAATTATGGGCCCCGGGCCAATGAAGGCGTGTGGTCCCTTATAATAAGAAATCCTACAAATGTATTATAAGTGTATATTATAACATCTTAACTATTATCCGGTCTTTACAATATGCGTAATAAAATTAATAATTATAGATAGTTTTATTGTAATAAAAAAACACTATCGTATAGATTTTCCGTAATAAAAAGTTGCTTTTTTTATTGGTATGTGCAGTGGCGCAACCAGCAAAAAATGCTGGGGGGGCCCCTCACATATAGAAAAAAGACAGTTTATATAGTAAAATATGTATGATGATTTGGTCTGGGGGGGGGCTCAAGCCCCCCTGTCCCCCCCCCCCCCATGGTTGCGCCACTGGGTATGTGTAAGGAAGTTTATTATTATTTATAAAACTACGGCCTATCCGGCTTAAGTAATATCAGTCTTGCAAAAGCGAAGTATTGGGCCGGAAGGTTGAAAGTCTACCAAAGTCTACTGTATCTTTCCAATTATATCATACTACATTTTTAGATTTGGAAATTTACTATAACTAAATATGCAATAATAAACAGGAAAAAGAAAGTGTGTTTTTCACTGTGAACGAAAATGGCAATGTTATTATAAAATTTAATTGAATCGCTAGATCATATCAGACATGCCATGTCCATTATAAAGGGTTGTGACATTTTAAATATTATAACATATTTTACAATATTTAGCCAAAAAAATGAGCTATCTACCAACAGGAAATGTAGATAGAATACACAGACTGACGAATTCCTCTGGTTTGCATTTGTGTGCAATGTAGACGGTCCGGATGTTTGCTTCAATGTGACACTCGCCAATAGTATTTACTTTTTTAAAAATAGATTAAACTTTATCGTTATTGTGTTTTTTTTCTGAGTTACGGAAAAATAAAAATCCTAACACGGCGCTCCCGTTTGAATAGAATGGTTTACCGATTAGAACGTCTCTGTCTGATGGGTCTCGTCATCGATATCACATAAAAAAAAATTATCGGCTAGTTTATTCTCGTAGTTTTTAATACATTGCCTTCCCAGTATCACAATATTATACTATGTGTCTGGCCATCCCAGTATCACACTATTATACTATGTGTCAGGCCTTCCAGTATCACAATATCACAATATTATACTATGTGTCAGGCCTTCCAGTATCACAATATCACAATATTATACTATGTGTCAGGCCTTCCAGTATCACAATATCACAACATTATACTATGTGTCAGGCCTTCACAGTATCACAACATTATACTATGTGTCAGGCAGCGGCGTAGCGTGGGTATCGGCCGCCCAGGGCGGAAGACGATTTTGCCGCCCTCTCATTTAGGTATTTCAATTTAATCTATACATTTTTGCCGCCCCCTAAAAAGTAATAAAAAGTGCTGCCCGGTGCGGACCGCACCCACCGCCACCCTCCCTTGTACGCCACTGGTGTCAGGCCTTCCCAGTATCACAATAGTATACTATGTGTCTGTCGACAGCTTTGTCCCTGATTTTTTTTTTAAAAAAGGGAGTAAAAATATATGTAGTAGAAATTTCATTTTCAATATTTCTTTTAGATTTGATAAATTACAACGCATATAACGTGGTGGACCCCATTGAGTGTCATTGGCTCTGGGTTGTACCCCCTCCCTCGGGCAGATCATGAATACAAGTATGACTACAAGTGCCCAAGGCGCAAGTAAATGTAAAGGTTATCCAAAATGTACCCGAATACTACTCGGGTACAGGTAATAGGTAACATAATTACCACGTGCCACATTTCTGAAGTGAATAAAGGGCGGGGTGATTAAGTACCGGGTGACCAACACCTAAGCAATCTCTATACTCGTCTCCAACGTATATATATATATATATATACTATATATACTAGTTGCAAGTACCCGGCTTTGCCCGGGTTTAAAATAAGGTTTTCTGTTTACCTTCTGTTTTCTCCCTACCCCTCTCTACCTTCCTCTCTCTCTCCCTCCCCCTCTCTCCCTTTCCCTCCTTCCCTTCCTCCCTCCCTCTCCCTCCCTCTCTCCCATCTCTCTCCGTCCCTCTCTCATCTCCCTCTCTCCCCTCTCCCCCTCCTTCTATCCCCCCGTCCATCCTCCTCCCTCCTTCTTCCCTCTCTCTCCCTCCCTGCCCCCTCTTTCTCTTTATCTCTTCCTCCCATTTCTCCCATTCTCTCCCTCTCTCCTTCCCTCCCCTCTATCTCCCTCCCTAACCCCTCTCTCCCTCATTTCTCCCTCCCTCCCCTTTCCACCTCTCTCTCTCCCTCCCCCTCTCCCCCCTTCCTCCCCCCCATTCCCTCTCTCTCCCTCCCTGCCCCCATCACTCTTTATCTCTCTCCCTCCCTCTCTCCTACCCTCTCTCTCCCTCCCTCCACTCTCTCTCCCTCCCTACCCCCTCTCTCCCTCCCTTCCTTTCTCTCTCCCTCTCCCCCTGCTCCCTCCCCCTGCTTCCTCTCCCATCTCCATCTCTCCCTCTCCTTTTCTCCCCCCTGTCCATCACCCCCTCCCTCCTCTCTCCCCCTCCCTCCCCCCTCCTACTCTCCTTTCCTCTCTCTCCCCCCTGCCCCCCTCTCTCTCTCTCTCTCTCTCTCTCTATATATATATATATATATATATATATATATATATATACAGCGTTTACTTCTGATAATCTAGCTTTTGTTAGCTCCCTCTTTTAAAATCAAATCAGAAAACTATTTATTCAGAAAATTGAGATAGTTTTCTACGGTGTAACCTAGAAAAAAAAAGGACTATTTATTCATGAAACCAAATACCACGAAATGGCAATGTCCCGGTGAATAAATAATTTAAAGTCAATGTTTACAAATGGTAGGTCGTAAAATGTTATTGAGCAGCTAAAATATGCCGTAAAAATCGGATGCTATCAAAAAAAATAAAAAAAAAAAAACATTTGAAACATTAGTAGGCCTACTGGGCATGGTTATAATTTTCTAGTTGCCACCAATGTCCAATTTTCATATCCCTTATCTTAATAACATCGCCTGTAACAAAACTAATGAAAATATAAAAGACAACAAACAGGAAGAATTACATTATAACTGTGACTTCATTTTATTAATGACTTTCCTAGTTTGAAAAAAAGAGGCTAAAATTTAAAACAACACATAGAAACTCAGTTTTAGCCTTGTACTATAAGTAACTATCGCATTAAAAATGTAGAGCTATTGGTGAACATTACTGTATATACATTATGCAATGTAAATTGTGCAACCGATCGAACAAGTCTATAAAAAGAAAGCTCCGTGAAATAAGAATAAACAAAATACAATTTAAATCTTTAAAAAATCAATTGTATACATTGTGAGGGAAAAAATCAATTATTTACATAAAGAGAACAATGTTTTTCTTATCCCCATGCAAATACTGAGTAATATTTCTGTCACTTTATAAATTCACTAGATATTAAGCCCGGCGTTGCCCGGGAAATCTAGGTCTAATGTGAAACCCCTTCCTAATCAATTTAATTTATTTAATTAGGTAAATTAGGTGTTGATTTATGCCACCTTCCTAATGTGCAGAAATGACCTACATTTCATACGTCAAAAATTACGTTTTACCCGTCAACGCTAACCAACTAAACCAAATCAAACATCCAACCAAACAAACCAACCGAAACAACCAACCAAACCAGACAACCAACAAAACCAACTAACCAAACCAGCTAACTAATCAACCAAACAAACAAACCGAGCCAACCAATCCAAACAACCAAACCCGTCACTGCTACATCGTACACAAATTAAGTTTTACCCGTCAACGCTAACCAACCAAACCAACACCCAAACCAACCAAATCAACCAAAGCAAACCAACTAACCAAACCAAACTAAACACCATTAGGTAAAGATATGGGTGCAAATTTATTTAACCCGTTACGTTTTGCCCTTAATTCTATCAATGTTAAAATCAAAACAAAGCATTAAAAAAGCTTTTATAAAAAAAAGCACTGAAAAGTAAAAAGTAAATACTTTATTATGCGATTTTGCAGTACAAAGGCAAGTTGGTGTGGCACATACAGCACCGCGCGCAAGTTCAATTCGGCTTTATTAGTAGGAAAATAAAAACTCAAGGTCGCAAGCAAACTCAAGCTAATTGTGAAATGTTCATTAGCACTCAATGTCTATTTGTACTTATTGACATTAATATTAATAATGAACGGAAAGCTCAGAGAAAAGAGAGATCAGAGAGGTTATTGCAAAAAGTGAAAAATGACCAGGAAACTCTAAAAGTCCTTATATGTCCAGCACGTTATTGCAATTTTCTTCTGATAGCAGATCAAATGAAAGGGTCAGTGAAGAAAATGAACACGATGAAGAATTTTTTATTTGTGCATCACAGAAATGAAGAAAATGTGCAGAAACTGATCCAACAAATTCTGTTTTGTCCAAAGAAGTTGCTGCAGCATTAGATAGATCACAAGTTAGTGATCGTACAGCAGTCCATTTACTAGCTGCTACAGCTGATTCTCTTGGTCACGATGTTAGTGACATGACATTAAGTCGAAGTACTGTACGGCGTGTGAGAGCTGAGATTAGGAAAAAAAACAGCACATGAAGTTAAAAATTGTTTGATCCACAAGTACCAATAACTGTACATGGGGATGGAAAATTGCTTTCAGATCTCACAGCCAGGGAGAATGTTGAGAGATTGCCAGTGATTGTAACAGGACTGCAAATTGGCTTCAGGGACAGGTGACAGTCAAGCTCAAGCTGTAGTTGAATGTCTGAAAGACTGGGACATTTGTAAAAAAGTAGTAGCATTAAGTTTTGACACAACAGCAAGTAACACTGGGGATTCCCAAGGGGCATGTGTTTTAATTAAAAAGCTGCTTACTAAAAGCACTAAACAATTAACATAAACCATTAAATTACTATTTAGTACCAAATCAATGTTTTCATTGCCTTTGTGCAAACCCTAAATATTTCACGATTGTATTCATTTTTTCAGAAAACCCTCTTTTTTCTGGCAGAACACAATGCAGGCCTTAAATTTAGAAAAATCGAAAAAAAAAATTTTTGGACCACTCTAATATATATATATATATATATATATATATATATATATATATATATGTGTGTGTGTGTGTATATATATATATTAATATATGTATATAATTATATATTATAGATCAAACTACAAAGAAATGTGACAGTTGATAAAGCATCATCGGAAATTATTAGTAGTTTTTTTTTTTTTAATACATAAATAGCCTACATTTTCTGAGTCTGAAGTCACAACAGCCTGAACATTTCTTTACATTTCGGGGAAGCCGGGGCTTGTGACGCAAGAACTGGTACGTTGTATAGGCCCACCATTTAGACAAAAGCAGACCTACATAAAGGCCAGCCAGGTTAATTATTTATACAATTGACGAGAAACTAACATAAAATTTCTATTCAGACGAAATATTTTATTTTATTTTCTGAGATAACCAACAATTTTATACAATGAGCACAGCAATGAATTCCAAACAAGTAGGCTACGTTCATTTAAAAAAAACAAATACAAACTAATGCGAATATAAATATGAACATGTTTTATAATTTGTTTAAACAAAATGGAAAACAACTAAAAAATATATAAATGATACGACTCGTTTATTGAGTGAAAATTGAAAGTGAATTGTTTGTGTTGGATCCGTTCCACTTCATGAATGTTTAACTAGAGGTGTAAAACTTTTCAGCAATGCTACGACCTTTTCAATTGTGCCGATGGTGCGAATTGAATAGTTTCTCGCGACCTCGCGCGGTAAATTGTGAAGCGCGGGGATGCCTTTGTCTTGGAATAGCTAATTGAGCTGGCCGATATTGATTTTGAAAGTGACATGTACTTAACAGAGCGAGACCAGGCCGTACATATTTACATAATAACTATTTACATCTGGACGATGAGAAAATTGTTTAATTGAAAATTATCATTGAAAACATTTGAACAACGGTTTATATACATAGAATTAAAACCCATAGCCTTTTTTTCTGTAAACTTAGCGGAAAAAAATGTTGTGAAAAAAAAAAATACCATTATGATACATGTTGGCGTTTTGAATGAGAGAAAAAAAAATTATTGTGTAAATATGATTCTTCATTTACAAATGTTTTACGTCACGAATTTTTTTTTAATTTAAAAAAACAAAAAAAAAGCATTCTGTCAACCTTGAGGATATTGCATGGAAGATCAGCCTACTGATAAAATAATGTATTAAATGAGGCACATGGTAATTAAATGATCACAACATTTTTTTTATAGAGATTAGAGATTATGATATGGCCGCTATTGATTTTTATTTTTATAAAGAGATGGTAAGAAACAAAAGATTTCATTTTAAACGCCCTGTGTGGGTAGAGACGGAAAAGGATTGGTGAGGAGTATTTTTCAATAAGTACATTATGAATACCATATTCTTGTGAGTTGTGCAATGAGGAATGAATAAATCTGTAAGAGAAACTTAATGCTGCCATTTTGATAACAAGAAAAAAATTTACAAGTATTTCACATAAAAAAAAAAACTTTTTTTTATCATATATAACAGCGGCGTCGCTAAAAATTGGGAGCCCTCTCGGGATTCGGGGGGGGGGGGGCTCCTAAAATAATATTTCCTCCTGTCGAGGGCTGATAAGACCCGTGCCCCCACCCCAACCCCCATCGTGCATCCTAAATATTGGTATTCGGTTTCAGGTGGTATTCGCGTCACAGATCTCTCCAGAAATTTTTTTTCTCTTCAAGAGCTACTGATAGTATCTGAAGAATTGTTAACTAATTTAAGACTTAGACGATGAAAAATCTGAGTTAGGAAATCTGAATTAGAAATATGTTTACAGATTGAAAAAAAGCTGTGGTGTCGGCATTCGCTATATTTAATACTTTTTGACATTGGATTGAGATAGCACTCTCGGAGTCAGCACCTAGTCCTAGTTACGCTATTGTTTATCAGAGTGTCATCAATTAAAGTCCAATTTTCAAAAAAACAAAAGTATTTAAAAAAAATGCTCGAAATGTCTTTTCTCTATACATTTCCATTGCGTCTTCGACGTTTTTTTTTTCACAAACGGACAATAGCTACAGTTTTATAGCTACGATTTATATATAACAGATGTTATATATATTTAAACTTGTAGTCATTTTATTATGAAGATTATCATTATGCTAACTATATTCAATAAACACAGGACCATTTTATAGTTATATTTTAGCCTAGTTAAAGTGCTGATATAATATTAAGCCACTTTGACATTGGCCTCATTAAAGTGTCGTACACATATTCCATAAAGCCTTGGGCAGTGCAGAGGTGTCGTTCACTTGTTACATAGTAGACTAAAAAACTAGATTGACTCATAATGGAAATTCTATACACTCATACCTCGCCATACGGCCGCTCTTTATACGGCATTTCGCTATTACGGCTTTCTTCAATTCAGGCACGTTTTCGATTTACGGCCTAATGAATGATGTATAAGAAAAAAAATAGCCATAATGTGTAAAAAAAAAAGTACTGATGCAGACAGAAGCGTACCTAGGGGGGAAGGGGATCCAAATTCAAAAGTCCCACCGGGCCTTAGCTTGAGTGGGGCCCATTTTTTACATTAAATATTAAGTACATTATCTCATGTCATGTTGTCGAATGTCAAAATGCCGGGGCCCCCAAATCTATAGGTTCAGTACTGGATACAGAAGTTAATTTTCTTCCTGAAATTAGGCAAAATATTTTGGATCTAGTAGAACAGGGGTGGGCAAACTTTTTCTACGGAGGGCCACATTGAAAACTTGATTGTTATCGGCGGGCTGCATATATATTTTGTCTACTTTAATTACAATTTACAATGTATGAAAATATGAATTTAGTATAATAACCATGTATTTGTCATTTTATTTCACATTCACACTCTATTACACATGCACACAACATTTTAAAATACGAAATAAATCAAATCAGTTGCTAATTTGGTAATAAGACTTAACTATTCATAATTATTTCAACAAACGTTTTTTGTTACCGGTCATAAATTTATGAAGACGATGGAACTTAATTTACATACAAGATGACCACAGAGTATAAATACAACTAATGAGAAGTATGTAACTGTTAACAATTTCGGATAATGTTTTTTAACTGTGGAACCAGTTTACTGGTTGTGATTCGCATGATTTTTGCATTTAAAGTGCAGTCAGTCAACATCGATCTGTTATTAGACTTGTTTAATTTCATACAAAAAAACGTTTGCTCACAAATGTTTGTGGACCAAGGTAGTGACAAAAGCTTGGATGCAGAGTGTTTTAGGTGTGGAAATGCCGCTGCTGGCAAACATCCATAAAATTCCAGAAGAAAAACTAACCTGAATTTCTCATTCAGGTCATAACTTACTAGTAAGTCAAGCAGCTTTAACCGTATATCCTCTGGGACTGAATCAGCTTCTGCACTAAATAGCAAACAAAGGATATTGAAGAGTGGTTCCAGATTCTTGAAGTTTTGGAACCTCCTTTCAAATTCCACAACCAAGGCATCCAATTGAGCCTTGTACTTGTTAGCCATTTCAGCGGAACATTTTTTTCTGTTTCTGCAAAGGGAAATGTCAAAATCTGTTTTCACCTGCTTGCCAGAAGAACAGGGAGAGTTTTGCCTGAAATGATTTAACATGCACATACATTTCATGTGCAAACAAGCTATCGACCTGAAGTTTAACACTCAGTTCGTTTAACTTTTCTATAATATCAATGGCAAACATGAAGTCTTATTTTCACTCTTCATTAACAATGTTAGTAACAAAATCACAAAGAAAACTCTTCATTTTCAGAACATAAATATTTCTTCCTTGATATTCCGCACTCGCCGCAATATCTTGCTCAGACTCAGCCAGTGGACACTCTGTGGTAGTTTATATCAGAATGTTTAAGTTTCCAAAGCTTTAAGCAGTTCCTGGAACTGTCTGTGATTAAGTGCCCTTGCTCTGATGAGGTTTATTACACTGACAACTAGGTCAATAACATGCTTGATATTCAACGCAGCTTTACACAGACTTTCATGATGGATGATACGGTGGAAAGGTACAATTGTATAGTCAGGATATTTTTCTTTAATTTTATTATTCATCAACTTCACAAGACCTACGGGTTTTTTTCCAGATAAAGCATGCGCTCCTTCAGTAGTTACACTTGCGATCCTGTTCCACATCAACCCACTTCTTTCAATACACGTCTCAGCAGCACTGAATAAATCCTGGCCTGTTGTTGTGCCTTTGAGTGGCTCAACACTAAGTAAGCTCAAAACGAGTGTTTATTACCCGTATAAATACAAACAAATTGTGCTGTATCTGATACTTTCGTCCAATCTCTGTACTCTCTGTACCACAAAAAGTCTATGCTTGCATCTCGGAGTTGGTGGATCAAATTTTCACTTATGTTTTCAAAACCTCTCAAAAGGTAATTTGATAACAAAAGCATTTCCCGTTTGATAAGAACAACAGTTTCGAATAGGGATGTTAACAATTAATGGCTAGTAATTACAAATAATTATCTTGAGCTATAAAACCGATTTAATATTTCTAGATTTGAATCAAATAGTCGGAATAAAATTTAAAAAAATATAGCGAAAGTTCGAAACAAAGAAATAAAAAAACACCGATATATGATCGCAACATGCACATGCGTTCGGGCCGCAAAAAATACTCTGGCGGGCCGCATGCGGCCCGCGGGCCGTAATTTGCCCACCCCTGTAGTAGAAGGAAATCTCTATTAGAAATATGTTTACAGATTGAAAAATAGCTATGGTGGCATTCGCTATATTTAATACTTTTTGACATAGATAGCACTCTCGGAGTCAGCACCTAGTCCTAGTTACGCTATTGTTTATCAGAGTGTCATCAATTAAAGTCCAATTTCCAAAAAAAAAAGTATTTAAAAAAAATGCTCGAAATGTCTTTTTTTCTATACATTTCTATTTGGTCTTCGACGTTTTTTTTTTCACAAACGGGCTATAGCTACAGTTTTGCCTTGAACTTAAAGTGTTTTTCATTAAGTAATTGATGTAATATTAAACTGCAAATGTGATAGAATCTAAAAGTATTTTTGATGACCTTCTGTGGGTGTTTGGGCTGGTTGGAGGAGGCATGGATCATACGTAGTACCAAATGCAAAGGCGGACTTGCCATCGAGTCAACTTTTCCCAATGCAAAAGAGAACTTAACATGCTGGCAATCAGTGGCGTAGGAAGGGTACTGCGGGTTGCGCGGTCGCACATGGCGCCGAACTAGGAAGGGCCATGGGCAGCCCCGTAGCCAAGGGTGGGCACTGGGGGCCGTGCCCCCGCTAGGTATGGAGTGCCCCCCTCTTATAAAAGAAGAAAAGAGGAAAAAATAAAGAAAAAGTAAAGGTGCGCCCTTGCTGGGTATTGGTGCCCTCTGCTTACTTTGACCTGGCTACGGACCTGGGCATGGGGGGCGCAAACAAATATCAGGGTCTTGCGTAAAGTAATCTTCTATCTTATGAGATAAAAAAAAACTGTGGGTGTGCATGATAAGAGGGGCCCCAGTTAGTGGCGATTGTCATGAGGTAACCTGGGGGGTAGTCTTGAGAACATTTTAAGTACTTATTCGTCAATCGGAACTACTGCCTTACTTCAAAGAGTCGGAGAAAACTTGTTTTAAGGTCTACAGTTTTTTGTCTCTTCCCTTTAAACCCTTCCTTCAAATTTTGGCAACGATTTTCACAGCTACGAAGCATCAAAAGGGGTCGAGGGCGTTGTAGTGAGAAATAAGAACATATGTTGACTATCTGGTTAAGCTTGGCAGAAGTTTGGATGCATCGATCAACAGGATAACCGGCGAAATGTATCAGGACATAAGTAGCTAATATTAAATGAAAACAGCTCATTAACGGACTGTAATAGAGTGTGTTGGTGGTAAGAAATATCATGGTGGGGATGTGCTATGTCCTAAAGCGTGTTGGATATGTGGGGAGATCCACTTAAGTGGAAACATACAAACACCTCCATCTCTCTCTCTCTCTCTCTCTCTCTCTCTCTCTCTCTCAAACACACACACACATTTACGCTTAGTGTTTAATCTTTCTTCATAAAAATCAATACTTCAGTAAACCAACATGTTAATAATATTCTTGACTGAACATTATGACTGACCTTTAATTCCTAACATGTGTACTAAATTTCTTGACTGACCTTTCACACACTCTGACTTAAAAAAATACATGTACATTCCACTAATTGTGTTCTAACATTCAATTGACCTTGCACACCTCTAAATCACGTGATCAGTCATCCAATTATAAACTTGGTCCACTGGTCATTCACACTATTTACGATGTCATAGTTCACTCATTTCACTTCTAGACCTTCTAGTTTTTTTTATTCCTATCGATTTGTTAAACACACAACACATGTCAATAACCAGACCATCACACACACTGATGACGAGGACAGTGGCGAAACTAAGGTGGGTGGAGATTGCGATCGGCACGCGCGGCACCAACCCTAGAAATGCCACTGGAAGGTAAAGGTGAAAAGAAAACAAGTGTGTTAGAGTTACATATATCCCGAAAAAAGTTTGTAGCCGGCCGTGAGTGTGTGTGGGGTGGGGGTGGCATGCTGATTTTTTTAAAGGCTTCGGTGGGGCACAGCACGAAAAAGGTTGAGAAACACTGTGTTAATTGAATAGTGAATACCCTTCTCCCAACAGAGAGAAAGGTCCTAAATATGTACCCAGGGTCTAGGCCCGTAGCGTGCGGAGGGCCAGGGGGCCGGGCCCCACCCTGCATTTTGTCTAGCCCCCTCTTCTTTTTTGCTCTACTTAGTAAAATGTATTGCCTGCCCCCCCCCCCGCTGTAGAATTTTTACGCTACGGGGCTGCCAGGGTCGGATTTAGACTGACCGAATAGGCCGTGTCCTAGGATGCAGCAGCGTAGCTAGGGGCGGGGGGTACATATGTCCCCGGGCACCGAGGTTCAGGGGCGCCAAATGATATATTTTACATATAATATTATATGGTTTTCGAATGGGGGGCGCTAAAAAGGTATTTAAAAGGTAAAATGCCCGGGCGCAAGTTGCCTTGCCCCCCTCGCTACGCCTCTGCCCCCAAAATAAGGAGTCCCTAGATGTTTAGTATACAAAAGAAATTGAAAATCACTCGAATCGCAATGAAATTTGTCAAAATTGGGTCTCAATTTTTTTTTTTTGGAATAGGGACCCTAAAATACGGCTCTGCGTGTACGCACTGGCAGCGGAGCAGGGGGGCAGCGCCCCCCCCTAAAACTTTTAAGGGGTGGCGGCGCCCCCCTTGAATTTCCAGTCTGCCCCACCCCCTAAAATTTTTAACTTTTTTAACTTTGTAATTCATTTTAGTTTATATGTATCATTTTCATAATTCATTTGATTTATTTCTTAAATTTAATATTTGAAAGAAATTATAATTAATTTACATTTTACAGTAATCACATTATTGAGAGTTGTTGTGTCATATTTTAAAACTAGTTGCAAGTGCCCGGCTTTGCCCGGGTTAAAAATAAGGTTTTTCTGTTTATTTAAGAAGCGTAATTCGACGTTTAATTAAGATTTAAAATAAGACGCGTAAAAAAGGGTTTATTTGCATGCAATAAAAGGGTACATTTATCTTAAAGCAATGTGATACACAACATTTTTGGCAGTTCCTCTCTCCCTTCCCTCCTTCTCTCTCTCCTCCCTTCCTCTTCCCCTCCCTCCCTCTTGCCCTCCCTCCCTCCCTCTTTCCCTTCCTCCCTCCCTCTCTCTCCCTCATCCGTCTTTCTGTCCCTCCATCCTCTCCCTCCCTCCCTCCCTTTCCATCCCTCCCTCTCTCCCTCCATCCCTCCTACCTCCCCCTCTCTCTCCCTCCCTCTCTCCCTCCCTTTCTCTCTCTCTCTCTCTCTCTTAGGCATGTAGCAAAAGATGACAATTCCTATGGATAAAGGAATGGAATGTAATAATGTAGTAAGTAATGTGATATTTGGTTCCCCGTACCGATCATATTTATAGCAAGTTAGCTATGTGGGAGAGAAGCTCGTAAAACCTGAAATCGGCGTAAAAGTTTGCCAATTTTCATGTCTTTGATATCCAAAATAATTAATTACAATCAAAGTACCCATTGAGATGGAACGAAACCTGTTTAAGAACCTTCCCCATGTAATTTTGTGTACGTGTACCAAATTTCACGTTATTTGGTTGTCTGGATCAGGCCCGTAGCCAGGTCAAAGTAAGCAGGGGGCACCAATACCCAGCAAGGGGGTACCTTTACTTTTTCTTTTCTTCTTTTTTAAGCGGGGGGCACTCCATACCTAGCGAGGGGGGGGGCACGGCCCCCCCAGTGCCCTCTCTTGGCTACGGGGCTGGTCTGGATCTTGAGTTTTAAGGGAACAGACAGACAGCAAATGCGTCTTATAAGTATAAAGAAGTATTGCCATCTACCGAATGACGGCAATGTAATTTTTAACGAAAATACAATTATTTATTACCTTTTCATAAACTTCTTTTTGTTTATTGAGTTTACCGTTTCCGGTCTCAGTTTCATGTTCATCATCATTCATGATAATTATCAGTAATTTTCTGATCTAGTTTCACTATTAAATTTGTAAACAAACTGACATTACGAATCAGTTGACGACTGAAGTGCTCAATGTTCATTTTTATTTTTTTTAATATATTATTTTTAATAATATCGATTAAATACTTGCTAGAGAAGTACTATATTCTTTTATTGAATTAAGGGGGTAAAATTTGTCTTTCGGTCATATTTTGTCTTGCCCCTCCTTAAATTTTCAAGGGGGGGGGGGCAGCGGCCCCCCCCCCCCTTGAATTATGGCTTGCCCCCCTTTAAAATATTTCGTTCCGCCGCCGGTGCGTGTACAGTACCTACTGTATGTCATTTTAGCTTTATTTTTTTTTCGCCGTAGGCTATTAGCAATTGCACAGTTTCAATTAAATTAACTATCTTCGATTATCCAACCCACACTAGTTTTAAACCCTATAAAATTTAAAATAGTACAGTATTAGTAAATGTTGGTGAGTACCAGGCCCGTAGCCAGGTCAAAGTAAGCAGGGGAGCACCAATACCCAGCAAGGGGGCACCTTTATTTTTTCTTTATTTTGTCCTCTTTTTCTTCTTTTTTAAGCGGGGGCACTCCACACCTAGCGGGGGGGGGGCATGCCCCCCCCTAGTGCCCCCCCCCTGGCTACGGGGCTGGTGAGTACCTGCAGAATATATTCAACATTCGCGTCTGGTTGTGGAACCTGAAAATTAAGAAGTTTCTGAATAAAAATCATTTTTAACACAAAAGAGTTCTTAAGGTAAAGTTAAAAATAAATTCTCGACCGTGCTAATCAAACCCACAGCAAAACAATCAGCTGGAGATTTGGCGACTCGAGTGTTCGTATTCAGGCTAACGAATCATTTGTTATGACATTATAATTTTCTATGTATGGGGAGTCCATTCAGCATTGTTTTGGCCATTGCAATAAACTCGTCGTAATTTGACGTAATCAACAACCGTCTCAAGACTTCGTAGTAATTAGATAGGGGGGATAGTAACTTAGTAAGTCAAGTGGATAGAACCACTTTCTTTGTATTGTGTACTCTGGTTAGTTATTGAATAATTACACGCAGTATATACATACTATACAGTCATATTAAGAGTAATGCAGTAAATGTAATTATATGATAAATATATTGTTTGGATTTGTTTCCTCTGGCATGGTCATAGATATAAATGGGCATGGTTAATCTATCCCTATGCCCTATATGTTGGCTATGTATGACTATTGAGTATTGACTAATGTCTAAGTACTAATATTTAATATTAATATACTATATTACAATTTTACTGTGCTACTAATTTTCACTCAGCTATTAGGCTTAGCCTAGCTAAAGTGTTGATATAATATTAAGCCACTTTGACATTGGCCTCGTTAAAGTGTTGTACACATTCCATAATGGCTTTGGGGGTGCAAAGGTGTTATTCACTGGTTACATAATTCCTTGGGGAGGGGTAGGCAGCCAAAGTGTGATGCGCCAAAATAAGGAATGACAAAAAGCATTATGTAATAAGTAAATTGTCCTTAAGCAAATTATGGGCTCCCTTGCCTTAAAAAAAAAGAAGAGAAAAATAATGATGCTATAGTCAAGTTGGTGTTTGTCGGGCATTTTCATAGATACCTGTGTTCTTGCCATTAAATCAACCTCTGCTCTTTGTTAACCATGAGCAGAATAGTAAATTCTGTTTACTTAAAATAGTACTCATTTCCGTTGTAAAATATATATGTTTTTATAAGTATAAATTTTGCAGCAAATGCTAGGAGAAAAACTGAGATTTCTTAGTAGACTCAAAAACTAGATTGACTCATAATGTAAATGGAAATTCTATATTTCAGGACCCAATGTTTAATTCCGGAAAAATGCATTGTTCTCAAATTTTATTGTATAAGATTCTTTTATTAAGCAAAAACATTAAGAAGGCCCTATTTAGAATTAATAATTATTAATACAAAAATCTTAAAAACTAAGCAAAAAATAAATTATTTGTTATTTGCAGTTTTAAATGTAATGGTACTACAACTATTTATTATGCATTAAAGAAAAGTAATTGTAACTACAAGTTAGTCTATTGGTGTTTCCAGTGGCTTCGCTAGTTATATTACAAACCATTGCTATTATAACTACAAGTTAGTCTATTGTGTTTCCATTGGCTTGGTTGATTATTTTACAAACCAATACCTAACATGATTTACTTGAAGTCCTTTTTGGGTTATTGTTTTTTTTAAAACTTAGAATCCAGAAAGGTTGCAAAAAACTTCATCTATGCCTTAATTTGAAATATTTCAATATAATGTATATCATATCAAAGCACTATTATTGTCATCAGTAAAATTTCACATCTTTAAAATGTCTTGTTTTCCTCATAGGACTAAGTCAATCATTTTAGAAAGGGTGGATTAGTAAGGTTAAAATACCCATTAGCCAAGTGGTCATTGGTCAGTGATCTGGTGATGGGAGGTTGGGAAATCAGGCAGTTATCATTGGAGGGTTGAGAGAGAAGTTTAGGTGTGTCTAAAATGAAAATAAATTTTACGAGTAATAGTTTTATTAAAACCCTAACATTTTATTTCTCATTTAATTTCATTAAGTATTTGAAAGATTGTGTGGTTTAAGATACCATATTCTTTTCATTCCAAAATGTTCATTATTTTTGTTTAAAACTAATGCGCAAGTATTGGGTCATAAAGTTCTGGGGTAGACTTGAAATTCAGGGTCAAAGCAAACTTTTTAGAAGATGAGGTGATTATAAAGAGACTATGCTTTCATTAATTGTATTCCCCTTTTATTAAACTTGAAATGGTGAACATTCAGTATTCTAACATACACCATTAAGCATTTTCAGTATCTTTACTTAAAATCTGTTGTCTTTTGTAATTGAAAATAAATTGAAAATAAAGTTCTGGGGTAGACTTGAAATTCAGGGTCAAAGCAAACTTTTTAGAAGATGAGGTGATTATAAAGAGACTATGCTTTCATTAATTGTATTCCCCTTTTATTAAACTTGAAATGGTGAACATTCAGTATTCTAACATACACCATTAAGCATTTTCAGTATCTTTACTTAAAATCTGTTGTCTTTTGTAATTGAAAATAAATTGAAAATAAAGTTCTGGGGTAGACTTGAAATTCAGGGTCAAAGCAAATTTTTAGAAGATGAGGTGATTATAAAGAGACTATGCTTTCATTAATTGTATTCCCCTTTTATTTAACTTGAAATGGTGAACATTCAGTATTCTAACATACACCATTAAGCATTTTCAGTATCTTTACTTAAAATCTGTTGTCTTTTGTAATTGAAAATAAGAAAACTAAGATATCAAAAACATTTTGGTAGCTTAAAAAGAATGAAAGGTAATTTTTTTTTAATAACTTTCATAAAGTATAAATTTCTACATAATCATATAAATATAATAAAAAATACAAGTACCAGAGAAAAACATTTAGAATGATTTTTGGTTTGCAATATTTTTAAATATTTTTTAACCAAAGTTAATCATAATCGACATTAAAAATGTTAACAAATTTAATGAGCCTGAAAGTATTTCTTGAGTTGAGTATTCACTTTAAACTTTAGACTACAAATTTTAATGCACTTTTTATCTAACCTGGTTGATAAAAAATGGACTTAATCAGTTTTATCAGACATGGTATTTTCAAGGATCAGACCATACTAGAAAGCTGATATTGATTGTATGTTATGAGTGTATTTATATATTGTATACTTGTGAAACATAAATGTAGTGTTTATTTAGCATATTACAATATTCTGAAATACAGTTTATTTTCATTTTCCTATAATTAATTAAATTAATGAATTTTCAAACATATTTCAGGTAGTAAAAATGACTATTTTTAAACCAGAAAGTTATAAACCTTTAAGTACTGGTAATTGGATATGGAAACCTGCAAATGCTGCACAGCAGAAACCCAAGTCAAGAGTAAAGTATGACAACCTCAACAGTGCTATTTACAGAATCAGCTTAGAGAGGCACCAAAGCCACAATTCAAAATGTATCAAAGCGTTGACCAGATTTTCCAGATATGTTGGCTGGTCTCTAACCTTCTGTATGCTCGGATGTATAGGTTTAATCATATATTCATCTGTGATGAAAGAAAAATCTCAGTGTGGTGCAGCAGATCAGTGCAGTATTGATGAAAATAACAGGTTTGACTGCTGGCCAGAAAAAAATGGAGCTAATGAGCAAGCATGTTTGAACAGAGGATGTTGTTGGAAACCATCCAGTGTTCCTAACACTGCTCCATTTTGTTTCTTTCCATCTAATTATGATGGATATAAAGTTTCAGAAGTAGTATCAACATCAAGTGGTATTAATGCCACTCTTGTAAGATCAACCAGCACATTTTTTTCACCTGATATTAAAACATTAAAACTACAAGTAGATTACCAAAATGATTACAGACTTCGAGTAAAGGTAATTTTTTTTTAGCAAATCAGTGCAATATTGTTTAAAAATTCTTTTTTATCATAGTAAACACATTGTAGCTAATTATCTTAAAATAGAATATTTGAATTATTTCATTAATTAATTCGATTTTCTTTTTTTTTTTATTTATTATTTTAAATAAATTTTAGCCTGAAGAAACATATTAAAGTTTTTTTTATGAATATAATACATTTTGTTTTTATATCATACTTAATTAGATCTATGACCCAAACAATGCAAGGTTTGAAGTGCCTTTGGATGTACCAACAGGTTCCCAGAGTGTTAAAAATCCTCTGTATAACGTCTCAATTGCATCACCTTTCAACATTGTTATAACAAGAGTGTCCACTGGTGCCACTATGTAGGTCATTTAGTTTATATTCATACATTTATTATAGTGTAATTTAATTTAAGTAAAATTATTTACACTTGTAAAAAAATCATGGATCATATTTTGTTGTACTGCTTATGAAATTTATGATTCAAATATTTTCCAGTATTTGTTATTTTAATATCTATAAACCAGTGTTTTAGTTTGCAATGTCTTTTGTCTTAAGCTTGTATTAGCATTGTAAGTTGGAACAGATAAGTTACATAATAAAAAATATTGGGTCTAAAAAATATTTTAAATGCAAATAATCTTTTCTTTTTCAGAAATTCCATATGATTACATTACAAAAAAATGAAAATTATAGTCACTTTAATATAAAGCTTTTACTAGCCCAGCCTACATTAAGGGTTAGGCTAGTATGGCTTAAAATGCTTCATATAGTAATAATACTATCAAGAATCTTTTTAATTATGCCGTATAACTTCTTTTTTACTGTATTTAATGATTAAATAATTTATGTTCTTTTTTTAAGATTTGACACTTCAAACACAGCACCTTTAATCTTTTCTGACCAGTACTTACAAATTGCTACAAGACTTTCTTCTAAATTTCTTTATGGGCTTGGAGAACATCGGAGTAGCTTCCTTCAGGACCTAAACACTTGGAAAAGACTTGTATTTTGGAATAGAGATGATGTACCTAAGGTAATTTTTCAGCAGTACGTAGTAAATTTTAGCAGTATAAATATTACTAAAATAGTGTAACCGGCATAGCTAGGAAAAATGAATTACCATGTAACACTTGTTATAATGCTTATAACACCAGAATAGGGGTTTGCTTGTTAGGGTAAATAGATTGGTGCTAATTGATGCCAACTGAAGCGCATAGAAACAATCTTTATTTCATCACAAATTACATTTTAATGACACTTTAAGCTAAACCATTTGGATGCTTTTATGAGCCCTAGGCTGAGAAATATGTTTGGGAGTTAATTATTACTGAAAATTAAAAAGCTCTTCGGGCTGACCCATTCATAGGTATAGGCAAACTAATAAACTCTAGGGCTTCTACTGCTAAAGAGATCTTTATCTAATGCTATGGGTTAGGCGTTTGTCTGGATTTCCTGTCCATAAGAATAGAACTCTCATATTTTCATGTTAAGTGTATTGCTATGTGACTCAAATGAAATTAGTCATTTGTTAAAGTATGAAAGACATTTAGTTTTAATGTAAATTTAAAAAAAATATTATATTGTCTCTTCTCCTTACTAAAAAATACAATCAACTTGTTCTGTCTTTTGATTTTACAGCCACAGCTTATATGTCGGTGGAAGGGGTGTTGTTTATTTTGAAATCCTTTATATATAAATATAGAAATTATGATGATCTATTTAAATGAAATTGATTTTGAATTACAGGTTGATAACAATGGGTATGGCACTCATCCTTTTTTCCTTAATTTAGAGCCATCTAATGGAGCAGATGGTCCTTCTGATGCTCATGGAGTATTTTTGCTCAATAGTAATGCTGGAGGTTAGTTATTCTATAATATGTATCTGTTAGAATAAATGCTCTTGTTTCTTATTAGATTGATCTATGTTAATGTCCAATCTGTTAGCTTTCCTTAAGTGTTGTTCAAGCAAATATGTTTTTTTTTGGGGGCCGTACATCATATGCACAAAAAATTTACCAGTGGTATACTTTGTATCGTTGCAATTTTCTGGACAGACAGCATTCATAGTTGTCATACTTGTGCTGGGTCAATTGCCTCAAGGGGGCTTTGGTTAGGAACACTCATGATCTTTGCCTATTTTGAGCTAAATTGTATTATTTTTTACATTTTTACATGCATTTATTTCCATGCCTTAGAAATAATTCATTATCCCCTGTTGTGATATATGGCTAGCCCTGGTATTACAGCCTCATCATGTTGAGGACACAGTAACAACACTATATATCTGAGAGATATGTTAAAAGTTTTGTTACTGAATTTTATAAGGAATTTTACCGGCTATCCAAAACCGAAACCTATTTCAATACATTTTACTTTTTTTTCCCATTTAGTCATCCAAAGGGAATTTCATTAGGGGCTGAAAGTTTCTAAATTATTAAAATTGTTAAATCACTGTCTTTTCAGTTTGTTAATATCTAAAAAAAAAATATTCTTTGGTAAATTATTAATATGTATTTCAAATGATGATGTCATTTGTCTGCTAGAGTAAAGAAAAGTGTAACATATCCTTGTAATATTGTAGATTTTCATGAAAGCACTGAGTAAGTTTTAATTTTTCAGAGCTTGCTCTTCAGCCCTTTGGTGCTAGTGGTGATGGGGCTCTAACCTATCGCTTCATTGGGGGTGTATTTGATTTCTTCATAGTATTGGGACCTAAACCAATCAATGTAGCTTCCCAGTTTACAGAAATTGTGGGGAAGACCTACTTTCCTCCATTTTGGTCCCTTGGCTTTCATTTGTGTAAATGGGGCTATGCTACTGCTGATGAGCTGAAGAAAGTGATAGCAAGGAACAGGAATGCATCTATTCCTTATGTGAGTTTATTTCGAAGCTAAAAAAATGAAAAGAATCAAAAGAATCGCAAGTGATGGTAGTAGAGATAAATGACAGATGTTTGAAATTATATATTCAAATCGAATTCTTCTTCAGTGTTGAAAATTATTTCTACCATCATATATCTCTTCTTTTGAATTTTTTCATTCTTTATTCAACTATTGCTTTTAAATACCTGAAGTTTGCCATTTTCTTTTATTTCCATGACAGAAGTAGCACTTCAACCCTATGGCCCAAGCCAGAATGGTGCTGTGACTTATCGAATGCTTGGTGGTATTCTTGACTTTTTTATAATCTTAGGACCTGAGCCTCTTTCTGTTGCCTCACAGTTTAGTGAAATAATTGGCAAGACATACTTTCCACCATTCTGGTCACTGGGATTTCATATTTGCAAATATGGCATAAATAACTCTACTGTGTTACGAGACATCATAAAAAGAAATCGGGATTCAAATATGCCTTATGTATGCATCATTTATTAATTACTCATTCTCTAAACTGTTTCTGTATCTATAATCAATTTAGTGCAAAATTGTGATGCATATACAATTTTTTTTATAAATGATGATTCTTGGACTAATGGTAATAAAAAGTTTTAAAAAATTCAATTCCAATTCTTCATTGCTAGATTTAAATGGAAATTGAAATACAATCATTTTACATTGAAAGTATTGTCAGTCAGTATATATAGTCTGACTTTTTTTTTTAACCTCAGTATTACATATAATTGTTTAAATGTAGAAATTAAGTACTTCCTTAAGAAAAAAATTATGTGCATTAAATTTTATATTTCTTGTTAAATTTCTAACCACATGCTTAGGACATTCAATGGACTGATATTGATTATATGGATGGCAGAAAAGATTGGACATATGACAAGGATAAATTTTCTGGTTTACCAGACATTGTGGCAGACCTTCATAATAACCTACAAAGATATATTATTATGGCTGTAAGTCCTAGACAGATTAATTTTAAAATCTTATTTAGACAAAATTAAGTTCTGATAGCTGTGACTTTTTAAGCACCGGGTATAAGTATTTACTGACAGTGTTATATAAGCTATTTTTATCTATTGTTATCTGACTGAAAGACTTGATTGCTCTGATATTGTTGTTAATATTTCAGAAATAATTTAGATCAGAATGTATCCTTTTTTATAGTGCAATATTTAAACTAACTATTTCAATATTTTGTTTATAACATCCATAATTTTTTTTTTTTACATGGATGACAAAGGATCCAGCAATATCAAGTGAGCAACCCCCAGGCACTTATCCACCCTTTGATGATGGAAAACAGCTAGATGTTTTTGTGAAGAATGCTACTGGTGATATTCTTATTGGTTCTGTAAGTTTATAAAATTTAAGTTTAATATTAAACAGATATTTCAGTTGTTTAAAATGTTACAATTCAAAAATTTTTTTTTTAAAGTTTAAGATATGTCACCTAGTACATATTCAAATGAATTGCATTTATAATACCAACACTAAAATATGCCAAATGGATAGTTTGTTATATTTTTTTTTAATTGTATTTACCATTTCAGGTTTGGCCAGGCAAGACAGCTTTTCCAGATTTTTTCCACCCAAATGCTAAACAGTATTGGTATAAACAAGCTAATGATTTTCATAGAGTTCTTCAGTATGATGGACTTTGGATTGTAAGTTTAAATGTGTTAATTCTATAATTCTTTTTAAATCTGTGAATAATTATCATTAAAAAATTATGGTATGTTATCATTGCAGTGAAAAGTATTAATTGATATGGTTAATGACGAAACGATAATTTCCTAAATAATATACACAAAAAACTTTGCGATTAAAACTGGTGGTAGACATTGCTATAATTACATTGCATCTATCAAAAAAATTATAGTCATAATAATTTGGAAATTTCATATGACACTTTTCAAAAATTTAATCCTGATTTGCCTTGTTTTACTAAAAAAAAAAAAAAACTTCTTAAAATTTAATTAATCATTTTGGAAGTTTAATAATGTAATTTTTAGATTTGCCATTTCTCAAATATTATATAGGACATGAATGAGCCTTCAAGTTTTGTTGATGGTTCTGTGACAGGCTGCACAAATTCTTCTTTAGACCACCCACCTTTTGTTCCAGCCAGTAAGTGACTCGAGTTTGCCTTAAACATTATAGATAATATATTTACATGTATTTTTAGTTAATAATTTTTAATATTGTAAGTTGAAACTGTATATGATGCTGGAGACTTTTTTCTTTCACAGCCATTGATGGTGGCAGTCTCATTTCCAAGACACTTTGTCCTTCTGCAAAACATTATCTTTCATCTCATTATAATTTGCACAACATGTATGGCTGGTCACAAGCAAATATAACTAGAGCGTAAGTGTTTATTATTTATTAAACTCTCATAAAAATTACATTTCAGACCTGAAATTTATTTTATATGAAAAACCAAAGTATCGCAAGTATTATTCATATAGCCAGGTGTTGAAAATGCAGGTTAATATTAGGTATTCTAAACAGGAAGTAATTTTACTTGCACTACAACTAAAAAATCACGCTTTTTTACAATTAAACATTTTCATTGATTTTTAATATCTTAAATCACCCTGTACAATTAAAAAGGACACCATTTAAAAGCTTGTTTTTTGCTGTACCATTCATTTTATCAGCAAAAGAATTTAAATTATAAAATTCCTAATTACTGGCTGAAAAACTGTTTCCATAAAATTACATTTTGACTACCACAAGATTGTAGCCCATTTATTTTTCTATTTAAATGCACCAACATCAGTAAAATTCCATGTATCGCCAAATCTGTTAATGGGTTGGAGAAACCCTATAAAACAAGTATTTTTTGCCTTGTTAAAATGGGCTGTATATCTAAACAGTGTATCAAAATGTGATATTTCAAAATTAAATTAACTGATATTACTCGATTAATTGTTACTGAAAGAGTTTTTAAATTATACTATTTTTGTAAAATTGTCTCATCATGTATTTTTTACTACATTTAATAAAAATGTATATGATAATATAGCCATTTAAGTTATCAGAATTGTTAGCATGATTAGTTCTTTGCAATGAAACAGAAAATAACATTGGACTTCAGTCTAAAAAAATCAGTTTAGAGTACCTACTAATATAATTAATTTTTTTAATAGCTTTATGAATAGGCTTATTAATATTATTGCTGCCAGAAATTAAAAAATTTGCTGCCTTTTAAGTTGGCT
>JAGDYQ010000082.1:3631016-3751430 GCA_021962125.1 Bulinus truncatus | reverse complement strand
CTGCCAACCAACTTAAAAGGCAGCCAAATTTTTTTAAATTTCTGGCAGCAATAATATTAATAAGCCTATTCATAAAGCTATTAAAAAAAATTAATTATATTAGTAGGTGCTCTAAACTGATTTTTTTAGACTGAATTCCAATGTTATTTTCTGTTACATTGCAAAGAACTAATCATGCTAACAATTCTGATAACTTAAATGGCTATATCATCATATACATTTTTATTAAATGTAGTAAAAAATACATGATGAGACAATTTTACAAAAATAGTATAATTTAAAAACTCTTTCAGTAACAATTAATCGAAAGGTAATATCAGTTAATTTAATTTTGAAATATCACATTTTGATACACTGTTTAGATATACAGCCCATTTTAACAAGGCAAAAAATACTTGTTTTATAGGGTTTCTCCAACCCATTTACAGATTTGGCAATACATGGAATTTTACTTATGTTGGTGCATTTAAATAGAAAAATAAATGGGCTACAATCTTGTGGTGATCGAAATGTAATTTTTATAGGAAACAAACAGTTTTTCAGCCAGTAATTAGGAATTTTATAATTTAAATTCTTTTGCTGATAAAATGAATGGTACAGCAAAAAACAAGCTTTAAATGGTGTCCTTTTTAATTGTACAGGGTGATTTAAGATATTAAAAATCAATGAAAATGTTTAATTGTAAAATAGCGTGATTTTTTTAGTTGTAGTGCAAGTAAAAATTACTTCCTGTTTGAGAATACCTAATATTAACCTGCATTTTCAACACCTGGCTATATGAATGATACTTCGCCAGATACTTTGGGTTTTTTCATATAAAATAAATTTCAGGTCTGAAATGTAATTTTTATGAGAGTTTAATAAATAATAAACACTTACGCTCTAGTTATATTTGCTTGTGACCAGCCATACATGTTGTGCAAAGATTATAATGAGATGAAAGATAATGTTTTGCAGAAGGACAAAGTGTCTTGGAAATGAGACTGCCACCATCAATGGCTGTAAAAGAAAAAAAGTCTCCAGCATCATATACAGTTTCAACTTACATCTATTAAAAATTATTTAACTAAAAATACACATGTAAATATAGTATCTATAATGTTTAAGGTAAACTCGAGTCACTTACTGGCTGGAACAAGAAGGTACTGGGTTGGTCTAAAAAGAGAAGAATTTGTGCAGCCTGTCACAGAACCATCAACAAAACTTGAAGGCTCATTCATGTCCTATATAACATTTGAGAAATGGCAAATCTAAAAATTACATTATTAAACTTCCAAAATGATTAATTAAATTTTAAGAAGTATTTTTTTTTTTTACTAAAACAAGGCAAATCAGGATTAAATTTTTTGAAAAGTGTCATATGAAATTTCCAAATTATTATGACTATAATTTTTTTGATAGATGCAATGTAATTATAGCAATGTCTACCACCAGTTTTAATCGCAAAGTTTTTTGTGTGTATTATTTAGGACTCAAATATTCTTGTGAAATTATCGTTTTCATCAATAACCATATCAATTAATACTTTTCACTGCAATGATAACATACCATAATTTTTTTAATGATAATTAATCACAGATTTAAAAAGAATTATAGAATTAGCACATTTAAACTCACAATCCAAAGTCCATCATACTGAAGAACTCTATGAAAATCATTAGCTTGTTTATACCAATACTGTTTAGCATTTGGGTGGAAAAAATCTGGAAAAGCTGTCTTGCCAGGCCAAACCTGAAATGGTAAATACAATTTTAAAAAAATATAACAAACTATCCATTTGGCATATCTTCAGTGTTGGTATTATAAATACAATTAATTGAATATGTACTAGGTGACATATCTTAAACTTTAAAAAAAAAAATTGAATTGTAACATTTTAAACAACTGAAATATCTGTTTAATATTAAACTTAAATTTTATAAACTTACAGAACCAATAAGAATATCACCAGTAGCATTCTTCACAAAAACATCTAGCTGTTTTCCATCATCAAAGGGTGGATAAGTGCCTGGTGGTTGCTCACTTGATATTGCTGGATCCTTTGTCATCCATGTAAAAAAAAAAATTATGGATGTTATAAACAAAATATTGAAATAGTTAGTTTAAATATTGCACTATAAAAAAGGATACATTCTGATCTAGAATTATTTCTGAAATATTAACAACAATAACAGAGCAATCAAGTCTTTTAGTCAGATAACAATAGATAAAAAATAGCTTATATAACACCATCAGTAAATACTTATACCCGGTGCTTAAAAAGTCACAGCTATCAGAACTTAATTTGGTCTAAATAAGATTTTAAAATTAATCTGTCTAGGACTTACAGCCATAATAATATATCTTTGTAGGTTATTATGAAGGTCTGCCACAATGTCTGGTAAACTAGAAAATTTATCCTTGTCATATGTCCAATCTTTTCTGCCATCCATATAATCAATATCAGTCCATTGAATGTCCTAAACATATGGTTAGAAATTAAACAAGAAATATAAAATTTAATGCACATAATTTTTTTTTCTTAAGGAAGTACTTAATTTCTACATGTAAACAATTATATGTAATACTGAGGTTAAAAAAAAAACGTCAGACTATATATACTGACTGACAATACTTTCAATGTAAAATGATTGTATTTCAATTTCCATTTAAATCTAGCAAAGAAGAATTGGAATTGAATTTTTTAAAACTTTTTATTACCATTAGTCCATGAATCATCATTTATAAAAAAAATTGTATATGCATCACAATTTTGCACTAAATTGATTATAGATACAGAAACAGTTTAGAGAATGAGTAATTAATAAATGATGCATACATAAGGCATATTTGAATCCCGATTTCTTTTTATGATGTCTCGTAACACAGTAGAGTTAGTTATGCCATATTTGCAAATATGAAATCCCAGTGACCAGAATGGTGGAAAGTATGTCTTGCCAATTATTTCACTAAACTGTGAGGCAACAGAAAGAGGCTCGGGTCCTAAGATTATAAAAAAGTCAAGAATACCACCAAGCATTCGATAAGTCACAGCACCATTCTGGCTTGGGCCATAGGGTTGAAGTGCTACTTCTGTCATGGAAATAAAAGAAAATGGCAAACTTCAGGTATTTAAAAGCAATATTGAATGAAGAATGAAAAAATTCAAAAAAGAAGAGATATATGGTGGTAGAAATAATTTTCAACATTGAAGAAGAATTTGATTTGAATATATAATTTCAAACATCTGTCATTTATCTCTACTACCACCATTTGCGATTCTTTTGATTCTTTTCATTTTTTTAGCTTCTAAATAAACTCACATAAGGAATAGATGCATTCCTGTTCCTTGCTATCACTTTATTCAGCTCATCAGCAGTAGCATAGCCCCATTTACACAAATGAAAGCCAAGGGACCAAAATGGAGGAAAGTAGGTCTTCCCCACAATTTCTGTAAACTGGGAAGCTACATTGATTGGTTTAGGTCCCAATACTATGAAGAAATCAATTACACCCCCAATGAAGCGATAGGTTAGAGCCCCATCACCACTAGCACCGAAGGGCTGAAGAGCAACCTCTGAAAAATTAAAACTTACTCAGTGCTTTCATGAAAATCTACAATATTACAAGGATATGTTACACGTTTCTTTACTCTAGCAGACAAATGACATCATTATTTGAAATACATATTAATAATTTACCAAAGAATATTTTTTTTTTTTAGATATTAACAAACTGAAAAGACAGTGATTTAACAATGTTAATAATTTATAAACTTTCAGCCCCTAATGAAATTCCCTTTGGATGACTAAATGGGAAAAAAAAAGTAAAATGCATTGAAATAGGTTTCGGTTTTGGATAGCCGGTAAAATCCCACATAAAGTTCAGTAACAAAACTTTTAACATATCTCTCAGATATATATAGTGTTGTTACTGTGTCCTCAACATGATGAGGCTGTAATACCAGGGCTAGCCATATATCACAACAGGGGATAATGAATTATTTCTAAGGCATGGAAATAAATGCATGTAAAAATGTAAAAAAAATACAATTTAGCTCAAAATAGGCAAAGATCATGAGTGTTCCTAACCAAAGCCCCCTGGAGGCAATTGACCCAGTACAAGTATGACAACTATGAATGCTGTCTGTCCAGAAAATAGCAACGATACAAAGTATACCACTGGTAAATTTTTTTTGCATATGATGTACGGCCCCCCCCCAAAAAATACATATTTGCTTAAACAACACTTAAGAAAAGCTAACAGATTGGACACTAACATAGATCAATCTAATAAGAAACAAGAGCATTTATTCTAACAGAACCATATTATAGAATAACTAACCTCCAGCATTACTATTGAGCAAAAAAACTCCATGAGCATCAGAAGGACCATCTGCTCCATTAGATGGCTCTAAATTAAGGAAAAAAGGATGAGTGCCATACCCATTGTTATCAACCTGTAATTCAAAATCAATTTCATTTGAATAGATCATCATTATTTCTATATTTATATATAAAGGATTTCAAAACAAACAACACCCCTTCCACCAACATATAAGCTGTGGCTGTAAAATCAAAAGACAGAACAAGTTGATTGTATTTTGAAGTAAGGAGAAGAGACAATATAATACAATTTTTTTTGTAACTTAACATGAAAATATGAGAGTTCTATTCTTATGGACAGGAAATCAAGACAAACGCCTAATCCATAGCATTAGATAAAGATCTCTTTAGCAGTAGAAGCCCTAGAGTTTATTAGTTTGCCTAAACCTATGAATGGGTCAGCCCGAAGAGATTTTTAATTTTCAGTAATAATTATAATGCTTAACTCCCGAACATATCTCTCAGCCTAGGGCTCCTAAAAGCATCCAAATGGTTTAGCTTAAAGTGTCATTAAAATGTAATTTGTGATGAAATAGATTGTTTCTATGTGCTTCAGTTGGCATCAATTAGCACCAATCCATTTACCCTAACAAGCAAACCCCTGTTCTGGTGTTATAACAAGTGTTACATGGTAATTCATTTTCCCTAGCTATGATGGTTACACTATTTTATTAATATTTATACTGCTAAAATTTACTACGTACTGCTGAAAAATTACCTTAGGTACATCATCTCTATTCCAAAATACAAGTCTTTTCCAAGTGTTTAGGTCCTGAAGGAAGCTACTCCGATGTTCTCCAAGCCCATAAAGAAATTTAGAAGAAAGTCTTGTAGCAATTTGTAAGTACTGGTCAGAAAAGATTAAAGGTGCTGTGTTTGAAGTGTCAAATCTTAAAAAAGAACATAAATTATTAAATCATTAAATACAGTAAAAAAGAAGTTATACAGCATAATTAAAAAGATTCTTGACAGTATTATTACTATATGAAGCATTTTAAGCCATACTAGCCTAACCCTTAATGTAGGCTGGGCTAGTAAAAGCTTCATATTAAAGTGACTATAATTTTCATTTTATGTAATGTAATCATATTGAATTTCTGAAAAAGAAAAGATTATTTGCATCTTAAAATATTTTTTAGACCCAATCTTTTTTATTATGTAACTTATCTGTTCCAACTTACAATGCTAATACAAGCTTAAGACAAAAGACATTGCAAACTAAAACACTGGTTTATAGATTTTAAAATAACAAATATTGGAAAATATTTGAATCATAAATTTCATAAGCAGTACAACAAAATGATTTTTTTACAAGTGTAAATAATTTTACTTACATTAAATTACACTATAATAAATATATGAATAAACTAAATGACCTACATAGTGGCACCAGTGGACACTCTTGTTATAACAATGTTGAAAGGTGATGCAATTGAGACGTTATACAGAGGATTTTTAACACTCCGGGAACCTGTTGGTACATCCAAAGGCACTTCAAACCTTGCATTGTTTGGGTCATAGATCTAATTAAGTATGATATAAAAACAAAATGTATTATATTCATAAAAATTAACTTTAATATGTTTCTTCAGGCTAAAATTTATTTTAAAAAATAAGTAAAAAAAAAAAAAGAAAATCGAATTAATTAATGAAATAATTCAAATATTCTATTTTAAGATAATTTGCTACAATGTGTTAACTATGTAAAAAAAAAGAATTTTTAAACCATATTGCACTGATTTGCTAAAAAAAAATTACCTTTACTCGAAGTCTGTAATCATTTTGGTAATCTACTTGTAGTTTTAATGTTTTAATATCAGGTGAAAAAAATGTGCTGGTTGATCTTACAAGTGTGGCATTAATGCCACTTGATGTTGAAACTACTTCTGAAACTTTATACCCATCATAGTTAGATGGAAAGAAACAAAATGGAGCAGTATTAGGAACACTGGATGGTTTCCAACAACATCCTCTGTTCAAACATGCTTGCTCATTTGCTCCATTTTTTTCTGGCCAGCAGTCAAACCTGTTATTTTCATCAATACTGCACTGATCTGCTGCAGCACACTGAGATTTTTCTTTCATCACAGATGAATATATGATTAAACCTATACATCCGAGCATACAGAAGGTTAGAGACCAGCCAACATATCTGGAAAATCTGGTCAACGCTTTGATACATTTTGAATTGTGGCTTTGGTGCCTCTCTAAGCTGATTCTGTAAATAGCACTGTTGAGGTTGTCATACTTTACTCTTGACTTGGGTTTCTGCTGTGCAGTATTTGCAGGTTTCCATATCCAATTACCAGTACTTAAAGGTTTATGACTTTCTGGTTTAAAAATAGTCATTTTTACTACCTGAAATATGTTTGAAAATTCATTAATTTAATTAACAGCCAAGCAAATTATAGGAAAATGAAAATGAACTATATTTCAGAATATTGTAAAATGCTAAATAAACACTCATTTATGTTTCACAAGTATACAATATATAAATACACTCATAACATACGATCAATATCAGCTTTCTAGTATGGTCTGATCCTTGAAAATACCATGTCTGATAAAATTGATTAAGTCCATTTTTTATCAACCAGGTTAGATAAAAAGCGCATTAAAATTTGTAGTCTAAAGTTTAAAGTGAATTCTCAACTCAAGAAATACTTTCAGGCTCATTTAACTAGTTAACATTTTTATGTCTATTATGATAAACTTTGGTTAAAAATATTAAAAAATATTGCAAAACCAAAAATCATTCTAAATGTTTTTCCCTGGTACATGTATTTTTTATTATATTTATATTATGTAGAAATTTATACTTTATGAAAGTTATTAAAAAGAAATTACCTTTCATTCTTTTTAAGCTACCAAAATGTTTTTGATATCCAGCTTAGTTTTCTTATTTTCAATTAAGAAAGACAACAGATTTTAAGTAAAGATACTGAAAATGCTTAATGGTGTATGTTAGAATACTGAGTGTTCACCATTTCAAGTTAAATAAAAAAAGAGAATACAAATAATGAAAGCAGTCTCTTTATAATCACCTCATCTTCTAAAAAGTTTGCTTTGACCCTGAATTTCAAGTATAGCCCAGAACTTTATGACCCAATACTTGCGCATTAGTTTTAAACATAAATAATGAACAGCATTCATTTTGGATTGAAAAGAATATGTTATCTAAAACCACAAAAATAGATTTAAAATATGCAGAATTTATTATTAATTCAAGTTTAATCAACGAAAATTATTTCTTTATATTCCAGTGGTGGCCAAATGCAACTCTTCTGTGTGTTTTTTTGTGGCTCCCGATGGCCAAAAATAATCAAATATCAATTCAAAACAATTACAATATTTCAAATACTTAATGAACTTAAATGAGAAATAAAATGTTAGGGTTTTAATAAAACTATTACTCGTCAAATTTATTTTCCTTTTAGTCACACCTAAACTTCTCTCTCAACCCTCCAATGACAACTGCCTTATTTCCCAACCTCCCATCACCAGATCACTGACCACTTGGCTAATGGGTATTTTAACCTTACTAATCCACCCTTTCTAAAATGATCGACTTAGTCCTACAAGGAAAACAAGACATTTTAAAGATGTGAAATTTTACTGATGACAATAATAGTGCTTTGATATGATATACATAATATTGAAATATTTCAAATTAAGGCATAGATGAAGTTTTTTGCAACCTTTCTAGATTTTAAGTTAAAAAAAAAACAATAACCCAAAAAGGACTTCAAGTAAATCATGTTAGGTATTGGTTTGTAAAATAATCAACCAAGCCAATGGAAACACAATAGACTAATTTGTAGTTATAATCAATGTTCCCTCTAAGCTGTGCCAGCCTGAGCTAGCGCACGATTATTCAGGCCTCAGCGCACAACTTTTAGGCTTGGCGCACAAAACTTAGATGAGAGAAAAAATTATTTATAATTTTATCATAAAATTCTGCGCGACTTGAGCTAAATAAATGAACTTAACGTGATCGAACTAACAAACAGTCTTTGTTGTGATATCAAATTCCGAACACGTTCGTAATTTAAGTAATTGGCTTGAAGCTGACTGGAAATAGTACACTTCGTTAAATATAATATAGTTTGAGAAGAAATGTCAAAGCGAAAGGGCGAAGATCAAGAGTCAAGTCATTTGGTGATGAGATGACGAATGAATTTCAAGAAAGAATGGTAAAACGATTATTCCGTTGAAACCATAATGCCTGACTACACCAGCTGCAAACACGTGCTTCTAAAAGAAATATTCGAATATCGTGAACAATCCACGATACTAGACTAGAACAGAAAGAATAGAAAACCAGCAGCGCAGTAAATCTTGTCCTGACGAAGTCAAAATTTTAATTGACAATGTAGTACTTGCAGTGAAAATTAATTCTTCCATGCTGTCTGTTCCGGAAATTCACAATCATATGGAAAAATACATGAAAATACAGACTAGTTGGAGAAGCAAAAACTACGCCTTTGAATTTTTTTGAAGTATAAATACAGTTGTTGAAGTTGAAGTTTTAAAAGAAATTCGAGATTCTTCTTTCTACACTCATTGTGAATGAAAGTACAGACATTTCCATTTCAAAATTCTGATAATGTACATTAAATTTAGAAAAGCTCACAAACAGATTTATGAAACTGTTTCTGCTGGTATTAAACAACTAACAGCATGCGATAGCATTTCAATTGTTTCTGCAATTGTGAATTTCTACAAAGAAACTGATCTTGACTTACATCGAATGATTATGTTCACGTCGGATGGTGCATCTGTGATGCTTGGCAATAATAATGGTGTTGCTGTCATATTACGCAAGTCTGTTCCTCATCTTGTCGAACAACTATGTGTTGCGCATAGAGAAGATTTAGGATTAGATGATGAATGGAAAAAAATAAAATTAATGAAACAACTAGACATTTTAATACAAACTGTCTATACATTGTTCAGCAGGTCAAGTGTAAAAAAGGCAAAATTTGGAGAAGCTCCAGATTGTGATATTGTTTCTTTCAGGCCATTAACGCTGTTTAGGCATTTTGCTGTTAGTGCTTTGATAAAGAATTATGATATTTTGGTTAAGTACTGCAGAGAACAAGTACGTGAAGATAATGACCCAGTGAACAAATACTGTCTTGACAAATTAACCAAACCAGAGATTCACGTTGAATTAACTATCCTTTGTAAAGTTCTTGGTTGAGTTAGCAGAATTATGTAAGACTTTCGAGAGGAGCGACCTCAATACAGTCAAGACATCTCAGTTTGCCAAACCAAAATTAAGAACAGTATCTTGGGAAAAGTATATATTTTGAGGAAGAAGTGAAAAATCTATTATCATCATATAATCATTCAGTCAACACAGATGATATTATTAAATTTATTAAAGAGACATGAGACCACATGGACAAAAGATTTCCAGATCAGGAATTACAGGACTGGTGTGTGTTTGATAAGGGTATTTTTTTAATCCATCAAACTTGGATAATTTTGATTTTGGCACTGTTCAACTTTGAAGATTAGCAAACCTTATTGCTTGGGAGGTTAGAAGAAATATTCAGAGGTGAAGCTACATATTTGTGGAACTTTTCAAGCTTCAAGTGCAGACTGTGAGATAGGATTCAACTTAATGAATGCAATTCAAACAAAAATGTTAAATAGACTTGATGTAGACCATTTGGAACATTTAATGAGAATTAAGTCATATTTATTAGCTAAAGATATTATTAACACAGATCATGTGTATGACTTTTGGAAAGCAGAAAAAGGAAGAAGGGAAAATTTAATTATTACAAAATAAAATTGATTTAAATTCTTGTGTTTTAATTTGTTTTCTTTTTTATCTTGTTGTATAATAATTTAGTTTATTGTTGGTCCATCTAACAGGAAGCTTCCACATATATTTTATATCTAAAAACTTATCAGTTTATTTCTATTTTTTGGTTGCAGTTTCACCATTTTTAAATTATATTTTTTCTACCTAACCATATTTACAGCAACCATATTTTTTTAAATTATAAATAAATCATTTACAAAAGCTTTATAAAAATGTCCTACATATAAATATTTGGAAGTTTCCCATGCGGTTGACTCTATTATCTTATTATTTATTTTCTTAAATGACAGTAATTGTATCTGTATTGCGTGTCGTGCAATTGGCGCACATTTTACATAACGTTGAATTTTTGGCTCACAAAATTTTTTTTTGGCGCACAACCCCCAAATTATGTAACAATCCTTAGAGGGAACATTGGTTATAATAGCAATGGTTTGTAATATAACTAGCGAAGCCACTGGAAACACTAACAGACTAACTTGTAGTTACAATTACTTTTCTCTAATGCATAATAAATAGTTGTAGTACCATTACATTTAAAACTGCAAATAACAATAACAAATAATTTATTTTTTGCTTAGTTTTTAAGATTTTTGTTGTTTTTGCTTAATAAAAGAATCTTGTACAATAAAATTTGAGAACAATGCATTTTTCCGGAATTAAACATTGGGTCCTGAAATATAGAATTTCCATTTACATTATGAGTCAATCTAGTTTTTGAGTCTACTAAGAAATCTGTTTTTCTCCTAGCATTTGCTGCAAAATTTATACTTATAAAAACATATATATTTTACAACGGGAATGAGTACTATTTTAAGTAAACAGAATTTTACTATTCTGCTCATGGTTAACAAAGAGCAGAGGTTGATTTAATGGTAAGAACACAGGTATCCATGAAAATGCCCAACAAACACCAACTTGACTATAGCATCATTATTTTTCTCTTCTTTTTTTTTAAGGCAAGGGAGCCCTTAATTTGCTTACGGGCAATTTACTTATTACATAATGCTTTTTGTCATTCCTTATTTTGGCGCATCACACTTTGGCTGCCTGCCCCTCCCCAAGGAATTATGTAACAAGTGAACAACACCTTTGCACCCCCCAAGGCTTTATGGAATATGTGTTCGACACTTTAACGAGGCCAATGTCAAAGTGGCTTAATATTATATCAACACTTTAACTAGGCTAATGTTAAAGTGGCTTAATATTATATGTCACATTTAGTGCTTTACTTTATTAATTTAATCAGAAATTATATGTACTAATGTAGGATTTATATTGATTGTCCAGTTAATTGGTTGAAAAAAATTTCTCATTTTGCTAATTTACAACTTTTTCATTAATTTATTCTCATTATTAATTTTAATAATAATTTACAATAACAATAATAGCTGAATGAAAATTAGTAGCAAAGTAAAATTGTAATATAGTATATTAATATTAAATATTAGTACTTAGTCAATACTCAATAGTCATAGCCAACATAGGTATAGATTAACCATGCCCATTTTAACATTTATAAAAATTATATATATGACCATGCCATAGGAAACAAACCCAAACAATATATTTATCATATAATTACATTTACTGCATTACTCTTAATATGACAGTATAGTATGTATATACTGCGTGTAATTATTCAATAACTAACCAGAGTACACAATACAAAGAAAGTGGTTCTATCCACTTGACTTACTAAGTTTAAGTTACTATCCCCCCTATCTAACTACTACGTCTACGAAGTCTTGAGACTGTTGTTGATTACGACGAGTTTATTGCAATGGCCAAAACAATGCTGAATGGACTCCCCATACATAGAAAACTATAATGTCATAACAAATGATTCGTTAGCCTGAATACGAACACTCGAGTCGCCAAATCGCCAGCTGATTGTTTTGCTGTGGTTTTGATTAGCACGGACGAGAATTTATTTTTAACTTTACCTTTAGAACTCTTTTGTGTTAAAAATGATTTTTATTCAGAAACTTCTTAATTTTCAGGTTCCACAACCAGACGCGAATGTTGAATGAATATATTCTGCAGGTACTCACCAGCCCCGTAGCCAGGGGGGGGGCACTAGGGGGGCCGTGCCCCCCCCCGCTAGGTGTGGAGTGCCCCCCGCTTAAAAAAGAAGAAAAAGAGGACAAAATAAAGAAAAAGTAAAGGTGCCCCCTTGCTGGGTATTGGTGCCCCCCTGCTTACTTTGACCTGGCTACGGGCCTGGTACTCACCAACATTTACTAATACTGTACTATTTTAAAATTTATAGGGTTTAAAACTAGTGTGGGTTGGATAATCGAAGATAATTAATTTAATTGAAACTGTGCAATTGCTAATAGCCTACGGCGAAAAAAAATTAAAGCTAAAATGACATACAGTAGGTACCGTACATGCAGAGCCGTATTTTAGGGTCCCTATTCCAAAAAAAAAATAATTGAGACCCAATTTTGACAAATTTCATTGCGATTCGAGTGATTTTCAATTTCTTTTGTATACTAAACATGTAGGGGCTCCTTATTTTGGGGGGCATCCTAGCAGAGGCGTAGCGAGGGGGGACAAGGCAACTTGCGCCAGGGGCATTTTACCTTTTAAATACCTTTTTAGCGCCCCCCCATTCGAAAACCATATAATATTATATGTAAAATATACCATTTGGCGCCCCTGAACCTCGGCGCCCGGGGAAATATATACCCCGCCCCGCCGCCTAGCTAAGCCGCTGCATTCTATGACACGGCCTATTCGGTCAGTCTAAATCCGACACTGGCAGCCCCGTAGCGTAAAAATTCTACAGCAGGGGGGGGGGGGGGCAGGTAGGCCTAATACATTTTACTAAGTAGAGCAAAAAAGCAGAGGGGGCCAGACAAAACGCAGGGTGGGGTCCCTCGCCCCCAGCACGCTACGGGCCTGGATCCTGGGTACATATTAAGGACCTTTCTCTCTGCTGGGAGAAGGGTATTCACTATTCAATTAACACAGTGTTTCCCAACCTTTTTCGTGCTGTGCCCCACCGAAGCCTTTAAAAAAATCAGCATGCCACCCCCACCCCACACACACTGCAAAGTTTTTTCGGGATATATGTAACTCTAACACACTTGTTTTCTTTTCACCTTTACCTCCCAGTGGCATTTCTATGGTTGGTGCCGCGCGGTGCCGACCGCACATCTCCACCCACCTTAATTTCGCCACTGTCCTCGTCATCAGTGTGTGTGATGGTCTGGTCGTTATTATTGACATGTGTTGTGCGTTTAACAAATCGCTATGAATAAAAAAAAAAAACAATCTAGAAGGTCAAGAAGTGAAATGAGTGAACTATGACATCGTAAATATTAATGTGAATGACCAGTGGACCAAGTTTGTAATTGGATGACAGTGATCACGTGATTTAGAGGTGTGCAATGTCAATTGAATGTTAGAACACAATTAATAGAATGTACAGGTATTTTTAAGACAGAGTGTGTGAAACTTCAGTCAAGAGATTTAATACACATGTTAGGAATTGAAGGTCAGTCATAATGTTCAATCAAGAATATTATTATCGTGTTGGTTTACTGAAGTATTGATTTTTATGAAGAAAGATTAAACACTAAGTGTATATGTGTGTGTGTGTGTGTGTGTGAGAGAGAGAGAGAGAGAGAGAGAGAGAGAGAGAGAGAGAGAGAGAGAGAAAGAGAAAGAGAAAGTTTGTATATCTCTACATATCCAACACGCTCCAGGACAGGGGTCGGCAACCTTTTGAAACGGAAGAGCCAAAAGTTATAATTTAGAATTTTCTCAGTTTTTAAAGAGCCACTAAAATTGTTGTTTCAATATATGTATTATGGTATTTGATTAGGATTAGGTATATACAATAATATAATTATTATTATTTGCGCATGGAATTGGTAGGCCACAATTTGACATCGAAAGAGCCGCAACTTGACATCGAAAGAGCCGCATGTAGCTCGCGATCCGTAGGTTGCCGACCCCTGCTCTAGTACATAGTCAGCACATCCCCCACCATGATATTCCTTACCACCAACACACTCTATTACAGTACGTTAATGAACTGTTTTTCATTTAATATTAGCTACTTTTGTCATGATACATTTCGCCTGTTATCCTGTTGATCGATGCATCCAAACTTCTCCTGCCAGGTTTAACCAGATAGTCAACATATGTTCCTATTTCTCACTACAACTCCCTTCATCCCTTTTGATGCTTCGTAGCTGTGAAAATCGTTGCCAAAATTTGAAGGAAGGGTTTAAAAGAAAGAGACAAAAAAAAAACTGAAGTAGGCCTTAAAAAATTTTTTTCTCCGACTCTTTGAAATTAGGTTCAGGTTGACGAATAAGTACTTAAAATGTTCTGAATACTACCCTTCAGGTTACATCATGACAATCTCCACTAACTGGGCCCCCTCTTATCACGCACACCCACCGTTTTTGAGCTCATAAGATAGAAGATTATTATACACAAGACCCTAATATTTGTTTGGGCTGCTGCCTGCACCCCCCCCATGCCCCTTCCTAGTTCGGCGCCCTGTGCGGTCGCACAAGCCGCAGCATTCTTCCTACGCCACTGATTGCCAGCTTGTTAAGTTCCCTTTTGCCTTTGGACAAGTTAACTCGATGGCAAGTCCGCCTTTGCATTTGGTACTACGTATGATCCATGCCTCCCCCAACCCAGCCCAAACACCCACGGGCGCACAGAAGGTCATCAAAAAAACATTTAGATTCTATCACATTTGCAGTTTAATATTACATCAATTACTTAATGAAAACATTTTAAGTTCAAGGCAAAACTGTAGCTATTGTCCGTTTGTGAAAAAAAAAACGTCGAAGACCCAATGGAAATGTATAGAAAAAAGACATTTCGAGCATTTTTTTAAATACTTTTTTTTTTGAAAATTGGACTTTAATTGATGACACTCTGATAAACAATAGCGTAACTAGGACTAGGTGCTGACTCCGAGAGTGCTATCTTAATACTATGCCAAAAAGTATTAAATATAGCGAATGCCGTTGCCATTTAGCTACACCACAGCTATTTTTCAATCTGTAAACATATTTCTAATTCAGATTTCCTAACTCATATTTCATCGTCTAAGTCTTAAATTTCAGCTAGCAATTATTCAGATACTATCAGTAGCTCTTGAAGAGAAAAAAAATTCTGGAGAGATCTGTGACGCGAATACCACCCGAAACCAAATACCAATATTTAGGATGCACGATGGGGGGTGGGGTAGGGTGGGGGCACGGTCTTATCGGCCCTCGACAAGAGGAAATATTATTTTATGAGCCCCCCACCCCACCCCGGGAGGGCTCCCAATTTGTTCGCGACGCCACGGTTAAATATGATAATAAAAAAAAGTTGTTTTTTTTAATGTGAAATACGTGTAATTTTTTTTTCTTGTTATCAAAATGGCAGCATTAAGTTTCTCTTAGATTCATTCCTTATTGCGCAACTCATATGGTATTCATAATGTACTTATTGAGAAATACTCCTCATTTATCCTTTTCCGTCTCTACCCACACAGGGCGTTTAAAATGAAATCTTTTGTTTCTTACCATCTCTTTATAAAAATAAAAAAATAAAAATCAATAGCGGCCATATCAGTCAACCGGTATGGCACACATTATCTCTATAAAAAATAATTTTGTGATCATTTCACTACCATGTGCATCATTTAATACATTATTTTATCAGTAGGCTGATCTTCCGTGCAATATCCTCAAGGTTGACAGAGTGCTTTTTTTTTAATTAAAAAAAAATTCCTGACGTAAAACATTTGTAAATGAAGAATCATATTTACACAAGATTTTTTTTCCTCTCTCATTTAAAACGCCATCAAAATGGTATTTTTTTTTATCTCTCAAAACGCAGTGGCTACGGTTCCAAGTAACGGGACTCCGTGTTATTATTTTTTTTTTGGGTACAGCTATAGATGCGCATGCGCGGCAGACGGACTGCTTATTATTGCATATTTTTTGTTTTCGGGGCTAGGGTTAGGAATAGGGTTAGGGGGTTAGGGTTAGGAGCAATATCTATAGCCGGACCCACGAAAAAAAATTCGGAATCCGGCTATCGCGCATGCGCACATCTACAGCCAGTGGCGCAACCAGCAAAAATGCTGGGGGGGGGGCTCACATATAGAAAAAATGCGGGGGGGGGGGCTCACATATAGAAAAAAAGACAGTTTGACAGTCTTTTTAGTAACTTTATATAGTAAAATATGTATTGATGATTTGGTCTGGGGGAGGGGGGCTCTAGCCCGCCCCCTTGCCCCCCTGGTTGCGCCACTGTCTACAGCCGTAAAAAAATTAAGTCCGTCTAGAGCGCTAGAGCGCATGCGCATCTATAGTTGGACCCCGGAAAAAAAATAATACGGAGTCGCGTTCCTTGGAACCGTAGCCACTGCGTTCTCAAAATTGTTTTACGGCTAAGTTTACAGAAAAAAAGGGCTCTGGGTTTTACATCTATGTACAAACCGTTCTTCAAATGTTTACAATTATAATTTTCAATTAAACAATCTTCTCATCGTTAAGATGTAGGCTAATTAATTATTATGTAAATATGTACGCCCAGGCCCGTAGCCAGGTCAAAGTAAGCAGGGGGGCACCAATACCCAGCAAGGGGGTACTTTCTCATTTTAGTTACTTTTTAAGCGGGGGGGGGCACTCCACACCCAGCGGGGGGTTGGGGCACGGCCCCCTAGTGCCCCCCCCTTGGCTACGGGCTTTGTACGCCCTGGTCTCGCTCTGTTAAGTACATGTTACTTTCAAAATCAATATCGGCCAGCTCAATTAGCTATTCCAAGACAAAGGCATCCCCGCGCTTCACAATTTACCGCGTGAGGTCGCGAGAAACTCTTTTCAATTGCTGATAAGCTTTACACCTCTAGTTAAACATTCATGAAGTGGAGCGGATCCAACACAAACAATTCATTTTCAATTTTCACTCAATAAACTTTGACGATCCGTATCATTTATATATTTTTTAGTTGTTTTTTTTATTTTGTTTAAACAAATTATAAAACATTTTCATAACTATGTTCGCATTATTTGTTCGTATTTGTTTTTAAAATGAACGTAGCCTACTTGTTTGGAATTCATTGATGTGCTCATTGTATAAAATTGTTAGCTATCTCAGAAAATAAAATAAAATATTTCGACCGAATAGATCTTTTATGTTAGTTTCTCGTCAATTGTATAAATAATTAACCTGGCTGGCCTTTATGTATGTCTGTTTTTGTCTAAATGGTAGGCCTATACAACGTACCAGTTCTTGCGTCACAAGCCCCGGCTTCCCCGAAATGTAAAGAAATGTTTAGGCCGTGACTGTTATATCTCCAGACTCAGAAAATGTATTTATATATTAAAAAAAACAACTAATAATTATTTCCGATGATGCTTTTCAACTGTCGTCTTTCTTTCGTGAAGGTTTTTTTTTATTTTACTTCACCACCATACCGTAGATAATGCCACTATTAAAATGGTACTTTGCTCTTCAGATGGTCTCTTTCAGTCAGTTTTAATTAACCGTTTTCTTGGCTTCTTAGTCTGCTAGTCTTTCTATTTCTTTGCAGCTTGATCTATTATAATTATAAAAAAAAATTAAAAAAAAAATTACGCAGTTTTTTTTTTTTAAAACAGCAGTTTGTAAGGGAAAATTGTTTTTACACACAAAGGGTACATATTAATTATTATTGCAGACTGAATTGCGAATTAAAAAAAAAGTTCATCATTTAAGCATCGTATAGCCTACATGAATAATATTAATATTGGGAAAAAAGTAAAAAAAAAAGAAGCATTGTTTTAGTAATGTCTGTCTCTACGTACTGATCAGTATCGTTGGTAGCGTAAGTGGCCCCCGAGGCGGACTCTTAAAAATATTACTAATTTCCTGTGTAGAAAAATAAAAAAAAATGGTGGCAAACTAAGTGAATCCCCCAGGATGGACCACCACTCCCATCCCTAGTTACGCCACTGATATTGATAAAATAACAACTGTCATAATGTGTGTGTGTGTACAAGCGCTGTTTCCGAAACATACAGAGCATTCAGGAGGAAATAAATGCCCTGAAACTACAAGTCAGACTTACAAGGCAACTTTTACATAACATTGGATTTAAGTGATAAGTTGAGTCGTCAAACCTTGCTAATATATGTCTAGTATAAATAATAAATATTACCCAGAATTGACATATGAATAAGAAAACAATCCTACTAATAAAGCAGCTATCTTGTCGTCCGTGCGGTATGGGAAAGCCGTCGCTATAAATAATATATGACGTCATTTCCCAAAGCTACATTTTTTTTGCAGAATGGGAACGCCGTCGCTATAAATAAAAATGCTCTATGACGTCATTTTACGATGGTAATTAGCATCCATAGGCCTATCTTTACCTAATGGTGTTTAGTTTGGTTTGGTTTGGTTGGTTGATTTGCTTTGGTTGGTTTGCTTGGTTGGTTGATCGGTTGGTTTGGTTGGTTAGGTTGGTTTGGTTGGTTAGCGTTGACGGGTAAAACGTAATTTGTGAACGATGTGGCAGTGACGGGTTGGGCTTGTTGGTTTGGTTGGTTGGATTTGCTGGCTCGGTTGATTTATTTGGTTGATTGGTTAGCTGGTTTGGTTAGTTGGTTTACTTTGGTTGGTTTGATTGGTTGGTTCGGTTGGTTTATTTGGTTGGTTATTTGGTTTGGTTTGGTTGGTTAGCGTTGACGGGTACAACGTAATTTGTGACGTATAAAATGTAGGTCATTTCTGCACATTAGGAAGGTGGCATAAATCAGCACCTAATTAACCTAATCAATCGTATTTAAAAATTCAGTAGTAAGCAAAATTTTCGCACAATACATTTGCAGCGGAAATGTTTTTGCTGGATGAGTGCACGATGACATCCAGCCATGCTTTAGATGCAATTAATAGATCACTGTGATACTGTGAGGGCCTGACACATAGTATAATATTGTGATACTGTGAGGGCCTGACACATAGTATAATATTGTGATACTGTGAGGGCCTGACACATAGTATAATATTGTGATACTGTGAAGGCCTGACACATAGTATATTATTGTGATACTGTGAGGGCCTGACACATAATATAACATTGTGATACTGTGAGGGCCTGATGTATAGTATAATAATGTGATACTGTGATAGTATATTATTGTGATACTGTGAGGGCCTAACACATAGTATATTATTGTGATACTGTGAGGGCCTGACACATAGTATAACATTGTGATACTGTGAGGGCCTGACACATAGCATAATATTGTGATACTGTGAGGGCCTGACACATAGTATAATATTGTGATACTGTGAGGGCCTGACGTATAGTATAATAATGTGATACTGTGATAGTATATTATTGTGATACTGTGAGGGCCTGACACATAGTATGATATTGTGATACTGTGAGGGCCTGACACATAGTATAATACTGTGATACTGTGAGGGCCTGACACATAGTATAATAATGTGATACTGTGATAGTATATTATTGTGATACTGTGAGGGCCTAACACATAGTATAATATTGTGATACTGTGAGGGCCTGACACATAGTATAATATTGTGATACTGTGAAGGCCTGACACATAGTATATTATTGTGATACTGTGAGGGCCTGACACATAATATAACATTGTGATACTGTGAGGGCCTGATGTATAGTATAATAATGTGATACTGTGATAGTATATTATTGTGATACTGTGAGGGCCTAACACATAGTATATTATTGTGATACTGTGAGGGCCTGACACATAGTATAACATTGTGATACTGTGAGGGCCTGACACATAGCATAATATTGTGATACTGTGAGGGCCTGACACATAGTATAATATTGTGATACTGTGAGGGCCTGACGTATAGTATAATAATGTGATACTGTGATAGTATATTATTGTGATACTGTGAGGGCCTGACACATAGTATGATATTGTGATACTGTGAGGGCCTGACACATAGTATAATACTGTGATACTGTGAGGGCCTGACACATAGTATGATATTGTGATACTGTGAGGGCCTGACACATAGTATAATACTGTGATACTGTGAGGGCCTGTCACAAAGTATGATATTGTGATACTGTGAGGGCCTGACACATAGTATAATATTGTGATACTGTGAGGGCCTGACACATAGTATGATATTGTGATACTGTGAGGGCCTGACACATAGTATAATACTGTGATACTGTGAGGGCCTGTCACATAAATATTGTGATCCTGTGAGTGCCGGACACATAGTATAATAATGTGATACTGTGATAGTATAATATTGTGATACTGTGAGGGCCTGACACAAAGTATAATATTGGGATACTGTGAGGGCCTGACACATAGTATAATATTGTGATACTGGGAAGACAATATATTAACAACGAGAATAAACTAGCCGATAATTTTTGAAGTGATATTGATGATGAGATCCATCAGACAGAGACGTTCTAATAGGTAAACTGGGGTTACTGACCACTCCATTCAAACAGGAGCGCTGTGTTAGGATTTTTGTTTTTCCGAAACTCAGAAAATAAACAACAACAACAATAATAACGATAAAGTTTAATCTTTTTTTAAAAAAGTAAATATTATGGGCGAGTTTCACATTTAGGCAAACAGCTGGCCCGTCTACATTACACACAAATGCAAAACTAGAGGAATTCTTTCAATGTATTTTCGTCAGTCTGTGTATTCTATGTACTTTTCCTTTTGGCAGATAGCTCATTTTTTTTTGGCTAAATATTGTAAAATATGTTATAATATTTAAAATGTCACAACCATTTATAATGGACTCGGCTTGTCTGATATGATCTAGCGAATCAATTAAATTTTATAATAACATTGTCATTTTCGTTCACACTGAAGAACACACTTTCTTATTCCTGTTTATTATTGCATATTTAGTTACAATAGTATTGTTGGAAAGCAGCCCCGTAGCGTGGCAATTCTACAACAGGGGCCAGGCAATAGCAGGGGGCCAGGTAATACATTTTACTAAGTAGAGCAAATAAGCAGAGGGGGCCAGACAAAACGTAGGGGGGGGGCGGCCCCACTGCCCCCGCACGCTACGGGCCTGTTGGAAAGATACTGTAGACTTTCGACCTTCCGGCCCAATACTTCGCTTTTGCAAGACTGATATTACTTAAGCCGGATAGGCCGTAGTGCTTTAAATAATAATAAACTGCCTTACAATACCAATAAAAAAAACAACTTTTTATTACGGAAAATCTATACGATAGTGTTTGTTTTATTACTATAAAAACTATCGATAATTATTAATTTTATTACGCATATTGTAAAGACCGGATAATAGTTGAGATGTTACTGTAATGTACAATAATACACTCATAGTACATATGTAGGATTTCTTATAATAGGGGACCACACGCCTTCATTGGCCCGGGGCCCATATTTTCTCTTGGAGTCCTGGCTTGTATTTGCATGGTCAATAGGCCTGCTTGGACCATCTCTGCCTTAAACGCAGTTTTAAAATTTCTACTAACATGACATCAGCGAAAAGATCAAACACTTTATCTTTTTTCCACCATCTTTTGAAAAAAAAATGGCATGGTAGTTAAATAAATAATAGTAGATTGTATGATTTCTTTAACGATTCTTCTCTTCCGCGTCTCTTTTCTAGAAAAAAAAGTCGTGGAGTCAGCCGCATGACCTCGTTGTACTAGTTCCCATCATTTTTAAACCATCGCCCCTCATTATATAAAATCAAAATGAGTTTTATGGGGACTAGCCAATAACCGAAAAATATATCCTATAATTTTTTTAAGTCTCGACGATTATACAGACAGTTTCAAAATTTAACCCTGTGTTAAACTCTCACGATTTCGTTTACCATGGGCAGAGAACCACTGTCGCCCACGTCAAAGGCATGTCACGTGACCTGATTGAGTGGCACCACAGTTTTGTAAGAGTTACAAAAAAACTTTGCTATCACTACAGCATGATGGGGCGATCATAAAGGAAGAATGGGAGACAATTTGTAATACTCCTCTGGATTCTAACAAATATATATGCAATTTCTATTAATTTATACACTAGTATACTCTTGAGATTTAAAAAAGACATAACTCATTTGTCATTAAGCGATTTTGGAAATAACTTTAGTTAATTGTTGAAGTAGGTTGCGCTTTTTTTCCATCTGTAAAGTTGTACACATGTTCCAAATGATCAGAAAATCAAGGAAAGCTAACTTCCTTAATAAATCTTAAATTTCTTTAAAATGTTAACAAATCGTCAACACGGAATAGGTAAGCGCATACAATTTACTGATATTTTATTTTAATAATGTTGTTATTCAAAATTTCTAAGCCACATTCATGTTTTGAAATGTCAATTTACAAAGTATCAAAATTATTTTTTTAAAATCATTTTTAATGGTGTTTTTTTTTTTTACTTTTCATTAATTTATTTTATAATTTATACTTTTGTTTATAGTTTTGGCTCATACCCGCGTAAAAGTCATTTCTCGTAGACATTTTCCACATTAGTTCGATCGAAGGGTGGTTCTACATTGACGCAAGGCCGGCGCGTAACTCGTGAAAAACGTCATCGTTTTGATTTGTTTTTCACCCAGGGCCCTCAAATGAACTTTTGCCTAGGGACTTCAAATGTAACCAGGCCCGTAGTTTCGTCAGATGTAGCTCAAACAAATTACCTTTGCTTAAGGACCCCCCCCCCCCTAAGTTTCACCAAAAGGTAGTTCATGCTAATTGATAAAGTCATCTCCGATGCGGTTCACTTCACAGATTACATAATATCTAATCTGTGGTTCACTTAGAAAAGTTATCATAAAAAAATAACCCTATGAAGACTATGCTTGCTAAATATTTGTTTGATGTACTTTGATCTCTTGTTCTCACTCGACCAGGACCTTAATTCTCCTTATTACAATCAGCTTGCTTCTCCTAGACCAGGGGTCGGCAACTTATGGCTCGCGAGCCGCATGCGGCTCTTTCGATGTCGAGTTGCGGCCTTCCAGTTCCATGTGCAAATAATAATAATTATATTATGTTATATATCAAATCCTTATCAAATACCATAATATTGAAACAACAATTTTAGTGCCTCTTTAAAAACTGAGAAAATTGTAAATTATAACTTTTGGCTCTGCCGTCTCAATAGGTTACCGACTCCTGTCCTAGACCCATGATGGTAATTTAAAAAAAAATAATTTTTGTTTTTGTTTTATCTAGGTCTTATCTTCTTCATCACATTTGCGTATCTCCTCTCATTGACAAGATGTGAACTGACTGGTGTGTCTATCAGAGGAGATCAAGATGAGGTCGTGTATATGAAACGGAGCGACAACGACACATGTGGCGGTGTGTTGTACATAGAAAACAACAATATATTTGAGGTGACAGTCAACATCTATGACGGGTACAACAGCCAAGATCTAACTGTACCGGCTGAGGACATTGAGGATATGCAGCTCAACAGTTCTTTCATTCAGGGTAAGATTAAAAGAAAAAAAATTCACCCTATTTTAACTTTTAGGACACTCACTCCCATGCAAGCTAAACACACTGCTATTTAAATTCTCGTATGTGGTTTTCATCTATACTCACACTCGGATAACGGTTAAAGTTGTACGATTCCAGTGGTGCAGGTTGCGGTAGAATATGATTTTCCTCTCGAATCCTGTAAAAGGCTCATTGCAAGGATACAATCAGGATTTCGGGAGTCCCCCCAAAAAAACCATGTTAAATGGGTCTCTCTGTCCTCCCTTTAATTTTCACCAATAAAATAATAAATTTCGAAATGCATGGAGACCCTGACAATAGTTTGGGTTGCCCATTCCTCAATGAGTGGATATTATTTTGAAAGGCCCCACTTAAATGATTAATTTATTAATTAATGGACCATTGCCACTCCCTCCACTCTTAACTATGTTATATCCCACTCCCTCCATATTATTGGGGGCATGCTTCTGCCAAACGTATCAATGTGCAGAGGAGACTCGTGTTTAATCAAATTAGTAACAGAGGTAAAGTACCTATTACTTAAATATGTTTTAAATTATTATTTTTTTTTGTAATACGATTTTCAGTAACCAAGAGGGTTACATGAATGGAGCCCCAATTACGTCTTTAATAACATAGTTGTGCCATAATTTAAAAAAAACCCTGTTAATTAGAATAATAGCCGTTGTTATTAATAGACAACTGGGGGAGGGGGGTCATATGCAAAGGTAATTTGATGGAGGGCCCTAAACTAAGCTACATCTGGAGAAACTAAGGAATCTTACATTTGAAGTTCCTAGGCAAAATTTCATTCGAGGGCCCTATGCGAAAAACAAATAAAAACGATGCCAAATTCTCCGCTTTCACATCTTAACAGTCTTTGACAACAGGAGTCCTCCTAAAACCCGCCAAATATTAGAGCCGCGCGTGGTAAACTGACTATGGTGCGGCTATTTAAAATATTTTTCACTACATAACAAAAACAACAACAACAACAACAACAACCGGGCTGTGGTCTCATGTTTGGCCAAGTCATTTAGGTAAAGGCAAAATAAAAGTACCAAGACTACCATAGCAGTAGGTGGGGGTAGGGATGGAGGCAGCCCCCTAGCCAAGGGGGGCACTGGGGGGCCGTGCCCCCCTCCCCGCTAGGTGTGGAGTGCCCCACCCCGCTGAAAAAATGAAGAAAAGAGGAAAAAAGAAAGAAAAAGTAAAGATGCCCCCCTTGCTGGGTATTGGTGCCCCCCTGCTGACTTTGACCTGGCTACGGGCCTGGATGGAGGTCTATGCGGCCGACTAGTTTGCCTATCCATGTATTCGAATAAGAAATACTAATCAGGGAGGGGAAATCTAATCAGGGAGGGGAAATCTAATCAGGGAGGGAAAATCGTGGCTTATTTTGTATGTTGACACATGATTCTTAATGATGCTCAAGGCTTGGGAACAGACATTATTCTAAGCGCTAAATGTGTTTAAAAAAAGTTAAGTTCCCTTAGCCCTAAAGGGCCATCAGGGCAGATGAATTGTTGACTTCATCTGTTTCGGCATTTACACCCAGCCGCCTTTACTTCCCCAACTTAAGTCAGGTACCCATTTAAAGTTGGGTGGCCTTTAGGGAACTGGAAAATTCCTTTGGTTCTCACCGAAGATCGAACCCGTGACTCTAAGGTCGGCTGTCGAGTGCTCAACACACATGTATGTACTCTATTCAATAATGGACAATAGTGAAAGATCAAGATACATGTTTGATTAGTCTGAGTGTAGAGTTTATAAAGTTTTTTTTCAAATTTCTTTCAGAAGAGAACATTATTATCATCACAGTCTCATCAGCAGACGACACTTTGATAAAAAACGTGAGCATTGTGCACCGTGACGTATTAGAAGATTTTGACATCACCACTGGGTCTGACACGTACGTTGGTGAGGCTACTTCCTTCTCTGCTACTGTCAACTCGCCTGTGGAAGTGGAATTTGTTTCAGAGGTGGGCTTTTTCAATTCATTAACTAAAAAAAGATAACGTATTAATTTTTTTCTTTTTTTCAACGTATATTTGTTTGTCAAGACCACACAGTGGTCAAAGGTTTCTTTAATGAATAAAGTTATTTCCTGCTGAAAATTTCCACGGTTCGGCGCCCCTAGAAAAGATAATCTGGGCCTCATCTATGGGCAACCCTGACTGTAACATGACTTTCCTTACAAAGTCATTTTGTCTCATCTTGATAATTATTGGTAGGGTGGTGGCCGAGTGGTGTAGATACTCGAATGTCGACATGAGAGTCCTGGGTTCAATCATCGGTGAGAACAATGGAAAATCTTCCAGGTGAAAATCTACCCAGCTTTAAATGGGTACCTGACATAGTTGGGGAAGTAAAGGCGGCTGGGCGTTGTGCTAACCACACAATCCCTTTATATGCCGAGGTTATAGAAACAGATGGATTCTACACTCCATGTGCCCCGATGGCCATGGGCGTATTCAAGGGAGGCCAAGGGGGCATTTGCCCCCCCCCCCCCACATTTTGAAAAAAAAAAGTTGTTACAATAAAACTGAACTAAATTTCCTGAAAGTTTATTACATTAAAGTATAATAACTAAACAAACAACAAATGTACCCCAAACCTAACCTCTAACACCAGAAAGTAACTAATGTGCAACTTGCTTGCTTTTTCCAGATTGTTCTAAATATTCCAGTTGTTTAACAATTTCTGTCACATTTTCAGCGAAAATCCGCCACCTTTTATATCTATGTGGCCTTCTAGTTTCACATAGCGATTGCTCTACTTTTCGTTTTATTGAGCCTGTACATTTATTTTCTGATATCCATCTTTTCATATTAATTTAGGATAAATTTAAAAATTCACTCAGTGGCAGACGATTATAAGTTGCTAGATTATAAAAAAAAAACCTGAATGCCAAAAACATTTTCGAAGGACAAATTAAACAAGAAAAAATTAAAATCGGAACATGCTTGTACTTGTAGTCAAAATTTTTCAATTTTCAAATACATTTATTTATGTCAAAATAAATAATTAATGCTATACTTAACTTGTATTTAATTGAGAAATAAACCTGTATGGCATTGTCAGTTAAAATAAAAAACGTAAATTCACCCCCCCCCCTCTGGAAAAATTCATAGCGACGCCCATGCCGATGGCCAGTTAGAGCTAAGGGAACTTTACTTTGATAATTATTGACTTGAAGTGGGTGATAGTATTTTTTAATATTATCCAATCTCATGCGGAAGTAAGAGACGATCTGTTATTTAAACCCAGAACATGGGCGCAGTAGAGTCAAAGAAAAGGAGAATTAGACCTTCAGTTTCATTCACACATTTCGCTTTTTATTTTTTTTTGTACCCGCAGTTAACCATGACAGACAATAGTTGGGAGCAAGCTCTGGTAGTAATAACTGAAAACAATGTCACCATCAAAACGGCTACTTTTTCCTTTATTCCCCCACACGTTGGGAACTGTACAGTGAAAATTATAGTGATTTCAAAATGCGGAGAGACTATTTCAAAGACAATTGACTTTATTGTCAAGGAAAGGATAAAAAACTTTACAAATTGTAAGCTTTATTTTTTTTTTAAAAGTTTCTTTTTGTTTTTAATAGAAATCATATACTTAATAACACTCAATAAATCTCAAAAATGAAATCTTATTCCTAATTCACTTGCCAAAAAGTACAATGTACCGCTGATGCCCTGGAAGACGGCAAACTAAGTGCCGCCCGGGCAAATCGCCCCCACTCTAGTCACGCTACTGCATGGACTATTAAAAAACGGAATAATTTAAAGTTTTAAAAAATAATTTAGGCGCAAATCTCGGTTATAAATTAAAAGATTTTTTTCTGCAGTTTAGCCGCGGATGTGGTTTGAAAACATATTTTAAGTTCCCGAGTTTTGTTTAATTTTATCCAATTAAAAGAGCTGTTGATTGGTATCCAGAGATGGATTGAGGCCGGTTGCAATGACGTAAATAGCGTTTGTGCCGCATTAAAATAAATTAATAAACAATCGAATTTTTAGTATGGTCCAGCAGGGAATCAATTTATTTTATTTTATTATAAGGAGCAAGGGGGTGGGGGCTAATAAAAAACGGATTTGGAATGCCATGGTTTAATTAAGTTTTGTATTCTGGAATGTTACGGCACTGCACACCCAGCAAATTAAGTGCGGACCACCCCCTCCCTTATTTATGTCACGGGTCGGTTGAAGCGTGAAGCGTTGCCTTCGAAAACACTATGATGGCAGTGGTTGAAGCCCGGGCATTGCAGAAAAGATTGAAAGATTGGGCCTTTAAAAAAGACTGTCCAAATATTAGGGCCCCGACCTATAAAGGCCCCCAGTTGCGCCCGCCATTAAATTCTTCTGTACCGGTACCCACGCTTTTACAAATATACTGCGATAACTGATAATCTCTGTATTTAAATAGTTTCATTCAACATTTTATTATTTTACTTAAATCTTTTTTAAGACACCAATGATGTGGACAAATATACCTTATGTCCTTTGAGTGAGATCCAAAATTTGGAGGAAGTAACTTTCAAGGTAAGGGAAACTACTGCAAACATAATATCATGTCTGCTAGACAAGAGCAAAAACAACGTATCACTTTTGTAGTAAAACAAAAATTTGCGTTTTTTATTACGCAGTGGCTCGGGATATGGCAGACGTACTCCGTATTTTTTTCGGGGTACGTGATAGATGTGCGCATGTGCGGTAGACGGACTGCATTTTATTGCTAATTTTTGTTTTCGGGGCTAGGGTTAGGATTAGGGTTAGGGGGTTAGGATTAGGGTTAGGGATAGGGTTAGGAGCAATACCTATAGCCGGACCCCGAAAAAAAATAATTCGAAGTCCGGCTATCGCGCATGCGCCTATCTACAGCCGTAAAAAAAATAAAGTTCGTCTAGAGCACTAGAGCGCATGCGCACACTATCACGTACCCCGGAAAAAAATACGGAGTACGTCTGCCGTATCCGGAGCCACTGCGTTTTTATTATGTACATATTTTCTGAAAAATGTAAAATATGGCAAATTGTAGTTCTGTGAATTAAATTATTTTAAATTCATTTTATTACCATTAGTAGCCGAAAAACGTAATTGAATTAAATTAATCAAGATTAATTTTAATCATTTGGCTGATTTGATTTGGAATTTTCAATATTTTGATCTGAATAATAATAACGCAGTGGCTACGGATACAGCAAACATATTCCATATTTTTTTTTCCGGGGTATGTGATACATGTGCGGCAGGCGGATTGCATTTTATTGCTAATTTTTGTTTTCAGGACTAGGGTTAGGGAATAGGGTTAGGAATAGGGTTAGGGTTAGGCGCAATATCTATAGCCGGACACTGAAAAAAAATAATATGGAGTCCGGCAATCACGCATGCGCACATCTACAGCCATAAAAAATAAAAGTCCGTCTAGAGCACTAGAGCGCATGCTCAAAATCTATCACATACTCCGGAAAAATACGGAGTATGTTTGCTGTATCCGTAGCCTCTGCATAATAATAATAACACTGTCTTCATTATGAAATTAGACTACATATTCATATTTTTATATTAAATATATCTTTTTCATTTTTAAATCTGTAAAGTAGAACTTTAAAAATTAATTAGTGGAGACAAGGGCTCTTTGACTCAAAGTTTGAGACGCAGAGATGCACATAGTCATAGAGCTAGTTAGATTGGAAAACATATTTTAGTGTCTCAATCTGTATCCAACATCAAACATTTTTCCAGCTCAAAATGTAAAGCTTATGTCTTTTATAAAGTAGCTTCAGCAATGCAACATGATATAACATTAAAGTTTGATTACAGCCGCATTTTGGTTTTTAAAGTTTTTATATAGTAAAAATAATTTTAAGTCATTTTATAAAAAATATAGTGAACAAAGTGATTTAATAAAAGAATAAATTGACTCAATGGGAGCCGGACTAATCTCATAAAGAGCTACATGTGACTATAAAAGCTATAATGTTTGGCTACCCCTTTTATTTAAAAAAAAGATACAAATAATTGAAATATCTTGATTTTTGTTTTTTTCTTTCTGTAGGAGTCTGAATAACATTTCTGTTTTTGTAAAATAAAAAAAAGTTTGTTATTAAATACACATAATTTCAAATTAAAATCAAATAACAAATTTAGAAATCGGTTTTAACTTTAATTATTTTACTATTAAAAAAGTTAATTTTTAGTTATTTGTTATTGTATCAACTGGTCTTAACAGATCATTCCCTTATTATATAAATAGTGTTACATTATAACTGAATGCCCCCCATGGCCTTTTTATTAACTTGACTCAACACACTACATAGCATAAATTCACCAACAAATAGCCTAAGAAGAAAATGAAACATCTTACATCAAGCTACCTATTCATCTGATTGGCACAAAAAAGATATTATATTAAGCCACCATTAGGCACCTTGCTTGTCAGATAGCTTACGAAAGAAGTAATGCAATTCTTTTAACGGTATATAAAATATAAAATTACTAAAAATATTTCATTAAAAGCAATTTGGTCTAACTTTTAACTTTTGTAATTTTTCACTTTTGGGTGAATTGTTAATTTTAATGTGTCTATCACAACAAGACATTAACTATCATTGGTCTCCCCTACAGCTAAATAAACTTTCATTATTATAATTTTTTATCTTTTTATATCAACAGCCCGTTTGTTTTAATGATTGGAGCGAAAAGACTAACTTAATAGCAGAAATAAACATAGATTTAACACAGGATGCTAGTGGGGGCCTTGTAGTCTTTAAAAATGAAATCACAGAAGAAAAAAATTTAACTTCTTCTGCTGAATATCAGAGATATTCTGGTAAGGAAACAAATTAATAAAATTATTTAAAACTCCTTTTAAGTGAAATATTTTATACGTTTAAGTTAATTTATTCTAATAAATATTTCATGTCTCTTTTCATTCAATTAATTAAGTTACTTTACTGATTGTTTTGAACGAATATCAAGTAAAATATTTTATTCTGCTAAATAAAAATATTCTAATAAATATTTCATCTTTCTTTTCAGATAATCAAGTTATCTTGCTGATTATTTTATCTTGCTTTCAAAATATTAGCTCTAAGGAATATTCAGCAATTTTCAATGAAAGTGTATACATACTGCATGATGTTAGCCATACTTTTGATAATATAGTTTATATTAAGAATAATTACAGAATAGAAGTTATTCTTGAGTTTTCTAATGAAACAAGTTCTCAAAATCTACATATTCCACCTGGTGGTTTTAAATCAATATGTCTCGGAAATCAGGCTCTTAAGGATGGTATGCTTTTGTATTACTAATTTATATTGATCTATAGCATTTATTTTTTCTTCTTAAGTAGTAAAAAAATATTTTATGTCATCAAACATTTACTGAGGGTATTGAAGAAAAAGATATTTTTAACTAGAATATTTCACTCTATCATCATTTAAATACATTATTTTCTGGATTTTTGTTTCCTTAAACACGTTATAGCTGAAACACAGTTAAAATTCATGTTACATACAAGTGAAGAAACTCTGTCAAAAAATGTGAGTTTCATTTTTAAAGAGATGTTATCAGGCCTTCATGTTGAATACAGAGATCTTGTTGAAATTGGCAAGGAATACAACTTTACAGCGACAGTATTTTCTGGGAGTAATGTGAATTTTTATTACAGTGTAAGAAGTTATTACCTAAAATTTATTTTGTTGACTTAAAATGTTTATTTTCTACTATTTCATGATCTGATCTGTTTTGTTAATCTAATACATTTTCTTTAAGATTTTATCACCCAGTTATAATAAGCCTTGGATAAAAGACCTTCTATCAGTTAGTCAGATGAAGAATAACAAGGTGGCTCAAGTTTCATTCACTGCTAGCTTTGAATCTAATTACACAATTCTTGTAGAGGCCAGATCAAATTGTGGGGAAAACTTGTCTCAATTCATCAATATAACAGCAGCATTTCCAGGTGAGCATTTCATTAGCTGTTGATTTCCAGTTTTTTTAGTTCTTCATAATGTGGGAAAGAGTGTTAAAATTTTTTCCTATACAGCCAAAATACTTAACACTTTTAATGTTTTACTCGTTTTGCTTTTATCTTGTTATAATATAGCTTGTAGCAGATATAGCTCCTACATTCTTATTGTAATAAAGGGAAATGAAATATTGTTAAAAATAGTTTCAAATTTATTTTAAAAAAAAGGTTTCAATTTTTATTCATTTTGTTTAAAAAATTACATATTCAGAATTTTGATCTCTATTAACATATAATTTTTAGTTGATTTTTTGAGTTTTTCTGCCAATCAAAAGTAATTTAATGTAATATTTTCGCGACCTTTTGTTCTTCAATTCTTCACTAAAATTGGTCAGTTTTTTGTAGATCTAAGCTTTTAAAAAATTATACTTATTGAAATAAGACATTTTCAATTTTATTGTCAACCCATAAAGCGGCCTTGAAAACATCTTTTTAAGAGGAGCTTTCATTGATCTAGTTATGTGTTGGGGGGGGGGCTCCATACTGCTTTAAATTACATCATGATTGTGAAGATCATATACTATTGGGTCCAAGAATTTAATATTCTGTTGACAAATAAATTAATGCTGAAGTTTCTCTCTAAAAAATAAGGGATCCATGTACTTATTCTTTTTAAGCAGATTAGTATTTAATGTATAAAAAATAACATCGACATATATGTATATCCATTTTAATATTCTAAATTATTTTAAATTATATGAAACAAAAATGATTGAAATTTTGGTTATTTATGTAAATATACTTTTCAGAAATATGTCACAGAAATGAAATTGACACAGAATTAAATATGGCAGAGTTTTTGTCAATCCAAAATTATTCTTACAAGGTATGATGTAATGTTTGTCAAGTGTGTTTCTACTAAGCTGTATATTCTATATGAAAATCTAAAATCTAGGAAATGGATACCCACTGTCAGTTTTTGAATATGACCCATTGATGCCACTTTTTTATATACTTTAAAAGGATAAATGAAAACAAGGAGTGATTGAATTATCATTATCAAAATACAAAAATAACATGAAAAATATCTAGATATTCACTAGGACTTGTTTTCACATTCTTTTTTCATTTTTTTTTCTTCGCTAATTTTCTAGCCCTTATGTATTCAAGACTGGGCTTATAATCAAATCACAGTAACTGAAATTAATTTTGATATAACCGATACTGATACAAGTGGCTTTGTGATAGTAAGGAGTGAAACAACTGGAGGAATACAAAATTTTAATTCACAAGCTCAATACCTAAATTCAGGAGGTAGGAAAAATCAGCTAGCATTATTTTTAAATGTCTTAAAAAAAAAAAAAGGAATCTTGATAGTTGTTTAAATTTCAATAAAATCCATATTCTTGACCAGAATTTAATTACTATAAATAAGCATAGTAATAAATCATCATGAAGTAATTCTATTGCTGAAGGTTTTTCTTTAATCAATATATTAAGTCATTAGGAGATATTTTCAACAATATTGAAGAAAATCCTAACATCCTGTCTTAATTGAGCTAATTACAACTTGCATAATAAAATACGAAGATTTCCTGAGAGTATGTTAATACATAATGCATAATGCTTGCATTTTTTTTCAGATAAAAAAGATTTTGTGGTTATCATTTTGTCTTGTTTTCAAAACATCAGACAACAGAATTTTAAAAATCTGTTCAAAGATAAAATCTACATATTGCACAATATCAGCCACTCTTCTGATAACTTAATTTATGTAAAAAATAATTATACAGTAGAAGTTTTTCTTGAATTCTCAAATGACACAAGTTCACAGAATATTCTTATTCAATCTGGTGGCTTAAAGCTTATAAATCTTGGACAATATATGCTTTACAAGGGTAAGATGTGTTTTATTATTATTTTTTAATTATACATTTCTGTAATTTTGAATTAACAATTGTTTTTTACTCCATTTGTAGCAATGCACTGTATTAGTTTGGCTACTAATATTTAAAATACATAATTTAATATTGTACGGATATTTACAATACATCATTTTATATACCTTATTCATATCTTTGTTCTCTAAATATGTCTGCAGAAACCATTTTAACCTTCAAAATAAATGCCACAAAGGACTTACAAATCCAAGAGCTGAGTCTGATTTATCAAGAGATGTTGTCAGGGTTCAATATTGACTACAAGGAGTCTATGTTTATTGACAAAGAATACAATATTACAGCCTCTGTGCTTTCTGGAAGTAATGTGACCATGAATTTCAGTGTAAGAAATTCTATATTTTGTCTTAATTTTCCACTGATATGTCACAATTCAGGCTACCAATATTTGTATCTTCTTATTGATGTTGCTCTGGGTCGCAGGTACTTTATTTCATGTTTACATTTCACCAGTGCTTTTTTTCAGTGGGAACTCATGGGAGCTGAGTTCCCATACCTTTTTTTTTTTTATAGACTATTATAGTATTTTCTGACATAAGTTCAAAAAACAGATGTGAAATGAGTTCCCAAACATTTTTTGCTAGAAAAAAAGCACTGCATTTCACCATCCTTGCCCTTGAACTCTAGTTTCTGAAGAAGGCCACAATGATGGATGACTATGAGACTTTCAAATTTTCTGAGCTTTGATTGAGCCTTTTAAAAATAGTTACATTGTGTATTTGTTGCATAGATTTAGCTCTGATGCAATTTAAGCTATTTATGTATTTTGCTTTTAAACAAGTTCCGGAAAGGATGTTGTTTATCACATAGTTTTGTCTTGTGGGCGTGACAATCTTGAGAGAAATTTGAGCAAAATAAAATTTAGCTGTTGCGATTGTTTTGTGACATGGCTAAGACATGCCATTGATTTGAAAAAAACATGTATCTTGTCAATTGTGTTAGAGTTTTTCCTTGTTATCAATTTGAATCTTTAACAAATTAGGTATGTTTTGTTGACAGATTATATCACCTGCTGATGATAATGCAATGACTAGAAAGCAATTCAATAGAAACTCAGACACTGAAAAGAATGTCCAGTTTTTATTCCAACCTAGAATCGATACTAATTACATAATTCTTATGGTTGCTGAATCATTCTGTGAGGAAGTTCTGACTCAAGTTATCAACATATCAGTTGCATTTCTAGGTAATACTTCAAACATTTAAGAAAGAAAAAGAAAATATTTTAATTTAAGGTATTATTTACCTCTTTAATGTATGATATAAAACTTCAGATTTTCACAAGTTTAGAAATACAGGTATAATAATTTAATGTATCATCTTCATGAAATTTAATATACAATGTATAATTTAAAAAATCTAATTGGTGAGCACTTACACAATCATAGCATCTAACTGATATAAAAATATTTCCTTTTGATGCACATTTTTCTTTTTGAAATGTTATTTAATATGACAGTAACAATTTTTATACAGAAATATGTCACAAAAATGACATTGATGCAGAATTAAATATGGCAGGCTTTTTGTCAGCTCAAAATTATTTGTACAAGGTTAGTTTTCATATTTGTTGCTTTTAAAGAAAAATGTTTTATGGGAATAATCTCAATTTAAAACCTTACACCTGATAGTATATATCTTATTTCAGCTGATTAGTCTATGAATAATAGACGCTGACTAACATTTGTACATATTTAAAAAAAAACTGAATAGTGCCTTTTAATTTTATTGTATTTCTAAATTTTGTATATTAGTAATGGAATTTTCTGAATAATTTTTCTTTCCTGAATTTTCTAAGCCTGCTTGTATACAAGACTGGAATGGTGGTCAACCCACAGTAACTGAAATCTATCTAGATTTAACTTATGACACAAGTGGCTTTGTAATAGTAAGAAGTGACAACATTGAATTTTCTTACCAAACGTCAGGAGGTAAGATGAAAATGAAAAAATATTTAATTTAAATAACCTTTTACAAATAGCCAACATGAAAAAAATGAATAGGAACTTCAGTTGTATATTACGCCTTCACAATTAAAAATGTTAAAATATTAAACAAATTTGCAATGACTTTCAACTCATTATCTTAGACCAGATTTTTAAACTCCTATATAGATTAAAGAAAAAACAATAATTTAGAATACATTTTTTGATCAAACTAATTCCTTAGCTTAACATAGGGTTTTATTAGCTATATAAATATATTAGTATATATTTTCATTATTATAAATGTGAACTATTAATAAATTACATGTATACTTATTGCACATTATAATTAGACTTGCTGTACCCTGCAAAACCTTTGCATAGAGTTATATCCCCTTAGGCTTAATCAGAAGGCTAGGTTATTTTTGGTTTTGGGCAGATCTGATTTTTTCATGATTGTATTTTAAACTGGAATACTGTTGTATTAATTCTTTACTTTCAATTTAATGCAGAACCTAAATCGCTTTTATATATATTATATTTTTAAATCAATTGATTCATAATGTTTTTATTTAGCTGATTCAAATTTGATGAAACAGAATTTTGAGAATTTAGTATTTCTGTAATAATAATTTTTGTTCTGACAGTATTTTTGATTTTCTCAACCCGTACTATATCATTTTAATTTTTATTTTTCAGATGCAAAAGATTTTGTGGTTATAATTTTGTCTTGTTTTCAAAATATCAGACAACAGAATTTTAAAAATCTGTTCAAAGACCGGATCTACATATTGCACAATATCAGCCACTTTTCTGATAACTTAATTTATGTAAAAAATAATTATACAGTAGAAGTTTTTCTTGAATTTTCAAATGACACAAGTTCACAGAATATTCTTATTCAACCTGGTGGCTTAAAGCTTATAAATCTTGGACAATATATGCTTTACAAGGGTAAGATTTGTTTTATTATTATTTTTTAATTTATACATTTCTGTAATTTTGAATTAACATTTGTTTTTTACTCCATTTGTAGCAATGCACAATGTATTAGTTTGGCTACAAATATTTAAAATAGATAATTTAATATTGCACGGATATTTACAATACATCATTTTATATTCCTTATTCATATCTTTGTTCTCTACATATGTCTGCAGAAACCATTTTAACCTTCAAAATAAATGCCACAAAGGACTTACAAATCCAAGAGCTGAGTCTGATTTATCAAGAGATGTTGTCAGGGTTCAATATTGACTACAAGGAGTCTATGTTTATTGACAAGGAATACAATATTACAGCCTCTGTGCTTTCTGGAAGTAATGTGACCATGAATTTCAGTGTAAGGAATCCTATATTTTGTCTTAATTTTCCACTGATATGTCACAATTCAGGCTACCAATATTTGTACCTTCTGATTGATGTTGCCCTGGGTCGCAGGTACTTTATTTCATGTTTACATTTCAGCATCCTCGGCCTTGAATACTTTTCTCTGAAGAAGGCTACCATTCTGTTTCTCATTGTTATCAATTTGAATCATTAACAAATCAGATTATATGTTTTGTTGACAGATTATATCACCTGCTGATGATAATGCAATGACTAGAAACCAATTCAAAAGAAATTCAGACAATGAAAAGAATTTCCAGTTTTCATTTCGACCTTTACTTGATACTAATTACACAATTCATATGGTTGCTGAATCATTCTGTGAGGAAGTTCTGATGCAAGATATCAAAATATCTGCAGTCCCAGGTAAATTTGAACAGTTGCTTGAAAAGAGAAATTATAGTTTAAATTATTGCATTTAATTGGTTCTCAAATTGTGGATTGTGATCCACTGGTGTGTTGTAAAGCAATTAAAGGTTGTGATCCACTGGTGTGTTGTAAAGCAATTAAAGGTTGTGATCCACTGGTGTGTTGTAAATCAATTAAAGGTTGATCACTAAAAAAACAGAATATTGTCAGGTTCATAAATATCAATAATTGTATCATAAGAATCATTGTATTAAATATGTTTTTCTGAATTCTCAGCATTTTTTAAGTGCCAATGGTAAAGCTCTACAAAAATAGTTGTATGTTTTGAATCTGGGATTGTTAAAACAATAATGAATTCTTTTAATGCTTCAATAACCTTTCCTTATATAACACTAAGTTCAGCGTCACAATTAATTTTTTCTTTTTAATTTGTCATAAAAGTTTAATGTAGATAATGAAACTGCTGATTCTTACATATTTTTTATATGTTTAAAATCATTGTAAAATTTTATCATTAGATTTGATTATTAATTTATAAATAAACAAAGCTTATCCCATTCCTTTTTTAATTACTAATATAACAAATAACAAATATGAAAATATTCTCCACATAATGGAAATGAAAATATTTTCTATATTTATTCCATCTCCTTGCTCAATTTCTTTTTCAAATTCTTTTAAAGTACATAACTTTGACCTAAAGACATAATATATTTTTTGTTTAGGGATATGTCACAGAATTGAAAGAGAATTAAATATGGCAGACTTTTTGTCAACACAAAATTATTCATTCAAGGTTTGTCTTCATATTTGTCTTTAATTTAAAAAAATTTTTTATATTTAGTCAAATTTAAAAACAGCCTTCTTGTAATAAAGATGATAAATTTACAATATAATAAATGCTGATCTGTTTAATGTTGCATTACATGCTTTTATAATATTTTTTTATTCAAATGATTTTCTGCGAATACTTTATTATTAGTCATCTTTAATAAATTGTGCAGTTAACAGTAAAGCTATTTAAGTAATGTTACATTGCATTTGTTCAATCATAATTTTTTCCTAAAATTTCTAAGCCTGTTTGTATACAAGACTGTACTGGTGATCAGACTACTGTAACTCAAATCTATTTAGATTTAACTAATGATGACAAAAGTGGCTTTATAACAGTAAGAAATGACAGCATTGAAATTCCAATCCAGAAGTCAGGAGGTAGGAAAAAAAGGAATAAAAATTAAATATGAATAAATTGTTTATAAAACTGTCAAAACAGATTAATCAATGAAAGGAATCCTTGATAGTTTTTCCACTCCTTTGCAGATTAAAATTTTGAATCAATAAAAAAATTACAAGTTCATTTAAGGCATATATTGATACATACATGTATTTATAAAATATATTTACCTATCTTCAAATAAATTAATATAATTTTTATTATTCTTTTTTCTTCAGCTTTTTCAGCTTTTGTGTAGAATTTGAAATTGTGAAAGAAAATGAATATTGTTATATTATTTAAGTTTATTTTTAACTAACCCTGCCATAAGTTTTACTCCTACTTTTTTTCAGAAACTAAAGATTTTATGATGATTGTTTTGTCTTGTTTTCAAAGCATTAAACCACAGAGTTATAGAACAATGTTCCAAAACAGAATTTACATATTGGACAATATCAATCAGACTTCAGATAATATAATTTATGTTAAAAATAACTATACAGTAGAAGTTTTTCTTGAATTCTCAAATGACATAAGTTCACAGAATATACTTCTTCAACCTGGTGGATTAGAGGTTATAAATCTTCAAAAATCTCTGTATTATAATGGTACGTAATATTTTGGATTGAAAATTATGTAGTAGCGATTTTGTTTGATTATACCATTTTCACCAATACATGTATTAAGCTTAACTTCCAGCCTTTATTGTAAGTCATGAAATATTTCATTCAGTTCAGCTGTTAATGCAGTTAATCTGTTCTTTAATATATATAGCAGAAACACTTAACCTTCAAAGTAAATACTACAGAGGCTTTTCACAGTAAAGAACTGAGTCTTATATATAGAGAGATGTTGACAGGGTTTGATGTTAATTACAAGGAATCTGTTCTGATAGACAAGGAATATAACATCACAGCCACTGTGCTTTCTGGGAGTAATGTGACCATTAACTTCAGTGTAAGGAATGTTTTACATGTATAGATCTTAGTTTTTCCACTGATGCAATTGATTTTGTTTATCCTTACTGATAATAAATAGATGTTACATTTTGTTTACAGATTCTATCACCCACTGATGATAATTCCTTGACTAAAAATCTATTGAATAGTAATTCAGAAAATGAAAAGAATGCCCAGTTCCTGTTCCGACCGAGATTTGATACTAATTATACAATTTTAATGGCCGCTAAATCATATTGTGAGGAAGTTCTTGAACAAGTTATCAGAATATCTGTTGCATTTCCAGGTAAAATTTTAATAGTTGTATAAACAGGAGTAAGGATATTTGAAATCGACAATATGAAAAAAAAACACCTATTTTTATTATATTTTACCATTCTAAAAAGAACACATTTTTACATACTTTGATAAATATCTACATATGATGTAAAATTATCATTACACTCATGGAAAATAATTTGATCTCAAAGCCCAAATACAATACATGTACATGTATATGTTTTTCTGATACATAAATGTAATCTGCCTTTAGTGATATGATTTTTTTTTGTTAACTTTTAACATAAAATAATGCCCAATTTTTTATAGCCCAGACATTATCTTAGTAACAAATATTTTTTTTACAAAATATATTTGTTTTAGCTATCAAAAAAAAAAATCCTTTTAGTCTCTTTTAATTACATTTTCTTTTTCATAAATCATATATGTATGATTGTAAAAAAAAGTCAGAAAAAAATTATTAATGAATGAAAAATTACTTATGTTTCTATTTAGAAATGTGCCCAATGCCAGTGAACAAAAATCTTAAAAATGTGACAGATATATTGGTAGATCCACATAATAAGGTATGTTATTGATAATCATAAAATATGTGAAATCAAGAATTTTAACTGCTAAGTTCTTATTCATAAAATATGTCAACAACTTTTTAATGCATTGCAAAAAAATGTAAAGCCTTAATCATGAATAAACAATGGAGTTAAAAAAAAATATGTTCTTTAACAGCCTGTGTGTGTCAAAGACTGGGTTGATGATAAACATTTTATAACAGAAATTCACATGAATTTAATAACTGATGATTTTGATGGCTATGTATTATTATAAAATGACAGCACAGAATTAGTGCAGCATCTGACAACCATTGGAAACTATCAGAATATGGAAAGTAAGTTAGTAGTTTGTTGAAAATATAAAATTCTGCTTCATTTAGCCAAATATTTAATCCGTGTCATAGACTCTCTTTTCAAATTAGAAGTAAATACAAATTCGTAAAACTAAAAATAATTAAGCTAGATGATTTAAATTTAGCTAATGTTTTCTAAAAAGCTTCACTTTAAGTCTCTTGATACCTCATAAATTAGCAAACTTGGCAGCACAATAAATTTGTAATTGTAAGACTCTATCATAATGTCATGGTATGTTGTATCAAGAATGATGTCACATGATAGGTAGAACTCTTGATTTGTAATCAAATGCAAAGTAAGCCTGGATTTAATACAGTTAAAGTTATACAGAGTAGTAGGTTTTTAAAAGCGGTAATTTTGTGACAAAATAAACAAATGCATTTTTTTCAGTAATTTCTATAATTTGGATATATTTTTATTTATCATATTGAAAATATAACTATTTAAACATCATCATTTATTGAGGTACTTTTTTTTCAGATAACCAAACTATTTTGATGATCTTTTTGTCTTGTTTTCAAAATAATGAGCATCAAGGAAATGAAATTTTCAATAAAAGTATATACTTACTACACAATGTCAGCAACACTCATGACATTATTATCTATGTTAAGAATGATTATTTAGTAGAAGTGTTTCTTGATCTGTCATATGAGACAAACTCACAGACTACACTTCTTCCACCTGGTTACTTACATTCTATAAATCTCGGAAGCTCTATATTCTACAATGGTAAGCTATTTGACAGGCTAAATTTGATTTTAATTTATCAACCTCGGATCACAAATTTAGTTATTGTTCTACTTTTATTTCACCATTATTTAAATGAGTTTTCACAAATACTGCAGCTTTTTATCCATATACTAAATACATGTAATTGATTATTGTTTACTTATTTTTTTTTAAACTTTTTTTATAGCTCCTATACAACTGAACTTCACAGTAAATGCTACAAAAACATTTCTCAGTAGGAACTTGAGTCTGATACATAAAGAGATCTTGTCTGGCCTAAATATGGAATATAAAGATTCTGTTCTAATTGGCAAGGAATATAATATTACAGCCACTTTGTTTTCTGGGAGCAATGTGAACATAAATTTCAGTGTAAGAAATTCTTTTTTTCTTTTGATACAATTTTTATTTTTCGACTTCCTCATTCAAAATTGCTTATAAATTTTTGTATACAGATATCCCCAGCTAATGATGATGCTTTAAAAAGAAATTTAGAGGCCAGCAATGTAAACGATGACAAGATTTTTCATTTTACATTTGAGCCTAAACTTGAGACAAATTACACAATTTCTGTGGCTGCTGAATACATCTGTGAAGATGTTTTAACAGAAATTATAAAAATATCAGCTAAATTTCCAGGTGAAATATTGTTTTAAAAAATTACAATTATTTCTATTTTTTTTAAGCATCATTATGTCTTGGCTTGATATCAGGCCATAAAATACCAGGGTGAAATAAATGTTGCCCCAATCCTCAATCTTCTGATTTTTTTCAGTAATGAGCTTCCTCACAATGTTTACATTTATAAAACTTTTTTTTTTTTTTTTTTTTTTTTTTTTTTTTGTTTGTTTTTTTTTTTTTGTTTTTTTATTTTTAATTTTTTAAACTTTAAAATCCTTAAATTTTAATTTTTTATTTATTTTTTTTAATTTTTTTTTTTTTTTTTTTTTAATTTTTATTTTTTTTATTTTATTTTTATTAAATAAAAAGATCTAACCATAATTTATTATATTATCTTTTTTTTTTTTATAAAAAGGGAGGGGTATATATGTTTTAATATTTTTCTCTATGTAAAAATATTTTATTTTCTCTTTAAAAATTTTTTAATATTTTATTATTTTTTAAAAATTATATAATATTTTTAATTGTTGATGCTATTTTTTATTAAAGGTTTGTGATCAACTAGAACAAAAGTGTCTTCTTAGTTTTATTATAGACCAAATTAAAGCTAAACACTCAAGCTCAATGAGTAAATATCTGCTTTTGTATCAGATAATATTTTACTTAGATAACGTATTGACTTATTAAAACCATCATGTTCCTGAAGTAATGTCTAACCCATGCCCTTAGTCCATAGTGAGCATTAATCTTTTATTGTGGTCAATAGAGTTTAATTTTCTTTAGTGCATCCTCAAATTCTTTAGTAAATTCAACTTGCATGTTTTTCTTTGCTAGTTTTACTAATGGTGCAACAAAGGAAGCAAAGTTAGGAATACATTTTCTATAAAAAACAACATCATCTTATTTTTGATCTTTTATTTTTTGCTTGGGTACTTCAATATTGAAATTTTCTATTTGATGGTCTGAGATTCAAACCCGGGACCCTCTGGTCGACAGTCAAGTGCTCTACACCACTCGACCACCCATCCTGGATCGTTGTGGGTTAAAGCGCTTAACTGTTGACTTGGTTTGATCTCCGGTGAGGACCAAGGACATTTTTCAGGTCTCGGCTCAAGTTCCCAATATATCTCCTGTAGTGCCTCCATTGCCATTGCACTATCGGCTATGGTGGGGATGAAAGAAGGCCATCCCATACGTGGTTCATAGGATCTAAGAGATTTCATCTCATCCTTACAGGGACTTCACTCATTTGATAGTCTCATTGGGCCTAATGTTTCCTTGACCAATATAATTATCTAGAAAATCAATGCTTTTCATAGTATTTTTTTTTGCAGGTGATACTGTCAAATTGTTTTCTTCTGAAATTTTTATAAATTTTTTTAAACTGTCGATACGATCTTACAAATACTTACTGTAAATACAAATACATGAATCTTTAATATTTTTTACACCTTTGTGTATTTTATCTTTGTGTATTTTTGTAATTGTTGCTGTACTGTCTACAAGACCCAATGACATGATATTCCATTAATAAAACTTTTCATTTGTTTTTAAATCTACATTTTGATTTGAATTTCATTCCATCTCTCTCGATTTCTGGTTGAATCTGAATGTTTAAACATGTTAGCCTTTAACAATTTCTGTACTAAATCACCTATTTTCCGTAATGGTTGTATATCTATAATTGTTTATGACTTCAAATTTCTATGGTCACAGCATAATCTGAGTTTGCTATTCTTTTTCCTAACTATTACCACTGAAAAACAATAAGAGGATTCTGATTATTTTATCTTACCACTACTCAGTAAATGATTTATTTTTCTCTACATCATCTCTGTATTTTAAAGGAATGTCATAATAAATTGGTTTTAGTGCTTCATTATTATTTAATTTAATTTCATGTATTGTTATTTTTTTCTGCCTGGTTTGTTAGATATAACTTCAGATGTTTGTATTTCAGTACTGCTTATTTTTTAATGTCTAAAGGCATATGTGTTGCAAAAGTTATTTTACTCATATCATTGTTTTCAGCTATATCAATCTCTGGAATATGCTCATTAATATCTTTCCTAAGATCTGATCAATAACAATACCTTCTAATTCTTTCTAATGTTTCCTTGGGACATATATGACCTGCCAAAGATCTGTCATGTGATATTTGTCATTATTTGTTTGATTGCTTTATTATGACCTGTGTCATTTCTGATCAAAATGCCATCTACCTGTTGAAATTTGAACTCTATTTTTTCATCATTATTCTAATTGGTTGCTTTTTAAAATATTCATCTAATATTTTATAATTTTTTTGTAATCATATCGTTTTTTTTAAACAACTAAAATGCTTTCTTGTTTTGTTTGTTTTATGTATGTTCTTTATTATTTTCCTTGTTAGCTTGAACCCTACTCAATGAATTAAATTATATGCAGTATATTTTCAATGTGTGTCCTTTTAATATGACCAATGTAAAAATGGTAATTGGAGATATAATATAAAATAGCTCATCATGTAAAATGCTATGCATAAAAAAAATTACATTGTTATTTATTTAAAAAATCTAAGTTCTTATACTAATGCTATCCTACAGAGATGTGCATCTTTAATGAAAATGAAAAAGTCTCAAACATGACAGGGATTTTTACAGATGTCACCTATAAGGTTACTTTTAATATACATAATATATTTTTTTTTAAAATATAATATATAGGAACGGGCACAGCGTGTGCACGCTCATGATCCCCGAGGTACTAATGAGGTATAATAATATTTTAACAACGCTTTAACTTTATACACATTATGAATGTGTCAACAACAGTGGCATAGTTAAATAGACATTAATTTCATTTTTAAAATGCTTGAATTTCCTTAAGTGTTGACATACTTTGATGCAAAACCCCTTGATATTGTATATTGTAAGAATCTAATTTTATGACTTTTAACACAATCAATGCTACTGTAAGCAGTCATATATTAAACATATCCTTGACTATATACTTCAGCAGCCTGTTTGTGTTAAGGACTGGGATAATAAACAAACATTGTTAACAGAAATTTTCCTGGATCTAACCCATGGCATTGATTATGGCTTTGTATTAGTTCAAAATGACAGTACTAAAGCAGTACAGTTTCTTACTTCACATTTTAAAAACCAGCATCCAGAAGGTAGGAAACATGATAAATATATTTTTCAAATTATTAGTTAAAGAGTGTTTCATTTTAAATATGTGAACTAAATGAGCTGCCTTAATTGAGCGTTGCTATAATTCACTCTTTTTAAGATACATGCATGTCTGCTTCAGTTATTCTCATTAAATTAACCAACCTTTCTTTTCTTTTTCAGATAATTTAGCAGTTTTAATGATTGTTTTATCATGCTTTAGGAATATGGAACAACAAGAATATGAGTTAGTTTTTAATGAAACTGTCTACATATTACATAATATTAGTCAAACTAATGACAGTATAATTTATATTAGGAATGATTATTTAGTGGATGTTTTTCTTGAGACAAGGTCAAAAAATATATTAATTCCATCTGGTGGAATAGCATCTATAAATCTGATCAATGTGATTTCTGATGGTAAGAAATTTAAATATAAATAATTTAATTCTTATTTAGGTGTCAAATTATTCGATAAAATATTTTATATTTACGATAAAGTGCTAAATTTATGAATATTGTAATTATATAAAAATGTTTGATAAAAAAAATGTTTATAGCTCAAACAAAGCTGAGTTTCAAGATAAATGACACAAGAGAATTTTCAAGTAGGAACTTGAGTTTTATACATAAGGAGATCTTGTCTGGCCTTGACATTGAATACAGAAACGCTGTATTGATTTGGGAGGAATACTATATTACAGCTACTGTGCTATCTGGAAGTAATTTGATCATAAATGCCAGTGTAAGACTTTTGCATTTTATAATTTTTGATTTCCTAAAAGATTTGTAAATGTTCTTCTAAAGTTTAAATTGCTCTGATGTTTTCTTTCTAACAGATTCGTTCAAATGAGATACTCAGAGGTTAGTAGCAAGTCAGTCAAGTTTCTATTCAAGCCCAGAATTGAAACCAATTACACTATTTCTATAGTTGCTGGATCAATGTGTGGGGAAAATTTGACAAGAGTCATTACAATATCTGCAACATTTCCAGGTTTGAATGAAATAATACTTTTTATTGTAAACTTTTTATGGGCAAATTATCCTTTATTTCTTAACACTTAATAAAACTAGTATCTTAGATATATAGTTTATATTTTTGTTTGTGAAAAATCTTTTCCTACTTTCATCTAAAGTGTAATGTAATAAAATTATGTGAGTGAGTACGAATATTTTATTTAGTGTAATTAAAGTGATACAATTAAAAAAAATATATATTATCAAGATGAATAAAAAAGAATATAGGAAATTTTTTTCTGTTATGAAAATTTTATTTTCAAAATATTTTTGTCAAACAGTATTGTGCCAGACTTATGGAAATGAAACAGTTCTAAATAAAACAGAGATTTTAGCAGATTCATATTTTAAGGTTTGCAATAACTTTTACTCTTGTATGTATGTTATAATTTTAAATTCAATGATAACATTTCTTAGTTATCAGTGATTAAAATTAAGAAACTAATCATTGTTAATATTGAATCCTGTTTTTTTGTTAAACAAATTTGATGAAATATTTTGAATTGAAATAATTTGAAAAGTAAATGATTTACATGTATTGGTTGTTACTTGACTATTTCCCTATGCAGCCTGTTTGTTGTAATGATTGGGATGATCAGAAAACTGTATTAACAGAAATTTACATAGATGTATCCACTGGTGCTGAGGATGGAATAATACTAGTACACAATGACAATACAGAAGCAATGCACTTTCTTACTTCACATGCAAAATACCAAAATCCAGGATGTAAGTATTATTCATTTTAATCATCTCTTGACATTATATGAAATCTTAAATCATTATAGCATTTTAGAAATAGCATGTAATTAAGTAAATTTGTTTTAAGAATTAAAAAAGCACAGTTGTATATATACTTGTATTTAGTTATGCTTAATTAAATTTTTCAGATAATCAAGCTCTTGTGATGATTGTTTTATCATGTTTTCAAAATATGAATCATCAGGAATATAAACCAGTTTTTAATGATACTATTTACATTCTGCATAATTTTAACCGGACATATGACATTATAATTTATGTCAGGAATGATTACTTAGTAGATGTTTACCTAGAGACAAACTCACAGATCATACTAATTCCACCAGGTGGCTTAGATTTCATAAATTTAGGAAACTCTATAGCATACAATGGTAAGACATTTGATATTTAATTCTACTTAGCGTTTTTGTTCATTAGCTCTTAATGTATTGAAATTTTTCATTTACTTTTTTATTTTTAATTTACACTTAGATTAAAAAATGTATCCCTTAAATATTTTTTTGTATCTTTACCTTGTTGTTTATTCTTATATCGCATGCTATGAAATCATTCTATAAATCTAATTAGCTCAAATAAAATTAAGTTTCCTGGTGAATGCAACAAAAGAATTTCATAGCAGGAACTTGAATTTCAATTATACGGAAATCTTGTCTGGCCTTTATGTGGACTACCGACATGCTGTTTTGATAGGGAACGAGTACAATATTACAGCCACTTTGTTTTCTGGGAGTAATGTGAACATTAATTTCAGTGTAAGAATTTATTATTTTTATTTCATTTTTTTTCTTTCAGAAATATTATTTTTAAACTTTCTCTTCATCTTAGTTATTCTGCATTTTTCTTCAGATTTTATCTCCTGTGGGTATAAACACTTTAACAAGAACTTTTTGGACAACTAATAATATGAGTAATGACAAGACAGCTGAAAGTTTATTTATCCCTGATTATGAGTCTAATTATACAATTCTTGTGGAAGCTATATCATTTTGTGAGGAAAAATTGACCAGAGTTATCATTGTCTCTGCTGTATTTCCAGGTAAAATATTTATACAATTTACCTTTATAAAAATAAAAATTGCTCAACTTGACACATTGCAATTTTAGATAAGTAGCCATGAGACTATTGTTTATGATACTGTTTATTATCAAAAGGGATCTTGAGAGTAGTATGTTGTTGCTATGTTTTGTGATGTGGGTTTGAATGGCATCTATTGGAAATAAACAGGGATGTTGTTAATTGTGTTTTCTTTGTTGTTTTTAGAATCATTGGCACTTATTACCTAGATAGTTTTGGTGTTCTTAATGTTTTTCTTTAATTTTTAGACCAGCTACCCCATAAATACACTATTACAGATTATCACATTTTTCACAGTCGTAGCCCTATCTCGATAACAGGGTTAAAAGTCCTGTTTTTGTACTCAACTTATTAAAGTTGTAGTATGCTTTACATGTTATGCTTAATTATGAAAACAAGTATTTTTTAAACATAAAACTTCTTAATGTATACTCTTTACCCAATTTAAAACAACACAGATATTTTGTCAATGTTTTTTTAGTTTTATGATAAATTGGGCTGGTAGATAAAAGCCAATCCCCAGTTCATTATACAGCATTTTCATTAAGGGCTCTGTAAATGCAACAATTTTTGCCCTTAAACCTAACTTTTTTTACTTCACTTTTCTTTTAGGTAGTACATGTATATCCCAGAAACTTTATAGTAAAAGATTGTTTAAATAATCAATTCTTTTTTTAAACTTACATTCTAAATTATTTTAAGTATTGTGTACTAAAAATTAATTTTTAAAAATTACTACTAACCAAAATTTAAATTCTATTAAACAGAGATATGTGTAAAAAATGAGAGTAGCCCTTATGTAAATTTCGCCACACTTAGTCATGCTAATGAGGTTTGTTGCTCATTTTCATAACCATCTTTAAATCTTTTTTATTACTTATTCTTTTGAAAAATATTGGTGTAGAATAAATTAAAGGCAATATTTTAATTCCTCTTGTTTTTTTTTTTAAAATCATTTATAATTACATTACAAAATATTTCATCTCTACCCATACAGCCATTTTGTTTATCTGACTGGAGTGAGGCTCATACATCAGTTTCAGAAATCTATATTGATTTCACTGATGCAAGTGGTGCTTATTTGTTTGCAAAAAATGACACTGTGGAATTGAAGAATTGGACTTTACAAACTACATACAATTTATCAAGAGGTATGAATATATATTGCTGACATAAACTGACAATTGTATACAAAGATTCATTGTTAAAAAACGCAGAAAAATATTGGTTAATCACAATTTTGATTTTTTTTTTAAACCTATGGTTTTAGAATCTCAGATAATTTTTAGCACTTTAAATATAGGTGTTTTTATTATTTAAAAATGTCAGTCTAGTGGCAGTTGGAGCAATTAAATAAGTATAATAAGTGATTTCCTATGAATTAATGAACCTAATATCCTTTTCAATCTTAAATTCATTAAAAATGTTTTATTCAAATCTTAATTTACATTTCTCATGTATCATTCCTTTAAAGCCTATTCAAAAAGTCCCAGTGCTTATGTAACTTCAACAGAATTATGACTGAGAATATCTGCTTTTAGAAATAACTTGTTAGTTAAATTTACATTTCATGTTAAGATGGATAATACTTATTGCGAACATTAGCAAATGTATTTGTAAATGTTTTTTTTTTCTTTTTCAGATAGACATGTCATTTTGACAGTAATTTTATCATGCTTTCAAAACATTTACAATGAAAGATTTGTATCTGTCTTCAGTGAAAGGATCTACTTATTACACAATATCAGCAAAACATTTGATAGTATAATTTGTATTAAAAATAATTACCCATTAGAAGTTATTCTAGAGCTCTCCAATGAAACAAAGTCTCAAACTACAATTATTGCACATGGTGAAACTGAATTTATTAATCTAGGAAATTATGTAACTTATACTGGTAAGTCTTTATGTCATTTGAAGTATTTTAATTTTATAAATCACTACTTATATTTGTTTTACTCACCCTTTTAGACAAAGTAGTAAGGCTTTAGAGGGGCAACCTAAACATTTTGCAGGGATTCCAGAGCCTTTCTTTCCTAGTAAATCTGCTATGAAATGATCTGATAACTGTTGGAGGCTTCTAGATTTTCTTTAATTGATAAGGGGCCCTGTCATGGGTTGAAGATTGTGAAATTAGTACCTTTTAATAAATAATAAATCAACTATATAATTTGTAAAAAAAAAATATATATCTAATATACATATATCTACATCTGCACTACATAGATAATTTTATAACTGTCTTTTACACAGGTCAAATTCAATTCATCTTCAAGGTAAGAACCAGTAATACAGGATTTCTAAAGAGAATATTAACCTTGATATATAAAGAAACCTTGTTTGGTCTTAATGTGGAGTACAGAGATGCTGTAGTCATTGGCCAGGAATACAATATTACAGCTGCTGTGTTTTCTGGGAGTAATTTGAACATAAATTTTAGTGTAAGAAGTTTTATTTATTTTTTTCTCATTTAAGACATTTATTTTCTTTTTAAAAAATTTGTATAACAGATTTTATTGATGGAAATACACAATATTTGGTTTTAATTTATCATTATTACCTAGCTCTGTTTTCATAGTTTTACCTAAAAATGTTTTCAATTACTATCAACTGATTCTGTTGTGGTTAACAGATTTTATCTCCTGTTGATAATAAAGCAATAGCAAGAGGCCCATGGACATTGGATTTAGTCGATAAGACATCCCAGATTCAATTTAGACCTAGACTGGAAACAAACTACACACTTTTTGCAATTGCTAAATCTTTTTGTGAGGAAAACATAAATACAACTATTGTAATATCATCAGTTTATCCAGGTGATTTTTTTTATTTTTTTTTAACTGAATTTAAAAGAAGTAAAGATTCTGGTGACTAGATTTAGTCAAAGTTTGTAATATATGTCTTTTGTTGGATTTCTTTTTACATTTTTTATCTGTGTATAAGTTGTGACTGTTTCCTGTGTTAACTTTATATTTTACTAATTAAGATGTTTTTGACTTTTGATGAATAATTTGATAAGAATGTATCAATTATTTACAGTGGTAACTGTTAACAATTTTATAAAAAAAGAAATATAAATAATATCTACAGTATTATTTGTTAGTATTTAAATTAAATATATTTATAATTCTATAAATACTATGGTTAACAGTGTGCAAAACAACAGGGCAAATTTTCCTTTGAAAATTTGAATTTATGCCCTTAAAAAAAATTCTAAGCAATCGATTCAGAAGAACCTGAACAAATGCCAGGGGGGGGGGGCAATGATCTCTTTGCTTTTTACATGTGAGAATGAACTATAAATTAGTTTCTTAGTTACCGAATCTGTTCGGAGATTGCCAGGGGCCTGACAGGGGTTAGACTTTCTGGTGGTTGCCCTGCTACAATAAATTTTAATGATCATTATCTATTTAGTATTGAAAATGTAAGTTGTGAGGGACTGACATTAGATAAAATACTGCAATAGTATTCAGTACTAAAAACTCTAAAAAATATATTTCTAATTTTAAATGTCATCCTGTCTTTCTCAATTCATTTAAATGCCAATTTTTTTTTTTAAACAACAAAGAAGTTCTTGTAAGTTAGCCATCATATTGAAGTGTACTTTTTAACTTAAATAAAAAAAAATAAACTATGTTGCTTTAATGCACTGTAAATATTAGTATTCTCATAATTTACAATTTAAAATGTCATAGAAAATATACATACTTTATAGGCCAATTACTATTAAATTACTAATACAAATAAACTGTGTAATATACAATTTTTATTTTTGTTATGTCTTAGTTTTAATAATTTTATTATCTTATTATTTAGATCTGAATAAAATATTAAACACTACTTTGAACAAATGAACTTTGCATTTGGTACCAGGACATTGATATTTTGAAATCATATTTTTTAATTAACTAGTATACCAGATGTTATGAGTTCAAGGATATATATTCTAGACTGTTCAAAAAAACTTCTAATGTCTAGATCATTATAGTCATGCCTAGAGGTAGATAGAATATTCTAGACATATGTCTGTTTACTATATAAGCACCTCTGCTTATATAGTATACATATATATTGGGTAATGTATCAGATCAAGTCTAAAGTGTCAGTAGGGGACAAATGGAAAGATACTACCCCAATCAAAAGGATCTCTATGACATGACAAGAAATATGGGACTCACAAAGTCCACCACATTTAGACTTAAGCTGTGGAACCTTTTGGATGAAAGTGTTCAAGTTTTGAACCAGTGGAAACAGCATCATACATTTGTTAGTTTCTTCACCATTCGAGATGGTCTCTGCTACTGCCACAAAGTCAAAGGCTTATTCGGTGCTATTGAATTGTCTTTAACCCACAAGATTGGCGACTTTTTATAGATAGCTCATCTAGAAGTTTTAGTACTGTGATACTTGTAATACTTCATAGAAACAAGTATCCATCCATATATTCCTTTGCCTCACTCTGTACATTTATGAAGGACTACAAAAACATCAAGACTTTATTGCTGATGCTGAAATATTCAACTCATAGTTGGGATGTTATTGGAGATTTTAAGGCTTTACAGGATCATAACACAAAATATTTCTTCTACCTTTACCTCTGGGACAGCAGGACCAGCAATGTGCCATAACACCAGAGGGACTAGCCTTTACACACTGAGTTTACTTTAGGAAACAGCAATGTAGAATGTTAACCACTGATGGGTCTCCACATGTGCTAATACCACATCTCCATATCAAATTAGGACCCCTGAAACAGTTTGTCACGGGTCTAGAGTCTCTAGCTTTCATTGTCCTTCGAAATATCTTGCCTGAGCTATCCGAGGCTAAAATATAAGCTAGAATTTTTGCCCGTTTTCAGATAAAGGTGATTAAGGTTGTAGAATTTCCTCAGCTATTCACAGAGAAACCTGCTTAACACAGTTTTCTTAAAGTGTTGCAAGGTTTCCTTGGTAACCACTAGGCAGACAAATATTAAAACTGGTCCAAACTCTTGTAGGCAAATGCCATAAAATGGGGTGCTGGAATCCCTTAACATACATTTGCTTGATGCCCACCTCAACAAGTTTAAGGAGAATATAAGGGCATTCTTCGAGATGCAAGAGAAACGCTTTCATCAAATTATACTACAGTTTGAATGTAGCCATCAAGGACAGTACAATGAAAACATGATGGGAGATAAAGTTTTTGTACATGTTTGAGAAATTGACTTACAATATAACCTTAAATCTAGAAAGCAAACATGCTTTTATGTTAAATAACTTGACTCTTATAGCAATGTCTAATGACATCTGTTTTCAATGACATTTTGTGACTGAATATGAAGCTAAACAGATGAATATTGTAATAAATTTTACAAATAAGAGTTCTTTTTATAATTTTTGATGTCTGGTCATCAAAGCAAAGTTGGTAAATAATAATTGGTATTGTAAGTGATGCCAACCTATGTACTGTTAAAAAATAAATTTTATAACAATAACAAAAAAATAACAACTCTGTTACATAGTATTATTTAAAACAAAATAGAATGTCAAGGATCAATGCCTTTCTCTAGAAGGTGGGGAGGGGGGGCAGAAAATACTTATTTACACCTAGGAAACAGATAGTACAGGAGCAGCTCTGGATATGTCTATTAGAATAACATCTACTTTTTAAGGTAAACAATAAAAATTAGGCAAGATTTAACTCAAACTTTTTTAAAATGTAATATAAAGTGCACTTGAAGCTTGTTAGTTTAATTAGATACATTACTCTAGAAAAGAAACTTGAAATTGATTCTTTTAATATTTGATTTTTCATACAGAGATGTGTCCCAGACATGAGAATAAAACATCTTCAAATGTTACAGATATTCTAGCAAACCATTCTGATATTCATAAGGTTTGTTATAGAATTTTCAAAAGCTTTTGACGATTGAATTAATTCACTCATGTTTCTGGAAACTTTGGAGTACATTTCTTTTCTTAGTATTTAATTAGCTTGATAACCTCACAGTGAGGTTGCTCTTCAGCCAGTATTTGTAAATTGTTTTTATGTCAGCTCTCTCTTTTTGAACTCTCTCAGTTTTATCTGCGGGCTGAGACTTAGTCTCTTAGAGCCCGTGAGATCAGACCTGCTGTGTCTCTCAACATCTGGAGACTGCCATAGAGCCCGATGGCCAGCAGGCTTCCGGACTGGTCCACCCTGTAGTCCGCCAGTCCGGGGCACTCGAAAAGCAAATGATCTACGGTTTCCTCCACTTCCCTGCAGTGTCTGCAAAGGGTGTCGACATTGGGCCTCAACCTCCCAAAGTACGCGCCAATAGGACAGTGCCCAGTTCGGAACTGGGCAATTAGCGCCTGCTCGACACGCCTAAGCTTCCACCACGGGTCAGTTTTGGACGGCCGCTCTAGAAACTTTCGGACGTTAACTCCGTTCACCCCATGAGTCCAGCCCGAGAACCACTTCGATTGACCAAAGAGGCAGATCATGGAACGTGCTGCCTCGAATGAGCTCTTTCTTGCACTCACGGGCAGCACTTGGGAATCTGTCAACTGGACTATTGCCTTGGCAATGCCGTCTGCCCTTTCATTTTCGGGCACGTCCGCATGCCCGGGAACCCATTGAAGGGTCACATGCACGCTATGTTGGGACACAAGACCCTGTATTGCCATCAGCATGGCTTCCAGCAGAAGCGGCCATTCTCCTGTCCCTTTTACAGCTTGGAGAACAGAGAGCGCGTCAGTGAGAATGACAATGTCCAGAGCAGGCAAAGTACCCTCACTGATTAACTCTCCTATGTGGTCCACTGCCTCAGTAATGGCTGTCATCTCTGCCTCGTAAGCACAGAGCGACCCACATAGGCCAGCATGGTCTTTCACAAAGCCAGTTTGTGGGAGAGTGATGTGGACCCCAAACGAGGCGCTTGTCCGACCGTCTCTACTGGATACAGAAGCATCAGTATAGGCCAGTATAGCGTTCCCCGAATAGTTTCCAATCATCTCCAGAGCTACATCCGTGATGGTTCGGTGACCCTTTGTGTCCCCAGCATTGGTTTCGACCAGGGTCGTGCGTACCTCGGGCATGTAGAGAGCCTCGCCAGGAGGGAGCCTTGAGACAGTCTCCAGCATTAGGCGGTCAGTCGGCAGCCTGATCTCGGAGGCAAGTCTTACTGCGTGGTGCATAAAAGCTATGTCAGCTATCTCAATTAATTTCTGATCTGGGGATATTGATCATAAATAAATGTCATATTGGCCTGATTAATATTTTTTCCATTTAATTCCTAAATCATCTGATAGCATATTTAATTTTTTTTTTGTTTATTTTTTAACTTTGGTAGTGTAATGTTGGTGCAGAAATAATCAATAAAGTCTGTCTCATTTTTTATCTTCATTAAAGTTTTTCTTTTATGACTTAACACTGTAACGTATTTGCTTTTATGTTATTCCAAAGAAAAACATTATTCACATTGAAGAATATTTATTAAATAACATTTAAATACAACAGATCATGCACTTTAATTTTGTATACTTTTTCTCTTACAATTTTATAAAAGGCTACCTGTATTACAGACCTGGATAATCAAAGTTCATATATAGCTGAAATCATTATAGATTTAACCTCTGATTCTAATGGAGGCATTGTATTTGTGAAAAATGTCAGTTCTGAGGTATTAAAAAATCTAAGTGGCAGTGCTCATTGTAAAAATCCTGGAGGTAAGAAAATTAATCCAACATAAAAAAGTAGTTGTTTATGCATTGCATTGAAGGACAGAAATAAAAAAAAATGTAGTTACATTTTTTCCCTTACAAAGTGTTAAATAAAATAAAAAAGTGGTTAATTGATTTTTTAAATTCACAATCAATTTAAAACACATTTTTCTTTTTATATTTTTTAAACATTATTTTTAGAAATATACATTAAAATGGCTATTAGATTCATCTTGCATAACCATCAGAAAAACAGTAAAGCTTAAATTTTTAATAACACTTTACAACATCCATCGTTCTTTTAATTTTTTTCAGAAGTTCCAATGATAGTTGTAATTGTTCTGACCTGTACAGAAGCATTCAGAACAGGGAGTCAAAATGAAACGGCTGTTAATGAATTTAATGAGACAGTCTTCATGCTGCAAAACACCAACACCAACTGTGAGAGAGTGTTGTATTTTCAAAACAACTATTTGGCTGAGGTCAGGCTTAGAATCTCTGATGCATCTTCTCAAGACTTGATCATTGAACCAAACAGTTTGAACTCAATTATACTGAATAGTTCTGTGCTGTATGGTAATCTCTTAAATTATTTTTTTTTAAATTTTGATCCTAAATAATTAATAGTAGTATTTAAAGCCGCAAGTTACTTTTTTATATAATACATTCATTGATACCAGGTGGGCGCTAAGACAGTAAATGTCATCTAAGAAAAGAGATGCAAAATGCATTTTCTTTCCCAGTTTTTATGTTAGACTTTTCGACCCTGGATAGTTTTACCCCCACCATCTTGACTCTTCAACACTTTGTCCCTTGACACTTTGGCCATGGGAAAGTTCGACCTCAGGCAGTTTGACCCCGGACAATTGACTCTCTCTACTGATATTTGAATTATTTTTTCTTTTGTTTTAAATATGTTTATTTATTTTGTTCAAATTATGTGTTTAATTGTTTCAGATATTTGCATTAAGTTTGTTTAAAATACAGTGAAATATCGCTATAACGAAATTGAAAATTTGTTACACTGAAATTGGGGGGGAGGGGGGGAGCTTCGGTTTTGACGACGTCATTTTCTGTTCTTAATATGTGGATATAGCTCATTTGTGTATCAATGCAAATATATTGTGGCATTTTACAAATTTATCCAAAGATATTTAGCTAAAAATGTTAAATTTTCTTTCCGTTTATTTCTTATTAGTTTAGCTACTAATTTAGCTTTCGTTACTTGCCGCTAACGATCATTGAACTAAGGGGCGTAACTCATTTATTTTTGAAACAGTTATTCAACATGACTTACTCCTCTTAATTTATAAGACCCATGTGCAATGTGCCTATGACAGCTCTCTTACTCATATTGTCTCATCTATTAAATAATGAAATAATTTATATATTTATAAAAAACATATATGTTTATTTTTTTAACTAGAATAAATTTTATTACAATTAGAAAAAAAGTATAGTTATATCACAAAAAGGTCAAATAAATCACTCTTTTATTCTTCACATCCTGTATTATTAATTTAATACTGGTAGGGTAGTTTGTTAACATTTTTGATTTTTTTTAATCCTGCGATTGTGGTTGCCCTATGATGTCTTAGCTCTCTCTTCCTCCTCCCCTTTCCTACCTTGCTAAAACTCTCATCCTTCTCTTTCCCCCCCGGTTTCTTGTTACGCATATTGTGCCCGCCGTGGCTTGGCTGTCTCGTGACGTCTTAACTCTCTTCCTCTCCCCTTTCCCACCTTGCTAAAACTCTCCTCTCATCCCTTCCCCGTTCGTTGTTACGTATTTGTGCACCCCCCCCCCCCATTCCGTCCCCCATTCCCGCCGTCCCAAGATGACACTTGACTCAGGACTGCACGTGGTGGAATTAATTTTTACTATAATCATCAACAGAGGTTAAAGGTTACCATAACATCTTACTCCTGTCACACTCCCCCCTTCCATTATGTAGTAACTGTGGATGTCTTTGAGCTCAAGTTGACTTAAAATTTAGAAATTTGCCGAATTAAATTTTTTTTGGTAAGAGGATAAAATTAAATATCGGCAAAAACGGCTATTTTTTTCGCAATACTGAAAAAAGAAATTCGTTACAACGACACTTTTTAACAGATGTTATATAAGGAAGGGGAAGGGGCGAAAAAAAATTCGCTGTACCGAATATTTCGTTACACTACTATTACGACATTTCACTGTATGTGTTTTAATTGTTTAAAATATGTGTATTAGTCTTTGTTACCTTCATGTGTGTGATCGTGGAATTTGTGAATAACCCTCCATTGTTTTTACTCTGGCCTGGCACTGCAGCAACGTAAACTTACATCAACTCCATGATATTTCATTTTACTGATTCTTTTTATGAAACCAGTGTTCAAAATTACCTAGAATCATAGTTCTCTTTCCTCGTTTCGATACACCAAAGTTAACATTATACTCCACAATAAGTAATTATTGTTAATTTGTCGCACTTTCTGTATGGTTTGAGTTCTGATTGTCTTTATGCTCTAACCATGCTCCAAAGTTTATATAGGCCAACTTTATATTTCACATACACAACTCATGCTCGCACATGAGTTTCACTGACAAATGGATTTTGACTACTCTAGCCATATACCCAAGTGACCAATATTCAAGATGGCTGGATTCAGAGTAACGTCTGCCTGCTGACTTATCTGTACATTATTTCATTTATCCATCTGGACTTGACATATCAGACAACCAGAGCTTGGTTTTTATTAAAATAGGGAACAAGATTTGTTAAATAGAAAAATTACATCACATATCAGGTGACTGGATCGAATTGTGCAGGGTTGAAGTGTTGCGGGGTCAAAAAGTCGTGGAACCGTAAGGATGAGATATTTATCTCTTTCACTACTATTGGTATGGTTTTTGCAGTCCCCATTTTTCATCCCCACCATAATGGATAGTGCAATAACCATGGAAGCACAGTGGGAGACATGGCTAAGTGACTGGACATGCAGGGATTCCACAGCATGCAGATCAGTCTACAGCATGAAGATGCGGCAAGCTATCAAAGCGCCTCTCAGCCACCTTCTTTGCTAACTATACCAAAGCATTTAAGCCAACATAATGATATTTCTCATAATTATGATACCGGTATTAGGGTGATAACAAAAAAAATATTTTTATGAAACCACTTGCAATCGAGGAACTTTTATGTGTAATTTAAGCATATAAATTGCATTTTTGATATTTTCAAAAAAAGTTCCCCCACCTACCCCTTTTTCGGAAGAAAAAAGTGAAAAAATATTTTTTTTTTTCAAAAAAAAAGGACAAGTTTTTTTTAGCTTAATTCAAAAGAGTAATAATAATAACTAAGCAACTTTTAGTAACAAATAAGATACAGAACAGTTAGTAATATGTACAGAATGTACAATAAATGTGTACAACATATTTTTTCTATGAACTTCAAATTCAAAAATTCAAATTTTCTCGATTTTGCATGAAGTTCCTCCATCAGTTTCAGTTTCACAGCATGTTCTTGCATTTTACCCTGATGAGTGAGGTAAACAGTTCATTGAAGGACGCTTCATTGTAGTGTTGCAAATGGAATCAAGCATTTGTCCATTCATAGCATATGAAGTTGCAAACAGGAGCGAGGATGTTGCGCCACTCTGGTATCAGAAATAATGCTATAATAGTATATTTCGCATGTGAGTTCCATCTTGCCTAGTGTAAATTTGGTATTTTCTTCCAGCTGATGCGATGCCAACGTGAAGTTTTTTTGTAATGACGATATGCCTGGCATAATTCATAAAAAGAACTTGAAATCATCGCGCCATCCAGGGTTCTCGCTTGTGCTAACATCATCTGTCACAACGAGGCGGTAATCAGCCTGAAGAGTGGAATAGTTTTGCGTTAATTTGTCAATGAAGGAATAGTTGAGTTCTGGTTTGCTCGTGGGCTCTTGAATAAGAAAATTCATGACATGTTTCAGAAAGAGGTCGAGTACCGGGTACATGGTGCTGACAGCCGATATATTGTGGCTCCTGAAAGCCCTTGCTCAAGACATCATCCTGTATGAGATTTACAATCCCGTGCAAACGACCAATATTTACTGCGGTGTGTCGCATTGTGACGTGTAGATTTTGTGTAGAATTAACCCCCACCCCCTCCCATGTACTAACGCCCCATCCTAACGGTCATTCTGAACATTCCAGGTTCACCACTGGGTCGAGGTCCCAGCAGTTAAAATATTTTGTAGTATCGTGTGTCACGCCCCCCCCCCCCCCCGACCGTAGCTTGACCTAATGTTTTGTCAGGATGCTAGTGACCTTGGACTTTTTTATTTAGTAAGGTGCTGACAGTCATACGAGTTAGACGTAGTTAGTTCGGTGTAGACAGCCCTGAGTAGTAGTTGTAGATTGTAGTGTAGTAGTATACGTAAAGACATAACTAGACAAGGACTTATATATTGTATACCTATTCATCTATGTTAGTAACCATTAAAGTATATCTTTTGTGTTGGTAGACCAAGCGTTGGCGTTGATATATTAGTATACATATATATGTTGTGGCTGTGTAAAGTCATATAGGAACATTAGTCCAGCTTGAAAGATAGAGATATAAAGTAATATAATAACGTTACATATTGGATTCACCAACTTAACATTTGGCGATCCTACGCCTTGTAAAGTATAAAGTAATATAATAACGTTACATATTTGATTCACAACGTTACATATTTGGCGAGCCTGCTATATATTAAAAAATTTGAACGTTACACGCATATTATCATGCAAATATTTTTCCAAGCATCATATTCATCAATTAGCTGATGTAGTTCCTTGTGAATGGCCTCGGCAGAACCACTCTCACATTTAAGAATACCGAGTTCGATTTCGGTTGTCATATTTTCAGTAGAACTACTTGATATTCTTCCCCTTGCACTCTTTTACCATCAAACTGGAGACAATAGGGTTCTTTGCTTTGAAGTTTTTGAAAAATTTTGGTTTTTCATTTTCCGTCCTTCAGAGATTACTCGTTTCCAAACACCCGCCTGACTTGGAACCGGCACATCATGACCCTGTTCAGCAATGGTTGCAAGAACGTCATATGCTTTATGTGTAGAAATGTTGTTTTTCAGTACTAGCAAACCCGCTGTTGTAGTGCTTGCTCTTTGGTATTTCGGTTTGCATTCAGGAGAAGATGACGTGAAAGAAAAGTTTGTCGAGTCGGTTGAAGAAAAAGAGGTTTCAGAATCCGAAGATTCTTAGACAGTTGTATGTGTTTGTGTAGGTTAACTATGAGACAGTTGTATGTGTTTGTGTAGGTTGTGAGAAATTTGTATGTGTTTGTGTATGTTGTGAGACAGTTGTGTGTGTTTATGTAGGTTGCGATTGAGAAGAGCTGGTTTGAGATTGAGTTTTGGATAGTCGGATTCGTTTTCTTGGATGGATTGATTCTAAAGGGGCTTGTTTGACGGTTGAAAAACCAATCTTTCCTCCACTCTTAACTTACCTCTGGTAGAGCTCTTTATCCTCCTTGCTTTTCCATTTTCCATTAACGTTGGTGACATCAAATAATTTAGAAAGTGTTGTAGTAAATTTATCGGACGGTTTCTTTTTGTTTTTGTCATATAAATCAAACAGACAATTGAGTTTCTTTCTGATTAGTGCGCTGGATAATAGTGGTAAGTCTAGAATTTTCCTCAAGAGCAATTCTATATCCGTAATCATAATTTTGATTCGATCCAGTCGCCGTATGTAAAAACAAAAATGAAAAGGTGGGGGAACATTTTTCAATTAAAAAAAAATTAATGTTGCTACTGTCATCTACATACAGTTGTTCCTCGAATGTAAGGGGTTTCAGTTTCGTTACGAAAAATAATGAAAATAGTTATCACCCTAACCGGTATCGTAGTTTTTATTATAATAACAAATCTGACATTTAATTTTTGACTTCAGTAGTAGGTTGGAAGTTAAAAAAACAACATAGGTTTGTCAATTATTTTCACAATAGTCAAAGAAAAAATGTCAATATTATTTGTACTTTTCATATATGCAGAATTTAATCGTCATTGTCTTCATATACCAATTTTTCCCCTATTATAACACTGGGCAACAAAAAAATATTTTTTGAAAATCGTCCTGGGTTTCCCAGTTGAATTAGACTAATTTTGATGCTCTGAGTCCAAAAATGACCTTGGTTTTGTTCAATCAGGTCATGAATTTTTCCTACAGAAATTAAAAAAAATCGTTTATTTGTAAAAAAAACATATTTTTGCGGATCATCAGCTGATAAACCCCTGTTGATTTTTTCCTTTTTACTCAAGAAATAAAAGTCAACGTATTCAAATTCATTCAGTTTTTATTTATCCACCAAATTTGATAAGCATAATTATCATAATATTAGTATAACAATGAGCGTTACGTCAAACAAAAGTTCAGAGTTCAAGGCATAAATCGGCGTTTCTTCGATTCCCGTGTGTGAGCAGCTGCTGGGTTGTCTCTCTTCAGCGACTAGCAGAATCCGCCAACATGACTGCGTCCCACCTCCCCTGGTACCTTTCCTCCATTTTGCGGATGTCCTGATGGAACCTTTCTCCCTGCACATCGCTCATCGCCCCAAGGTTTTCAGGAAACTTCTCCATGTGTGAGAACAGGAAGTGCATCTTTATACTCTTCAAACACCCGAGCTTTTGGAAGTCCTCTATCATGCTGCTGATGAGTCTGGCGTGGTTTGCTGCCTTCATGTTCCCCAGGAAGTTGTTCATCACCTGCACAAACGATTTCCAGGCGGCGCACTCAAGCGTGTTCATGAAGTACATGGAACTCTGTGTCCTTTATGAGCTACCGTATCTGTGGGCCGTGGAAAATGCCGGCCTTCAGCTTCTCAATGGTCAGTTGAGGAAATGCTCGACACATGTAGTTGAAGCACCTACCATCCTTGTCCAGAGCGTGCGTAAACTGTTTCATTAACCAAAGCTTCATGTGTAGCGGTGGGATCAATATCTTCTCCCGGTCAACAAGAGGTTCGTTTATGATGTTTCTCACCCCAGGTACTAACTGTTCTCGCGCCGGCCACTCTTTCTTTACATAGTGCTGGGCTATGTCGCGACTGTCCCACATACATATAAAGCATGGGTACTTCGTGAACCCGGACTGCTGACCAAGTAGAAAGTTCACCATCTTCAAGTCGACGCAGATGATCCATTGGTGCTGCTCATATTGGATTTTATCGAGCACATATTTCACTGCTTCATATTTCTCTTCAAGAGTTGTGGAGTGCGCAAGAGGGATTGAGGCGAACTGGCTCTCGTTGTGGAGAAGTACACAATTCAAAGAGCGCTTGCAGCTGTTAATGAAGAGTCGCCAATCTCTCGGATCGTATTGAGGACCGCCGAGTTTATCAAGAAGACCAGCGACATCTCGACAGTACACAAGGTCTTCCTCCAGGCAGAAGTAGCCCATGTAGTCCTCATGCCTTCTACGGAAGAAAGTGATACGCGCGTCCTTGCCAAGTAGATTTTTCTCTTTGAGTCTGGAGGCCAACAGCTCTGAGGAATTATTCGACAAGCTGAGATCCCGAACCAGATCATTAAGCTCACATTGTGAGAACGGCTGCGGACTATCTTGTGATTCATACTCCTCTTCTGTATCTCTTCCCTCGTCTAAAGTGGTGGCCTCATCGTCGCTGTCAGGAAGATTACTGAACGCTGGTACAAGAATTTCTTCGCAGTGAGCAGCTGGACAACGGGCAGATGGAAGGTCCGGGTACTGGTGGCTGATGCATTAAATAATCAAGTGAAAATCCAGATTGATTGATGATTTATAAATAAAATATAATTATCTCTGTTTTTATAATTTTTCTGCTAATTTTTCTGCAGTTAATTTAGAGAAATGATTGAACTCAAAACCAAACCCCTGATATTAGAATACGTATAGCTCATCAGGTAGGTCCTTGGCTGTATCTCATGAAGTTGACCTAACCGAGCAAAATCAATGTGATATTCCGACTCAGAACACAAAAACTGGTCTAAATCAGTTGAAAAACACCTGACGATTTTTTGGCTGTTGCCCAGTGTAATTAAAAAAAAGTTTATTAACTGATCTTAAAAAAAATTGCATTGTAATATTCCATTTAAATTTAGTCAAAAAAGCAACTGTTTTAGATTTTATTTCATCTCCACCTTAACAGCGAAATTTACGTCAAAATTTTCTTTAGGTGACTTTATTGTCTGACAGATTAATGAATAAATTTCAGTATGAACAACCCATCCTAGATTGGTGACCCAGTCAGTCTTGTATGGCCTACAGCTTACAATATCATTATTATTTGTTAAAGTTATATTCCAAAATAGGTTCTAAATTGATAAATTATAGACAGTAAGCTGATTGAAATGTATCTATTTGTAAATTAATAATTTTCTTATAAATGTTTTTTTTTTATTTTACATATTTTCTTAGATTATACAAATTTAACTTTTTCACTGAGAACTAGCAAAGAATCACATATTACAAATATCAGCTTAAAATATGAAGCCTTACAGGACCTTAAAATATATTACAACTCTTCTGTATTGGTTGGTGATGTCCATAACATCACAGCTTCAGCGATTTCTGGGAGCGTGGTTGATTTTTCTTTTAAGGTAACTGTAAAATTTTTTAAAACACCCTCATACAAATTAAATATATGAGATGAATCATACTTTATAGAGTATGATTTTAATTATTGATCCCAGATAGATTCATAAAGGATTTTGAACTGTATTCCTTTAATTTATTTATGCAATTTTTTTTTTAGATATACACATTTTGGTTATTTTTGAATTTCTAAGACTTAAAAATACATTTTGTCCATTGTTGTTTTTAATTTTTAATGTCTGAAAATTAAGTTGTTTTTTATATATTTTATTTAGGTAATATCCCTTGATGATACTTCAGCAGCTTATATTAAGAAAAATGAAGCAATCCTAGGAGTTGAATCATGGATACAGTTTACAGCATTACAGGAATTTAATTTTACTATTGAAGTTGAAGCCAAATCTGTATGTGGAGAGAACATAACGAAATTTATTGTTATCTCAGCTGTATACCCAGGTTTGATATTTACATTGAAATGATGAGGTAACCATGTTAGTTGGATTATTACTGCTCTGTATAACTTTTTTTTTTTAAATTCAGATCTCTGCATTTATAATGAAGCATCAGAGAGCCAGAGTAAATCAATGACAAACAGTATGGTCAGTAGCACTGATTCTTTTTTTTTTTTCATAACAGATAAGAAATGTTTGTTTCATAGGGAAATGTTTTATTTCTCCTTTAGCATTCATGAGTTATAGAGCTAGTAAATGAATAGATTGCAGTTAAGTTTTAATAAGTTTAAATTTAGTAAATTTGATGTGGTGAATCTTTATAGCATTCTAATTGATTAAAAAAAAATTATTTAGCCTTCTTGTATGATGGACTTGAGTGAATATAACAGAACAGTCACACAGATATATATGGATTTAACATCTGAAGAGAGAACTAGTTATGCCATCATAAGCAATTATAGTATGGACATCTTTAACAACATAACATCATCTCTTGCATGTAAAAGTTCAACAACTAGAGGTAATATCACTATTGGAGCACTAAATAACTTTTTGCACGTCATGTAATGTTTTATTCATTAAATTCTATTTTATGCTTAATATTTTTGTTTCATTTTCTTTTTAAATATATATATATATATATATATTTTCCTTAGAGAACTTTTTACTGTACAACATTATCCTGTCATGTCCACAATCATTTTATGAACCTGTGTCCATTGGAAAAAATGGTGAAACTATTTACATTTTACAAACAATAAAGAATATTTGTGGGCATGGATTCTACATAATAAACAGTTATAATGACACCCAAGTAAAAGTTATCAATGGATCAATGTCTCTAGCTAAAAATGTTCTTCCAGAAAAATTCATTACTACTCCTATAAAAGGTATTTTTTTTAAAATGCTAAATTTAATTATTCATTGAAATTTTATAGCATAATTTGAAATTCAATATGAATAACTTCATGCTTGCTGGAATGAAAAAAAAATTAAAGGCAGTACTACTGAAATAAAATTGTATATGCAATCTATTATCATTTATTTTTCCAGATGCCATTACCCTGACTTTAAACCTCACCTATCATAAAAAATTTTATAATAAAAATATAACACTGAAGTTTCATGAAGTTATGACAGATCTTATGATACAGTATGATTTAGAAATGTTAGTTGGGATCCACATATTGTCACTGCTCTAGTTTCTACAGGAACTGAAATTAGTTTTGATTTCCAAGTAAGTTATTATAGTTTAGACATTGTTAAATATTTATATTAAACCTTTGCTTTCTTGCAGGAGCATTAAACTAATTGGATCGATCATTGGGAAAAAAATAAATAGCAAATAGTCTGTTTACTATTATAATGACTTTCTGTTTCTGTATCCCAAGGTAGAATGTTATTTCACATATTAAATACTTCAATTTTTTCAGATTTTGTCTTCTGATAACAATAAAACAACGCCAAATAATTCATTTACTGTTACAAAAACCGAAGATAAGATTGCAGTGCTGAAATTCACACCTAACTTTGTGGGGCCACATCTTGTATCTGTGACTGCAAGATCTTTCTGTAAGGAAAAATTTAACAAAACAGTAAACTTTGGTAAGTGGCAAGTGTGAATGAAGTAAATTTAAACAAAATATATATATTACATAATGCCAATTCAGAGACAATTAACATGAATGAATGATATAATGACAAAGGAATCTCAAAAAAAATGTGTTAATGCTTTTTTAAAATAAACATAATATATCTTCTTTCCATCATGTGTTCTTATTATGACATATTTTGATGTATGAACCTGGTTAGAACTTTTTATAGACTAATAATTTAATAATGTATATATTAAACTTCTTCAGTTTCACAGTTGTGCTCCAACGGTACTTCAGCCCTTGATCTGAGTAACAATAAATCAAATTCAGTGAGTATCTGTGTATGATTTTTTTAAATTCTAAAGAAAAATCTTTATAGTTCTTTCTAAAGAAAAATCAGTGAGTCATGTTTGCTTTCTCTAGCATGTCTATAAATACTTATCTTACTTAATGCTTCTGTATATTTTTAAAGCCTATCTGCGTAGTATCTTGGGGGACAATCCGAGGATTATTACAGAATTTACAATAGATCTTCAACTGAAAGGACCTATAGGATATAAATATCAGATAAATACAACCACTAACTTCACACTATCAACTCAGTGTAAAGGAAAAAAAGGTACTTTATTAATTTTTATTACATCATTGAATTCTGTTTAAAATTACATGAATATTTTAACAATTATTAGAGCAAATACTAAATATATCATAAGATATTTTTATGCTTTCTCTTTCTGATCAATTTGACAGGTGTTGCATTCAAAATTATTCTGAATTGCTTTTCCATATCAATAAATGGTGTTGATAATAGCAGTTGGTTCAATTCAGATATTTACATTAAAAGAGGAATTACTTATCCGTCATGTGAAGAGCTGGCTGTTATTTATAACAATTACACAGTCAATATCAATGTCCAGTATACTGTACTATCACAAAACATAACCACGCAACAGCTGATCCTTCCACCTAAGAGTTCTAAAAATGTAACATTAGTTGCATCATTTTCTAGTGGTTAGTAAATTATATAATTAACTTTTCAGTGTAAAATTGATTTCCACAATAATTTCAGGTTACTATCTATCTCTTATTTTAAAGCAATAGAAATTGTTAGCATAATTATTTTATTTAAAAAAACCTTTTAAAAAAATAAATGCGGAACACTTTTTTCTTGCTATAAAATTTTTTTTTTCTCAGTTTCAATAAAATTCAGCATGTTATTAGCCAAACAACCATTAATTAAAAATCTGAACTTGATCCACTTTGATGAATTGAGTGGTCTCTCTGTTTCATTTGTAAGTGAAGTAGAAGTTGGTTCCATTTGGAATATTACAGCAAATATGGCTTCTGGAGCAGGCATCAATTTCACATTATTAGTGAGTATTGGCTAATATCTCTTCAACTTTATATATATTAGTATATTTTATAAGAATTATTTAATATCTTATCAGGTTTAATGTTAGCTTTAGTGCTAATAAAACATATCAAGCTAATGAATTAAGAATATGACTTGTTTTTCTGGTCAATGAACATAATTTATTCTGGAACTACTGATTTGTTCATTGTCTTAATTCCATTTTCACCATGTATTATAACATGAATCCAATTTTTTTTTTGGTTATCAAATAAACCCCATTGATTTAAAGAAAAGATGTGATGTGAACTTTATTGAGAAGTGGAGAGGGAGGTGGAAGAGTGATTGGAAAAATTATTTATAATATTTATTTGCACTCCTCTTTATATTGAAAGATTATTTCATTTCATCCACTCAACTCTTTTTCCTCTGTTGTGGGAGAAGAAAGAGTCAACTGTTCAGTTCTGTGTTTCTTCAAAGATGATAAACCACTGTTGAGAAATGAATCCCATGTTGTCTGCCTATCTCTTTTTAAAATCTGCTGTAAATGATGAAAAGCAGTGACTCCTGGTGTTTAGTAGAGCTCAATTTAATGCATATAAATCAAGACATTCATTTAACCTTAGTGGTATTATAAAGAAATTGTCTTTAAAGTATAATACTGCAATGCTTTATCAGGGTGAAATAATACTAAACACCTAGTATAGATATTAAACTAATTGTAAAAGATTTGTAAATGACTTGTTGTTGAGCAGGAAACCTTCTTACATTGTGTCTAAAAATAAATTATTATAAGAAGGGGCATGGCTGAATGTTTCTAAAAGATTCATAGAAAACAGTAAATAACTTGTAAGCAGCTATTGACATTTGAAAACAAATGGGTTGCACAATTGTTTAGAGGTTAATTGCCTATTAGATCTTTTGAGAAGTTTGTCTATTGGCAAGCCTTTATTAAGCTCAAGTGTAAGTGAATCACTCAAATTTAAAGTAGTCACTAAAATACTTGCATGCTGCATTTTTGCTAGTCATATTTAGTTGTGTTGATAACATTAATATAATTTTTAAGTCAAGCATATATTCAATAAACAGTACATTCTAAAGCAGGATTTATGTTTGTTCAAGACAACAAACTGTTTTGGCAAAGTTGGATTCACTAGCTGACATCTCAGATTGATTTAGATGTTATTTTTGGATGTTTGCCAGAGCACACTTACATAAACGTGTGTGTTGTAACTTAAGCCTTCTTCTCCTCTTTATCATCTGAAAACTCCCTATCATCTCCCTATCTCCACTTTTCTGAGCAGATGATTGTTAAAACATTCATTATACCAGTTATGTTTTCTTGTTAGGACATTTATTTTAATCTTAAAATTGTTTGTTGACTAATTTGTTTCATGACTAGTTATGTCGTTAACTGATGACTCATTGTAATTGTTAGTGTTATTATTGTTTAATAGAAATTAAAAGCTAATAATTTTTATTAATAAATTAGATTGCTGTGGACAAGGCCAAAAAAAAGGGGGCCTGGCCCCCTCCCCCAAATAATTTTTAAAAACAAAATTTTATATAAAAAAATATTCTTTTTCATTTCTTTCCAATTTTTTCTTACATAAAACTCTATGAACCGCCCCCTCCCCCCAAAATGCAGAGCCCCCCCTTCCCAAAACAAAATTCTGGCTATGGCCTTGGCTGTGGATATTTAATTATATATCAATACTTCTTTCTTACATTAAAATATTTTTCTTTTATTAATTACTTTTAATCATAGATATCTGCACCAGAAAATAGCATCCGTACAGAGGTTAACAACTACACAATACACTATATCAACAATAAGACAGCTCAACTATCTTATATTCCCCCTGTTGTGGTCACCTCTATGTGTGGAGAGGTTTTGTCTAAAACAGTTTCTATATTTGCATACTATTCTATTCAATACTCTGAATTAGGTATGCAATAATTAAAACTTACTAAGTTTGTTTCTTATGATTATTTTTCAATCTAAACTTCATTCATCTTTTTGCTTGAGCCATTTACATTTTAAGTAAATTATGAACATTAATTAGCATTTATTGAATTATAATTTATTTTTTGTGTGCCTTAAAAATTTAAATGTTCTTGAATGTATAAAACAATCAGAATTTTTCAACCAAGGTTTTACAAATTTAAATCACATAAAGTGTTCATATAATAAAAGACATTTTTATCTACAGTTAAATCTAAAGTAGTTTGCAATAGAATTATGTGTACATGTTGCAGCTCTCTTTATGACTTTTCATGCACCATTAATATTGTAACAAAATTTGGATTCTTGTTCATATCATATCATTTTCCAAATCATAAACATGCTCTTTATTTTATTTTGTCGCATACAAATGCATATTTTTTCAGTGCTAATGTAAAAAAAAAAGAAAACTTCTTGACTAAGCAAAATATCAAATTGAATTACAGTTTAAAAAAACAACTATTTCTTGCATCTCCTATTTTTTGGATGAGGAAGTAAAAAGAAATGCCTTAATTGGGATTTTTAATTTATTCTGAGTTTTTATGCTAATTGTATTTATGTGAATAATATGTTTCAGATACATTGTTTGAAATTACACATAGAAAAGATCAGGGTGTCTTCTACCCTAAAGATATAGTGGGAATAGCTTTCAAAGTCATGGATAAGGATTTAAAGGACAAAAGGCCAACTTTGGTAAGATTTCTAAACTATTCCCATTTTGCAACTACATATATGTAAATGGTTGTGTTGTAATCTCATATTACTCCAAAAAAAAATCTTACTTAATTTAATTAATTTCTAAAAGTTATTTTATTTCAGTTTTTTCTTTATCAAAAGGATTAATTCAATTTATTAGGGTTACACAAACTAGATTTTTCAGAAGGATTTTTACATTCTGCACACTTCTTTTAAGGCAAAATAGAAAAACTGAATGAACAATAAACTTAAGATGCTTTTTTTTATTTAAATAAAAACAAAACATAAATAGATTAAGCTTTAAAAAAACAGTAAAAAAAATCAACACACACACACATAAAATCACAAGATACTTTAAATACTAATTCCTATAAGGACCATGATTGATTATAGGTAGCATAAAGTTGAATTTATCACTCTGGAAAAGGGGGGGAAGAATAGTCTAATTCTGAGGTACTGGATGGATCCTGAGGCTAAAATTGCTAAAAAAATTTGGTTATGATTTCAATTTAATATGTTTTGGGACATTTGGAACTGGGTGTATCTAATTATGAATGTGCTTTTAGGCTGCTTGATAATCACTTAAAGTTGTACTTCATAAAGTCGAAAGAAATAAATAACTTACTTTTAAAATCTAATAGCCTAACTGCACAATACACTGGGGAGATGAAAGTCGAGCTATTCTAGAGGAGAATGTTGATTTGACACCTAATCCATCCACTGGTTATATATATGTGAGAAACCACAGCTATACTTCTCTAGGACAGTACACAGTTTCTGTTGAGTGCCATAATGCTATTTCTAAAGGTAAATTGCAACTGAATATTGGAAAGGACATAGAGCATTAACTTTTTTTTTTTCCCACAGTTTTTGTTTTATCAGTAGGAAAATAAATTTACTAAACATTACATCATTAACAGATTGGGCATACAGTTTATATTTATTTGTTTTTTTTTTTCCAGTTGAAGGCATAGAAAACTTTACCATAGTATCTCCTGTGATCCATGCTGATGTTGTTTTATTAAAAAGTCTAGTGCCTTTTGATAATAGCACTTCTCATGGCATAGGAACTTTACAGCTCATACAGAAGTATCTTGACAAAGACTGTCCCGATTTCACCATCACTTTAGACTTTGGTGTATCAGGATCTAATTCTGTGACATTTATGAAGGACCATTTCATTTACACTTATAATTATTCTGAAAAAGGAGAGTACGACATCATGGTCAGGATAGGTGCTTTTGGAGTCAATAAAACATTTAATTTCTCTATTCGTGTGGGATACTTAATGATGTTTAAGCATGTGAAACAGAGGAAGCTTATTAGGATAAAAGAGCCGGCAACTTTTAAACTGGTAAGATACCCACTGAATGAAACTTTGGATGTAGAAATCAACATGGATGATGAATCACAGATCATCAAAAATCAGTTTGACATTGGACAGACAACCATTGACATCACAATAACGTACATGAATGAAGCTAGACGAATAGCAGTAGCTAAAATCGTAGTTGACACCTATACTGAAGTTGAAATTTATACATTTGACACTTTAATTCCTTGCATTTCAACTTTGGATTTTTTTGATGCTACATTCAGAGACACATCAAGTCCTTTAGAGGCCTGGCTCACCACATTGCCAATTATAAGTGGCAGGGCTGAAAGGACTATTGATTGCAACTTTACAGACATCCTAAGTATGCAGTGGGAAGTGTCAAAAAAAAATGATTCAGTGGCAGAAAATTGGAGCTCTATGAAATTTGATCAGCCTAAAGCCATTGTTCTGAATTTTAATTTTATTAAGGCAATAGGTCTATATAAAATCAATTTACAGATATCAGTTAATCGTAAAAATGAGACAGAATCAGATACAATGTATTTGACTGTAACCTATCCACCCGTCTCTGTGAAAATAAAATATGGAGCTTTTAAACAAATAAGACTTGGAAACAGCATAACATTGGATGGAGAATCAGAGACGAAAGATCTGGCTGAAACTTATGTTAAAAACACTACAGTTCGTTATAAATGGGCATGTTATCTGCTGAGCTCAAAAAATGACTTACATAAATATACAATGTCATTGAAAAATGATATGAGCTTGGTTAATTTAACCAGATGCAGCATTTCATTAAATCAAACGGAAGGAATTATAATTGTTCCAACTTTAAAATTTGCACTGAATGATTTGGCACTCTTTCTTGTCACCGTAAAAAAAGATGAGAGAAGTGGTATTGCCGGACAAGTAGCTGAGATGTGTGACATTGCACCAGTAGATGTTATAATTGAGTAAGCTTATAAGTTTAGAGTTTTGTAAATCCCTTATGTGATCAAGGCTGTGTTTCCTCTATCTCAGTGATGGGCACTAACAATTTTTTAATGGGTATTAAAATAAGTTTTAACTAAGTAATTTTTGTTAAACTATTAGTTACTAGTAATTTAATAAAAAAAAATACACCAAATTAAAAAAAAATTGTTACTCTACTTTTTGAAAAAAAAAAACATTTTGTATTAGGACATATTTTTTTATAAAGTTATCGCATATACATATATCTAAATCCATCAACTTTAGAAGCAAGATACGGTGCTAGCTGAAAATAATTTCAAGTGTTTATATGCCTTCCAACATTCATACTGTCTTTTGGTTTCTATTAGTATCCCTTTCTCTTTTTCTCCCTGGCAACTGAGATGGTGTGAAACTTAATTTTCACCACTATTCACCTAATCAGATTCCCCTGTCCCAAAGTTAAGTCGGTCAGATTACAATTTGGGGGTACTCTTCTTATTCAACCCATTTGTTAACAAAAAAAAGACTGTGTGTGTATCACATATCACAAAATGTAATTTTATACATTGTTTTAGTTAAACATATTCATTATTTACTAAAAAAAAAAGCTAACCTATAGTTTTAACTGGTTTAACTAATACATGCAGTAACATTTCAGCTATTATTTACCCATCACTGCTCTATTGTAAGTTAAGGTGTCAGTCAGCCTATTGTTTTTCTATATTTATCTTAAATTATATTAGCTTTATTTGATCATTCTTGAATAAAATCAATCATAGAAACTTTCCAATCTATATGCCAACGGAATTTCTCCAGGTCCTAGTGAAAGATTGAAAGTACACCCAACTGTAAATGGGTACGTGACTTTAGTTGGGGAAGTTAAGGTGGCTGGGCGTCATGTTAGCCAAATGTCACAATCCCTTAATTTGCTTTTTTATGAATTCTCTATTCATCTGCCCTAATGGGCTAAGAGTACTTTACTTACATTTGTTCTTGATTAATTTTTCTAGATGAAAAAAAGTCAGTTTCCTGGTTTTCATTAAAATTTTTTGAGTAGAAAATCTTTTATTTAAAATTGTAATTTTGAGCAATAGACTTTTTAAAAATACAAATATATTGTTTAGAAATAAGTAAATACATGCCTGTATATTTGTACTAAAGATGCATTTGGAATTGTGGTGAAAAACTTGTGACCGATGAAAGAACAGTATTAGAAGCAAAGATCCTAAATGCAAACATAAGAGACATTAAGACAGCACAATATGCTTGGTCTGTTTCTAAATATGGTCTTGTTGGTTTTGAAAATGTAAACATAACAAATTATTTCAGTAAGTTTATGCTTGCTTTTATATAATAATGCCTTATAAAGTATTAACATATATTCATGTGTATATTAATTTTAAAGTAAAGCTTCAGAGTGGCTCATATAAGGAAATAAATATATATCTTTCAATCACTTATTTCATTCCAGGAACTGACAGTGAGATATTTGATACTGATGGTGGATGGTGGGAAGAAGGTGTAACTTATTCAATATCAGTGGAACCATTACCATTACCATGGACCATTACAATACATCAAAAGCAATTAGAATGGTTTTTACCAACTTCAAACCTTACGGAGGAAATTGCAGTGTTGAGCCATTAGAAGGTTTGGTATCTGATTTAAAACAAATGTTGGAGAATAAAGATTTTTTTTACATGGATAAATATGTTTGCAATGGAAACTTTCTACATGTATTATATTATTTACTTTTATTCTTTTCAAGGAATAGCCACTGAAACATCTTTTATGTTTAAATTTCCTGGTTGGAAGGATGAGGGCATAGCAAGTGAGCAAAACAGTGCACAGGACTCCAACTTTGGATTGCAATATAAAGTACACCAAAAAACATCTGCAGGGTTTCATTTAGTTTATGCAGGAAGTTAGTTGATATCTTTCTTGTTGTTGTCAGATTTTGTTTGGTTTGCTATAATTAGTAGCAGTTTATCAATCATGAGCTGTATCAGCCATATTCAACAGTCTGGTTGAATGATTCCTTACCTTTAATTTTAAGTTTCCTTTATTTCTAAAAGGTTATATTTAAGCTACATTATCAAAATACTGCTACATTAAAAACAATTTAAAAAGTAAAAATATTCCATAAAATCATTTATATAGATTTCTCAATGAAAAACTCATTAGTCACTTTGTCCATTTAGTCCAATATGGTTTATTTGATTTATGGATAATCATTTTTTTACAAAACAAAATGTAGAAATATTTTTTTCTTTTTTTTTCCTTAGATGAGGTTTCTGCAACAACCTTTTTAACTGAATGTACAAACGAGGCTTTTGGTGATTGCCATATCTTAATTTATGTAATAGACATGTTTGGTGCAAAGGTTAGCTGTAATCTCACTGTGAAGGTGATTATTTATAACAATCTAAACTTTCAATCACACAGTATTTATAAAAATGAAGTCCTGCAGTAGCTTAGTATTCATAATGGGTGTTGTGTTTTATATTACATTTTTTTAAAGATAATTTTTAAACTGTTAACAAATATACATTTCTGCTGATGAAAATTCCTGACAACAATTTTTTAATTTAAAAAACGTCTCATGCTATAGCATTTTGCAATAAATGATTCTTTTATTTTTTATTGTATTGTGGGACTTTACACATTGGGATTCTGGTCCTGGTGAAAGTTCCTAAGTCCATCCAGTTTTAAATGGATACATGTACCTACTTTAAGCTGGGAGAGTAAAGGCGGCTGGGTGTTGTGCTAACCATACAATCCCTTTAAATTGTGAGGTTACAGAGCAGAAACAGATGAATTCTACACTTCTTCTGTCCCAATGAGCCATGGGGGGGGGGCTTTATGTTTGGGCACCAAATATTTGTTGATCAACGCAATGGCTTAAGGGAACATAACTTTTTTACATGTATAATTCTGTGTACATGTATCTCTTTTTAATTGATTATTATTGTTGTTTATCTTTAACACATTGTACTTATTGATGTGTAAATTAATTCTTGTTAACAATTCTCCCCCTCCCCCCCCACCCCCATGTTTCAGGTTCATTACAATGTTCAGAGCCAGTTGATTAGTGATAGTACTCTTTTCTTTTCTGTTGTGGACAAAAAATTAAATTCTAGTCTCATGATGGGTGATCCCATGAAAATTGCTCAGCGTGCAGCTACACTCTCAGCTTATGTTTCTACAGCTGTAAGTTTCTAAATTGATTAGTCATAATATTTCTGTAATTTTAATTGTCCAAAAATTATCATAGTAAAATATCATTCTAATACATTGTATTTATAGAAAAATGATGCCAGCCCAGATAATTCAACAGCACCAACCACTACTACTGTTGCACCCTTAACTTCAAGTAAAGAAGAAATTGTAAATGTAAGATATTTTAACTATGTAATTTTAAGAAAGTATATATTTTAACTATACAAGTGTATGAAATTAGAAAAAGAGTGCAATAGTTTTTTTTATGATTTATTGTTAGATGTATTTTATATTAACATGACTTAAAAAGAAATACCCTTTTAAATAATTTTCTAGAGGTCAAATAGTTATGTTGATGTAGTTGGTGTCTTAGTTGAAAATAATACCAGAAGTTCTGGACAAATTCAAATCCTGGCGAATTCATTGGCTATTGTCACATCTGGCATTGAGCTGATGACTACAAAATCAATGGTAAGTTGGTTTTTTTTATTGAAAAATAGTCAAATGTCACATTTAAAAAAAATCTTTTAGTTAACAGATCAACATTTTAAATCTCTTTATTGTTTTCATTTTACATTTCCCAAGTACATGTATCAAGAAGATCTGTCATACAATGAATTTGTTGAACACAGTCCGATGTTTTATGGCTTAAATGCTTTTGAAGTTTTATTTTGGTTGGCAGCACTTAGTTGGACTTTTATCTGATTATAAGCAATTTTGTTGCTGTTCCAAAAAGTCTATTACTATCTTTATCAGTCCTTTGTCATTGTCAGCCAAACAAAATAGAATTTTTCTGCTGATGCCCAGCTCATTACTTAAGGCATATAATTCTACAAAATTGGATGCTACTGACTTTAGCATTGTCAAAATGCTATTCCATAGTAATTTAACACTGCATCAGAGTAGTTGGTAGCTGGTTGTTTACTTTCATTTGCATAGTAAGTGTTACGAACTCTTTGCTTTTTTCCACATGTTGAGATATTTCACATGAAAATAAAACATCAGATTCTTTTTTGTTCAAATCGTGCACCAAATCAGATTTAGATTTTGAATTGCATGTCTCCTTAAATGTAGCAGTCATATTGTGCCACAAAGGTATTATTTTTATGATAGACATCCAATTCTCAAAGAATTCTTACTATTGTTTCTTTTATTTCTCACTAGTAAGTTTCTCATGTAAAAAGTCAGAATGATTTTATCACTTATTGTTCAATAAATTGACCTGCCACAGTAATGTTGTTTTGGCTTCTTTGGTTATGTGACCAAAGTTCAGTGGTCACACACATGTTTTTCGCTAAAGATAATTTCTGTTTTAAAATGTTTTTTTCCCCCGACAACATTTTCAATGTGACGTAAAACTGTTGTTCAGCATGTTAAAATTTCTTAAATTGTGGTCACTTATTAATCTCTCATGCTTGTGGTCACTTATTGTTCTCTCATGCTTGTGGCCATTTATCTAATCTCTTGTGCTTGTTCTCACTTATCTATAAAATATCATCTGTGACAAAGGATTAAGTATTAGTGTTTTCCTCCCCACTGGATTCCCACAAGCAAATAGACCAGCCTCTCTGACTTCTTGGGTTACCTACGCACCCCGTTTTCATGCAGTTCTCTAATTTACTTGCAAATCTTAAATAAAAATTAAAGTTTCATGCTAGTATGGCAGGTTTAGCCCATGATTTGTTCAATGCCATTATTGTTATTAGGAAAGCCATAAACTAACTAGTTAAAATATTTAAAATAGTTGAAATATATCTTTCATTTTTCATCAGGAGACAGCATCTGGTGCCTTAAAGACATTGACTAAATCCTTGACCAATATACCTGTAGAGCTTTCCTCATTGTTACCCTGTCTGGATGGTAAGTTTTCTATTTTCACCACAATATATTGTTAAGAACTTTTGAATAACTCAAGGACCTTTGGTTCATTAATACAAATAGGAAGATTTAATTTCAATTTAATGCAACTACTGCAAATTTACAAGTTATAAAAGAGCAACAAGAGTCTATATAAACACATGACTGTCCACTGAACTTGTATAGCACTGACCTTCCACCTGAGAACACTGTTCTTTATCTCTGCCAGAAAACAACAACTTCCTTTGCGTTGCCAGCAAACTGCTCTGTTTTCTCCTGTCCAACTGTAAAAAACCTACACAAAACATCACCAGTCAAGTTTTTCATTTAACTGGTTTTTTAAAGCCACCCAACAAAAACACAAATAAATGTAACGTCTATCAGTTAATAAATTTTTAAATTAATAATTTTTTTATAACTTCCTTATTTTTAATTCCTAGGCCTAAAAGACTTAGTCGACAATATTGTTGAAGTTCAGCACTTAGAATCTAAAAAACTTTATTCATACCTCAATAAAAATTATGATGGGTATACTGCAGAAGAAACCCAGAAGCTTATTGAGATGGATGAGAAAGCTTTAAAAGCAGAAGAACATGTTAAATTACAACAGGTATTATCAGTTGTATCATCTATTAATTTATCCTTGTTATTAAAAAAAATTTCGATCATAGAATTATTGTTATTCACATATATTTTACAGTTTGAAAATATAGTAAAGAATGTGACTACAGCCTGGGATGACTATTTTCAAGTGGTAAAAAAAATGGCCAATTCTGACGGCAAGTATGAGACTGAGAAGGAAAACTTCAAATTAGCAATGCAGAAAGTCACAATAGAAAATATTTTAAACCAGACAAGACTAACACCACCATTAGGATTTACATTTGAAGGTACAAGTGACATGGTTAATTATCAAGATCTACTTGACAAGGTACATGTAAAAGTAAGTTGATTTTTCTTTTTATAAAGCAGATGTTTGATTTAAGATGAATTTGATGTGTATGTTTATATTTATTTCAACTTAGAATTATTCAAGTAATTTAGAAATTTCTTTTTGTTTCTAAATTTGTTTTTCTTATCTATGAACTCTGAATCTCAATTAATATTTGTATAAATTAAATTTTGAGTTAAATATTTATCAATTGCTTCTATATAATAAACAAAAACCAGATGGTGGCTCTTATTTACCTCATGCATGGCCAAACCCTTTTCAAGTGTCTCATTTGATCATTAGCCAAGTTTTAGACCAGCTCTTTAGGTGTAACTTTTATCTACTGTACTTTAACAAGAGGCATATGTTACACTCTCTACATTTTTGCCTAGGTTGTCAAAACAAAGAATATTTATACCCATGGTTTTAATGCCAAACATATCAATACTGATATAATTATTGGATCAGTGCAACACGAAAATGGAACAAAGCTTAACTTGACTAGTCCCAAGATTTTTCACAATTCAAATGACACCAGTTGTGACAAGTTAGCACTAGTCCATCCAACATTGATTGAAGATGATGCATCTCAGATGTTTTATCATAAATTTGAATACAAGTTAGTATACAAGATTGATTTTTGCTTCCTAAAAATATTACTTGAAAATGCCATTGGCTTTTATCTATAGTGTAACTTATTAGTTTAAAAAGTTCCTTTAAGCCCCTAAGAGCTCATCAGGGCAGATGAAGTGTAGAATTCATCTGTTTCAGTAACCTCGGCATATATAGGGATTTTGTGGTTAGCACAACGCCCAGCCGCCTTTACTCCCCCAACTTAAAGTCGTGTATCCATTTAAAGCTGGTGGACTTGGGGACTTACATCAGGACCTGAAAAAGTCGCAAGGTTCTCACTGAGGTCAGAACCCAGGACTCTCTGATCAACAGTCGAGCGCTCTACACCGCACGACCACCCATCCCCTTTATTTGTTTAACTTTACTGAACATAGTTATATAGAAGCTTATATGTATGTTACATGCAGATGTTGACATTAAACAGCCCACTGTTTCTAACACACATCTATGTTTGTTCAAACAGAGAGATCTTTCTACATTTTTGTCTCCAAATACGTCCTGTTGATCCACTTATGTCATACAAATTGTATCTGCGAATGGATTTAGAACCGACTGACTCAGAATTTGATTACAGGTAATTTTGTTATGTCTTAATTTTTATAGATTTAGAAAAAAAAATTATATTTCTTATACTTTCTTGGTTCTTAGTTTAGCTGAACTTTGAAAACTTAAGCATAAAATTCAACAGTTTTATTATATACATTTATACCTCGGTTTTCAATTAAGTTGGTATGTATATGAATGTTTTGTAAGACAAGCAATAGTTTCTAATAAAGTTTGTTGTGATAAATGAGCAATGTCTTGCAAGATGAGCAAATTAAAAGAAAAAATTCCTACTGGTCATAAGAGCAGGTCTTGCATTATAAATAGTGCATATTAGCCACCTTTTCTGCTAACCTTTATGTAATCACTACTAAGTACTCAGTATGTTTCACTTGTCCACTAATGTTGTGGCTGTAAAGTAACTGCTAAATTTGCCTCCATTAAGAAAAAAGTGGGATAAATCCCTCACTTCAATTACATGAGTATGGCAATGCAGTGAGAGTGAGGAATCTGTTTAATTTCACATTTCTATGAAATCCTGACAAAGAAGGTAAAATATATTTACTGGATAGGTTCCATGTAAACTCCAAACAAAAAGAAACCGATCACGGTTAGCTAATAGATAGCAGCTATCTCATTTGTTATATTGAAAGAAGTTCTTGGTGATGAATAAATTCAATTAGCTTATATTATATTTAAAAAAAAAGAAATGATACAAATGAATGATTACTATGCATATGGAGAGGTGATGTAGTTTATTGGAACCAATCTACACTCTTTTGATTATTTATTATGTGGAAAGCTGCTTTGATATATAAATATTTTGGATCACAAGCAACCTTTAACAAATTATGCTCATAAACTGAGGTTTGACTGTATATTATTATATTAAGTGTAATATAAATATATATATTATTTTATTATAATTATTTGTATAATTTTTAATGGTAGAATTTTCATAGTAATGATTACTTGAATTCATAATTTTGATATAAATTTTCAGTGAAAAACTAACAAGTGAACATTTTATAGCTTGCAATGGAATTTGTTTTGAGCCAGGAGCATTTAAAAAGACTGGAACTATATATATTGGACTTTATCCAGTTTTAGGTTCATACTTTTTTTTCTTATCTTGAAAATTAAAAGAAAAATATTTTAAACTTTACTTTTTATTGTAGTTTTTATAAACATATTTTTTTATGTTTAGAAATGAATGAGACTGTAAATCAAGATAGACTTAGAAAGAAGCGAGCAGGTAATCTTTAGTACAAAGTTTAAAACTTTTGAACCATCCATTTGCTGATACCTTATGATGAGATCTCATATTGTGTTTTTATTTTATATTTAAAGAATATTAGGCTACATGTCTGTAAAGGCAATTTAATTTTGAGAAAATGCAGTTAGATAAAATTGTTTGTTGATTGATTTCAATTAAAGACCTTTAATCACAGTGAAATATTCTTTATTTTAACACAATCTGCAAAAAGTGGTTAAAATTGAGATGTAAATTATCACTGATTTGTATTTGCTGCATTTTTTTTCCCTCATAGTGTCTTTTAATCAGTTAACATTAGTTTACTCTAAATAAAAACTTTACTGATACTTTATTTACATTTTTTAATGTCCAGCTATCTCAAACAGATTGGAAGCTCCTTATTACTTAGGAATTACTTCTGCTGCATGCTTTTCTTGGAATAAAAATACTTAAGACTGGGATACAAGTAAATGCAAGGTAAATATTTACTTTTTAAAAAGATGCTTCTTTACACTATTGGTGGAACATGAACATTTTTCTGAATCTCTTTATTATCTTTTTTTTTCAAAACTTTTTACTTACTTGCTTAGACATTTTAAACATAAGAATGAAATTATCAATAATATGTTTCATCAAAAGTTAACAAACCTGACCGGCACAGCTGCTTGTTCATGTGAACATGGATTGGAAGTGGTTAGTGGCATGTCTTTCAATTTATTCCCAAACACAATACATTTTGCTACTGTCTTCAGCAAGTTTGATATCAAAGGTCAAGGTTTAGTTATTGGTGTACTTCTGGGGCTGTATCTTCTGTTCACTTTGATTTCTTTGTGGATCGAAAGGCAATGTTTCAGGTAAAATAATGTATTCATTTTATTTGAATTGCCTGATTTATTTCTTTAAAAATATCTATTTATACACTAATAGTTTAAAAATATGCAGTTGGTATATCAAGTACTTAAATATTTCTCCCTCAGTTGAAATGTTTTTTTTTATATTTTGTCTCAAATGTTAGTTTTAATTATATGTCTTTAATTCTTTTGCAAAATGATTATCATATAGAGACTATCTGCAGATGATTACTTCAGTTAAAGAAACCATTGCATTCAACATTTGTCTCATTATGCTTCATAAAGCAAATATTTTTTTAAATTTTAGTATATTAAATTTAACTATAAATAACAATTCTGAATAACATTTTTTTTGCACTATTAGTGGGGTGTGTTTCCTCTAGTTGACAACTATGCATATGACAACTACTTTTATCTGATCACTGTTCACACTGGCCTGAGGAAGTCTGCGGGAACTACTTCAAATGTCAACTTCACTTTATCTGGGGAATCAGTTGACAGTGGAATAAGAAAATTATCTGATGGTGTTAAAAAAGTAAAGATAATGTCCCATTATTGTAAAGTAAAAATATCTTAAATTTTTGTGATTATATTTTTTAGGCATATAACACTCATATTTCATTCAAGCAGTGATGTTAATCCTTGTCCTTGTCCTTAAGGACCATTTTTCAGTCCTTATCCTTGTCCTGGTCCTTGGCAGACAAGTCCTTATCCTTGTCCTTGTCCTTGCTCTTTCAGTCCTTATTAACATTACAAGGACCTGCTTTGTGGTTTTTAATAAATTTTTTTTTTTTGCTACGCTTAGGCTGGTGCTATATTTAAAATCAATGCCAATCTATGGCAATGCACTCTGCATGTATTTATAATATATTATCTATGGTGCTGCCATTTCTAGACTTCCTTTTCTTTTTGTTTCCGGTTTATTATTGGCGGCATATTTCTAATCTCATAAATATAAATTGATTTTTCTAAAATTTAATTATAAAAAAATAATGGCTCCGCTTCGTATACCAAATGTAATTAATTTTGCCTATACCGACTTTAGTGAAGATAAGGTTAAAAATAAGTGGAGTGCAAAATGTTGCATTTGTCGCAAAATAATTCAAGACAATATCACCGTGACTTCAGGATTTACAAAGTAAGCCAAGGAATATAGACAAATCCAAGAACTTGTTGATGTTCTAGCTCCATTTGCACAGGCGACAGATATTGCACAGGGAGAGAAAATGGTTACAATTAGTTGTGTGGTCCCGACCATTTTCAGCCTTCGCCGCTTTCTTTCTCAGCAGCTGAATAAAGTTACGTACCACCATTCTGTCCTAAATGAACTTCTTTGCCAGTTGGATGAAAGGTTTTTCATGCTGTTCAAGCGTCTTGATATGACAAATCACTTGACTCGTCAACAAACTTCAAAGTCGTTGGCATTTGACAACAGCATTTTTATCTTAGCATCTGCAGCAGACCCCCAATATGCTTTTCATTGGCTTGCTGACCACCCAGGACCTCAAGATGTGAGAGACAACCTACGACATCGAATAACTGGTAAGTTGATGATTTTATTTTTTATGATTGTTTGGCAGTTAATGTGCAATGCTGATGTTGTAAATTTGTGTCGTTGTTTATGGCAATTTTTTTCAAAACGTTATTCATTCATTGCTCCTAGTAACCACTTGGCCAGTGCTAGTCTAACATTTATTTTTAATTAAAGCAAAATGTTTACCTAATTCATATGTGTATAATTGTACATAGTTGTAAACGGTTTTTTGTTTTTTACAGCAATGCTGCAGTCTGAGCTCACTGTTTGCCGACCAGCATCTTCTATTTCCACATCAGCCGAGTCGCACAAGCCAACTCCAGCTCCCTTGGAAAGTCAACCTTCTGCGAAAAAAGCCAGAGTCTCCCTCTTTTCACATTATAAAAACAAGTTGGAGACTACTGTAGAAGATGCAGCTGTTAAGAGTGAGAAACAGCTGCAGAATTACCTGGAAGTTATAAATTCATCATCATTTAATGCAGACGAGTGCAAACTGTCAGACATATATAAGAAACCGGAATTTTCATTGCTGCAGCCATTGCTGGCAAGACTGTTTTGCGCTCCTGCAAGTTCAGCTCCAGTGGAACGAGTCTTTTCACAAAGTGGATTGTTTTTACGACCACACAGAGCTCGTATGAGTGATTCACAATTGGAGGCACTTGTGTTCCTCAAGTGTAACGCTTGACATTGACTAACATTATGATTTTGTTGAATGCACTACATTACATGTATATACATGAAATTTAAATAAATTTTGTTGTTAAAGAAATATTGGATTTTATTGTTTTATGAAATCAATGTTTTAGTCCTTGTATGCAAAGTCCTTGTCCTTGTCCTGGTATTTGATGCAAAGTCCTTGTCCTTGTCCTGGTCCTTGGCAGGCAAGTCCTTGTCCTTGTCCTTGTACTTTGTGTCCTTGTCCTGGTCCTGGTCCTTGCACTTTGTGTCCTTGTTAACAACACTGCATTCAAGTATATAAATTTGAGAAAATATTTTGAAATACAGAATGTATATCAATTTGCTTTTAAATTTATTTTTCTGCTCTTTTGTTTCCATTATTTATAGGGTTTCCCTGCAGGTAGTGTATGTCATTTTGTAATGGCCTGTTCTGCTTCGCTTGGTGAATTACAATGCATAAAGATCTGGCATGATAGCTCTGGCCTAGGAAGTAATTCTTCCTGGTACTTGGACCGAATTGATATAGTAGATTTACAGACAGGAATAATGTAAATTTTTTATTGGTTACATTTTTTTTAAATTAGCTTTTTGTTAAATATAAAAAAAATGTTGATTTAAAAAAAAATACTATTCCTGGTTTAAAAATGAACTAATTTGTTTAAATCTCAAGTGAAAATATTCATGCATATAATTTTTTTTTTAATTATATTATTTCTGTGTAACAAAAGATATATTACACATTTACATTCTTAAGTTTTATTAAAATTTTAATTGCTCTTTTTAATCAGGGAGGGTACTTATTCAGTCAAAAAAAATCCCTCGGCGGGGATGCCGTTGTAGTCAAATGTTTCATTTTATTGAAGTAGAAAATGAATGTTGAAAACAAGTTAAATATCTTTTCTAGATTTTTTTGAAAATAAGGCATATAGAGGTGTATAATTTTGAGGGAAAATTTTGATTAAAATTTCTACAATTATTCTACTGTTCCTAAACGTCTTTTATTTGTGGCATTATAATCTATATTTTTAAGTTTCTACTTCATCTGTGACGAGTGGCTGGCTCCTGAATATGGCATTGATAAAATGGTTGAAGCCTCCAACATTGAAGACTTAGAAAAGTTAAAAAATCTTTTTTTTTCAAACACAAAAGAGCATATCACTGATGACCACATGTGGGTGTCTCTCTTTATTAGACCAGAAAAAAGCAATTTCAGGTTTGTCTGAAGAATGGTTGGTCACTTATCATTTTTGTAATTCTGTAATATTAATTCAAAACATTAAGTAATCATAGAGTTTTACATTCATAGTTTTGATTAGATGTTATATAATAGTTCATAGCAATTAAAATTATTATAGCTTTCTTTTGAATATTTTAAAATTGCTTATTAACAGTCGTGTTGAAAGAGCAGTTTGCTGTTTGGCATTTTTACTGCTGTCTATGATTACAAGTGCAATGTTTTATAAAGATGTTCCAGGAGTTGACAGGAAACAGGCCAAAGCAGATTTTGAAATGGGATTCATCAGAATCAGTTTTGAACAGGTACAGCTTATAATGGCAAATTTTTTCGACATTTTTATTGGCTTATAGAACCTATATAAAATTAATTGTATTTAATGAAAATATTGGGTGTAATTGGAACTCAATAAACATAAATAAAATTAAATAATAGTTGAGTTAAAGGACATAACAGCAGCTGAAATATATTTCGTGGTATTTTATGTCTCTAGTCTGTCAGCTGTAGATCAAAAGTAAGATACTGTTTCCTGTTAAAATATTATGGCTATTACCTGCATCTAAATTCAAAAAATGTTTTTAAGAAATCAACAGTTTTGAATAGTTTCTATGGTTTACATATGCATAAAATATAAAAAGTAATAAAATATTATTATTCAAATTGTTGTCCTATTTTTTTTTTACAGCAGATGGCATTTTAAAAAAGTCAAATAAAAACAATTTTAATGGTAAAAAATACTCCAACTCTAAAAAAGTCAATCTAATTAACATGATTAAAAAACAAATTCTACAAAATTTACGATATATTATAAAGTTCTCAGTTATCATATTATTTTATTTTTAAATTGAATACAGTGAAATGTCGCTATAACGAAATTGACGGGGACTCGAAATTCGTTCGTAAAGCTGAAAATTGGTTACACTGAAATGGGGGGGGGGGGGCGGCGGGGGAGTGCCGGTTTCGACGACGTCATTTTCTGTTCTTAATATGTGGATATAGTTCATTTGGGTATCAATGCAAATATATTGTGGCATTTTACAAATTTCTCCAAAGATATTTAGCTAAAAATGTTAAATTTTCTTTCCGTTTATTTCTTATTAGTTTAGCTACTAATTTAGCTTTTGTTACTTGCTGCTAACGATCATTGAACTAAGGGGCATAACTCATTTATTTTTGTAACAGTTATTCAACATGTCTTACTCCCTTTCATTTATAAGTCCCATGTGCCTATGACGGCTCTTTTACTCATAATGTCTCATCTGTTAAACAATTAAATAATTTATATATTTATAAAAAACATATATGTTTATTTTTTTAATTAGAATAAATTTTATTTCAAGTAGAAAAAAGTATAGTCAATTTAAATCCTAATGCACCAAATTCTGTTGCCCTAAAAACCACAAATTTTAGAAATATTCTTACTGTAAATATTTATACAATAAAGTTTCATCACAAACATTTTCACACCTCCAAAATATGTTCGTAATGTGGCATATTTTTTGATGTAAAATAATGTTATTTACTGGTAGCTCAAAATAGTCAAAGATTACAATAAGTGATGTTTTTAAATATTTTGGTCGTGGTTGTCCTATGACGTGGTTGTCCTATGACGTCTTAGCTCTTCCTTCCTCCTCCCCTTTCCCACCTTGCTAAAATTCTCCTCTCATCCCTTCCCCGTTTGTTGTTACCTAATTGTGCCCCCTCCTCCCGCTGTCCTGAGTCAACACAATACTCAGCACTGCACATGGGGGAATAAATTTTTACTATCATCATCAACAGAGGTTAAAGGTTACCATAACATCTTACTCCTCTCACATTCCCCCCTCCCATTATCTAGTAACTGTGGATGTAGTTGAGCTCAAGTTGACTTGAAATTTAGAAATTTGCCGAATTAACTTTTTTTTTTTGGTAAGAGGATAAAATTAAATATTGGCAAAACGGCTAATTTTTTCGCAATACTGAAAAAAAAGAAATTCTTTACAATGACACTTTTTAACAGATGTTATATAAGCGAAGGGGAAGGGGTGAAAAAAAAATTCGCTGTACTGAATATTTCGTTATACTGACATTTGTAATAATGACATTTCACTGTACTTCTTTCATTTTTTCTAAATATCAAGGTATGACTATGTTTCTTAGACTTTCAATTTAAAAAATTAATTTATCTGTTAGGTTGTTAAAAGAGAAAAAAACAACTTTTAAGTTTCTCAATTTATTTCATAACATAAAATAAATAAACCCTTATAATTACATTGGCCTATTCATGACAACCTCAAAGTTGAACTATGATATATTTCTATGCAAAGGTTTTGCAGGGTAAAGCTTGCATGAATATATTTTATATTAATGATTAAATAGTTTTCTGACCTCTACTCTATATAATCTTGCCAATTAATTTTTAGAAAAAATTGTTGATATACTTGAATAAAAAAATGTACGGTGTATTACAACAAATAAAATTAACATAAAAAAATCAAAGGGTACTTTAAAAATAGACTTCTAGAAATGCTATGTAGCATATATAATAATTTGTCTTACTGGTTTAAATTTTTTACAGCTTTACCATTCTTTGGCATCTGCAGTCATAACTGCTATACCAATGATTTTTGTTATGATGGTATTTCGAAAAGCTAGACATATTAAAAAAGAAGAAGGCTATTGTTGCACTAGGAAAAAAGACGATATTGAAAGTAAACAAGAGACTTATGGTTTGTTACTATTTATCGCTTTTTATTAAAAAAAATGTTTATATTAGTACTTTAATTAACTTAGCCAGTGAAGTAAATTTGAGTAATGGGTATAAAAGTGTATTTGAGTATTTAAACATCAAATTTATAAGATAAATTGTTCATCTATTGCTGGTGTTATTGCACTTGTCTGCCAACATTAAGTAGGGAAAATAACAGCATCATAAGTATAAATTAATTTACAGGTTTTTATCTTATGTATTTATGCCATAGAATATAGTTTTAATGTTTTTATAATTATGTGTTTAACAGTTTTATTACTCTATCACTACAAAACATCGATGCAATGAAAATATGACTAAACAATTTGTCTAAAATGTTGATTTACTTTAATACTTTGTATTGTAAAAAAATATACTATGCAAAATAAATGAGTTTATTATTATTTATTATTTAGCCTGGTGATTCCCAATCTTTTAAAATTACAGATCAGTTATGAAAAAATTTAGGATTCATTCTATCTTCAACGTATTACTGTTATTTTTCTGTCCAGGTGTACAAGAACCTGGATTGATAACAGTTAAAAAGAAAACATCATTTACTTTACCTTGGATGGCAAAACTGGAAAAGCAATTAGAAGCTTTGGAAAAAATTTTACTTATTAGCCCAAGTATTTTTTTTTTATTAAATTATAATCACTGACATATTAAAAAAAATATTATTGTACTGAAGTCTGAGTAATATTTTAAAATTATTTTTACTAACTATTAATTCTATTAATTCTTTTTAAGAGAGAACATTAATCTTTTTATTTGTAAATTTGTTTCTTTTCTACAGCATCAAATAATTTACATGAAACCTGGCCACATCAATTTCGTTACTTTGCTTGGGTAATACTGATTTCTGCGATTGTCACTAGCAGCTTTTTCATTCTTCTTTACAGCATGGAATGGGGCAAAGATATTACTAAAACCTGGATGTCAACTTTCTTCTTAACTTTTCTTCAATCTTTATTTGTTGTAGATCCTATCAAGGTAATAATAAGTTACAAAATATTTATTATTTTTTAATATTTAAAAGTATTCCTTAAAATGTAAATAAAAGGTGATAAAATGTGCTAAGTTTTTTGTTTATCTTTAGTTGATATTTTTTTATAATGAAGATTTTATTGAAAGCAAAATAATGCTCTTGTTTTTAGTTTTGGTTCTATTTGAATAGTATCTCTATAGAAATTTTCAAATTTGCAGAAATATATTTCATCAATATATGCTGGCACATTGACTAAATATTTAACGGGTAATGAGAAGCTTCCATTTAGTTAGGAAGAGAGATTTTCACCTCTTGTTTGCAACCAACCTATAGCCACTAATGATTAAAATTTTATGGTACTTTCTCTACATTACACCATAAAAACCCTCACCTTTGTCTCCCACTGCAAGGTGAGATTTGAGTGAACTGAGGAAAAGTGTTTTAGAAATAGAAGAAAAATATGTGAATTGACCATAACAATCCTAATATTGAATTTCAAAAAAATGATTAGCAAGAAGGCTAAAGCCTTAGTCAAGTGGATAAAGAAGAGAGGAGTGTTCATTGTGAAAAGAAAAATATATAAAAGGATCATAGCACTCCTAATATTGAATTAAAAAAAATTATTATTAAGAAAGCAAATGCTTTTATCAAATGGAAAAACAAATGTTGTGTACGGGTTTCTTATGGGGCACTCTACATAATTTGTCCACAAAATTATAACTCATAAACGATGAATGAAATAGTACAACATGAAGTTTATTTACATATAGCATAATGAACCAAAATATCTCATGAATCTCTCTTATTACTAAGTCCACAAAGAAACACTGTTATCATCAATTCACACACTACTTAATACTTCATTACTTAAGAATAGTCATGTCTGTCTTCAACTATTAAAACCTAATGAATGGTCTGCCCTGGTCACTGTTTATATAAACTAACAGTCTCTGTTCGAGAATGGTCAAGAAGACCACCATTCCCATGTGTCATTTTCATCCATGTCATTTTTCCAGTCACTACCCTGAACTCTAAGTTGTTATCTCCTCTGTCACCATTCACTAACCATGTCACCAGTCAACCATAAAACAATACACAACACAAAAAAGGATGAAAAAATTAACTGAAAGCTTTATGCTACAGAAATGAATAGAAACAAGGGAAAAATATATGACGTTGGGTGGATTTAACTAAAAACACATCATGTATTAAACTTCATGTTTCAGTTAATATTATATATACTCTTATACATTTCCTACTTATTTCTAAAGAGATAAGTTAAAGTGACTTTCAGTTTATTGACTAGACTTTCAACTTTGAGACCAATGTGCAACTTATATATTTTTTGTTCTTGTTTTAATAGACTAAATTAATAGTCTTTTAAAATTACTTTCTTCTGTAAAACAGAAGCAAAATATATTTCTGTTCAAAGCAAGTAATTTGAGACTGCAATATTTGATCATTTTTTACATTCAGATTAGATTAACTTTGTTTTGATCTTGATAAAAAACTTTCTTCATCTTAGCCCAAAGGTAGCTAGATAAAGCTACCTTTTTAAGATATATTTCATCTTTGATTTTCAAACTTTGTTATGTTATATAACTTCAAGGTGATTGCTATATCCGTCATTGTTTCAATTATTCTGCGCAAGGCCAAAGTAAAAAATATAGACCAGCTGGATCTTCAGTTAATAGCTCAAGTGAATAAGCAATATGGAGTCAAAGAAAGTGAGTAGTTATTTATTGCCAAAATTAGTTGTTATAAGCATTTTGAAATGTTTGCCTCATATTCACAGGTGAAGTAAATTTTGCGTTAAGCATGTGCTAACCACACATTTCTCTTGTTTCTTATGATACTTGAAACAGAGTAAACATTATTTCACTATTGTGACATCTACCTACTTGTTTTCACCAGTATGTTTAAAAGTTTTATGTATTTGTACATGTATTTTAAACCTGTTGTTGAGCTTTATAAAATTTATGGTTCTCAGAATAATTTTGATATGATTACAAATAACTGTCTGCACTGGCCTAAATACAAAAAAGGTTTTTGACTTAAGATTTTAAAAAATTTGGGTGTTTTATTCTTGTTCAACTGGTTTATCTGCCATGATGCAGATTTTGATTATGCAAAATAAAATTTAAATATACATGCTTGAAAGTATTCAGTTAAAAATTTGTGTAATGAATTTTTCTGCCAGTTATTTATTTTCTTAACAGTTTTTTATTATCAGAAACCTAACATTGATATATTCTGTAAATAATTCTAGAATTTTCTCAGTTGGACATGTCATATGCACCTCCACTTACTAAGAAAGAACTCAGAGCTGCCACACTTAAGCGCAAGATTCATATCATGCTAAATACTTTGCTGAAAGAATTTATCATTCATTTTGTGTACCTCATTATTGTTGCCTCTTTGTGCCATGCTAGTCGCAGCCCAGGAGATTATCAGATGTACAATGTGATTAATGAAGAATTAATTACTGATCCTAAAGATGGCTTTTCACAAGTGAGTATTGTTGTAATTTAATGTAAACTTAACATACAACATACATGCTTCATAGTCTTTAAGGAAAATATTATATAGAAACTTTCATTATTTAAACTTTCAAATTACCAGTTATGAAACAATATAAATTGTTTACAAATATCAAACCAATTTAATTTTTCTTTTTTAACTAATTTCAGATAAATTCAACCACAGAATTTTTAAAGTGGATTCAAGAAACACCTTGGTCCAAACATTGAAGAACAAAAGAATTATTTTCCAGACAATACATTTTATACTAATGTGAAGGACTTGTATCGTCTTGGAACCCCAAGAATTAGGCAATTAAGAATGATGAAAGGTACTTTAATGTATTTTCCTGTTTAATATCGATTATTTAAGAGAGTTTATGTTCTTTTTTAAAATTGCATTAAAATTATTACTTTTTTTTTTTACCTTTTCAAAGTAAATATTGTGCATTTTTCAGGCTATCTGTTAAATTTGTACAAATGAGTAGGTGGCACTTTGGTTGTTAAACATATTAAGGTGCTATTCAGATAATAGGCTTGAGCTCTGATGACTTAAGTCACCTCTGTCTTCTATGGTGCCTCTATGGCCATTGCAGTCTTAGCTATGGTTAGGCTGTAGAAAAAATACTGCAAAAATACCCAACTTGTAAATATTGGAACAAGATTTATGCACTGCATCCTAATAGGCACATCATACAATAAATTTTACTTATACCCGGTACATTCAAAAAGATTTTTTCTGCAATCTCAATTACTGAAGATTTTTTTTTTAATGATAGGACCGTTACTGCTTAGGAACATTTTAGGGACCATACCACATAAGTTCTTGATAACAAAAATTTTCTTTTATTAAAAAAAAATTATCATGATAAACATTCAATCTTATGTTTTTTATTGTGAGTTGCGCTCTCAGCATTAGTTTTTTACTTCTATTTAATTAAAAAGCTTTTATAATTTTGAAACTGATAGAAAATTGTTTGATAATTGCAGCAGTCTTTTTTGCATACTTGCATGTATTACTGCTGAATGCACAGCTATAATTAGTAAAATAATAAAGACCAGTAAAGTAAATCATTTCAAATAAGTTGTTAATAATAATGTTAAGTAATTTATTAAGATGTTTAGCTTAAATGTCAAATTGTCAACTTTTTTTGGCATTGTTCAGAAAAAGGTATTATATTTCAAACAATATTTATCTATTCTCCCTAAGCTAAGTATTTTAAGATAAAAGATTAAGAGATATTTACAATTAGGATTTACAATTAAGTAGAATTTATTGTTCCATATCTTTGTAATTTCTTTCAGGGAATTGTTCCACACAAAAGATAAAGTTAAAAGATTGTGTCCCAGTGTATAGTTTTACAGAAGAAGAAACTGGCAATTATTGCCCAGGTTGGAAACGTGAGTGTTCATCTGGTGAACAGACTGATTTCACTAATGCTTGGATATATCGAAAACCTCAAGATATCTGGGGTTTACCAATAGCTGGGGAATATGGCTTATATAATGGTGGAGGCTATATTGCTGTATTACGTTTCAAAGATACAGTAAGCTATTTACTTTGTTAAAATCATTTTAAGAGAAATTATTTATTACTTATTTGATGTTATAAACTTCAAAAAGAGACATACATGTACATTAAAAAAAAAACTATTTCAAATAGGAAATTTACTAAAAACAATTTTTTAAATACACTTGTTACATTACATTTTGTAATTTATTTTTATACATGTAGATTGATCAAATCTATGAAGATTTGAAAAAACATACATGGATAGACAGACAGACTAGGGCTGTTTTTATTGAATTGACACTTTATTGCCCCAATATCAATCATTTTATCTTCATTATTCTCTTGGCTGAGTTTATTGAAACTGGAGCTGTCATACCATTTTTTAGGTATGATTTACATCAATGTTTATATTGTATAAAGTCATAACAAGTTAACATCTAAGTCATGAGCTGCTAAATTTAGATTAATGGTCGAGAAATAATTTGTATTACCTTTTTGTGTTTCAAAGTGTTATACTTGTATTAAGCTTATATTGGTTACCTTGTAAATTAATTATGGTTACTTAGCACTGGTACTGAATTTTAATTATATATACACTTGATCTTACGAACTTACGAAAACTTATATCTTTCTTTTTCAGTAAGTACCCATTCACAGTTCATAAACCCCCAGGTATGATGGGCACTTATCTTCAGCTATGTCAGATTGTTGGCACTATATTCACCTTTATTGCCTGCATGTATGTTGTTTTCATAATTAGCAAGAAAAAATGCTCAGCTTTGAAAGATTTCTGGTTCCTCTTGGATTTGGCTGCAGTTATAACAGCCATTTCTGCAGCAGCTATGATGTTGTAAGTAGTTTTTTAATTAAATTATTTTTCATGTTATTGTTTAAGAAAGATGAATACATTTAAATAAAGTTTTTCAATCAGGAAAGGGTTTTAAAACATGATAGTGTTTACTATTTTGAAATTAAAATAATTAAGTATGTCCTTTTTTTTTCTGTACTGCTCTATGAAAAACAAGCTAAAATTAAAATTTTTCTAATTGTTAAAAAACAGTTAAAAACCTGCACTTTTAATAATTTTTTCTTATCTGTACCTTTAGATAATTATAATTTATAATTCTTATAGCTTAAGACTCAAGTTCACCAATTTAATACTGAGTAAGATAAAGGAGGACAGAGCTCAGTTTGTAAACATGTACCATGTTGTTGTCTGGGACTGGGCCTACACTTTATGCTTAGCCATTTTAATTGCTATTGGTTGCTTGAGACTGTTGAAGTTAGCAAGCTATTCTGAGACCACTATGAAGGTAAACAATTGTATAATTGAGTTTTGTCACTGTTTTACAGCTTATAGGTGAATAGTACTCTTTTAATGCTATATATTAACTAGTGGCCTTGTGTATTAATGTGCAGCTGTTAATGTTCTTGGCTTAAGCCACAGGGGGGATTTGACTTTTTTGTTCAACTCTGAAAGATGTCGCTTAGTCAGCCCAACATTATTATGCAGTTGCAACTCTACTTCTCCTCTTAAAGGATTCTTTAGTTATGATTTTTATTCCACATTATCAAGACTTTTCATTTTATTGTGGAATCATTTAATGATCCATTTTTTAATAAATGAATTACTTTTAAGAATTACTACTTTTCTCTCTTTAAATAATTTTATATGTTTTTTGTGACTAAGCAAAATCTATATTGTATATGTGTTTTATAAGCTATTTACATATTTCATACAAATGTATTAGTAATTCATGCATTATATTTTTTTATCAGGTTTATTTGGTTTTATCCAAAGCCATAGCAATCTTACCAAACTTTTGTATCTTCATTATACTTATCCTTCTGAGCTATGTATTTTTTGGATGGATAACTTTTGGGCCAACCAGTACATACTTCAAGAGTTTCTGGTCTACAACTGAAACTATGTTTACTGGAATTTTAGGAAGATCAAGTTTTAAGGTCAAAATAGCTTTTATTATTTAAATGACTTTAAAGATATATATTAAGTAAACAGCTGTTGTAGGTGAGAAAACATGATAGTGAAAACATTATCTTTGCATTTCTTGTATTAAGTCTCTTACCTTAGACTACCATGGTGACCAGTTTCCATGTTTTTTAACCCTCAAACAGAAGTCACAAATTAAATAAAGAAGCACATTTAAACAGCTTAAACAATTCTTGATCAACTCATCTTTTAACTTCACCCTTTTAATACAAAGTACATATCACTGATTAATTATTTGAGCATCATAAGTGGAAAGAGAAGCACTCTATCCTACGAGATATGGTTGATTACTGGGTGGGGGGTAGGAGACTGACAATGAAATCTTTTGTGCACCACATAATGAAGCAGTCACAAGAAATCAAGCAAACTACCAACCGCCTAATTGTTAAAGACTGTCACCTGTGCCCCTTTCAACAAAGCAACCTGCATGCCAGTAGAATGTACAAGCCTGATTGACACTAAAGTTGGGAAAGCTAGTGATCCCCTTACATTACACAATGCACAATGTGTATGGAGATGATCAGTTCCATTCTAGAGGCTCTATTTTGACCTATTCTGATGGTTCTGTAGTCAGTAAGGAAGGCCAAACAAGAGCTTCTTTTGGGTCCCACCTCTGCTAACTACAAACTCTTTTTGTCACAGATCAGTTCATGTGGTTCTCTGTGCAATTATAAAGCAGAGATTAGAGCCATCTCTGAGGCAGTGGGGCATGTAGATGAGTGGTTGCGGGATGGAACTCTGCTTGCTACGAGCATAGTGATTTTGACTGACTCGCTCTCCATGCTATAACAGGGGCAGCATAATGGGCCATGTGGCTCTTGGGGGTGATGAAAATAGCTCACTGGAGGGCGCATGTGCCAAGATCTGTGAGTTTTAAAGCAATCTGTATTCTCGAGTTGGGTCTATGGGGTGATGGACTAAGGAGAGTCGAGCAGGCACTTATTGCTCAGTTAGGCACAGAGCACTGTCCTTTTGGTGCGTCCTTTGGATAAAAAAAATATTTTGCAGATACCTTTGCTAACTCTCCAATAAACTAAGAAGAAAAGTTGCTGCTTCTTAACATTTGGCCCTAAAATCACCTATCATTAATTAGTTGTATTTAGCTGTATTTTAATTGTATGGCCCCATACATTTGTCTGTAGACACTGCTTTTTTCACACAGTTTACAAAATAAAAAATCTTTCCATCAGTGCTGTAATATTTTTCTCTTATATCCTCCATGAAATCTCAAACTTAGGTTTGCAAGGAAAATAATAGTTTCTTTAAAAACTAATGAACATCCTTATATTTGAATCATCTTATAGGATACCAACTCCCCAGTTTCAGACAGATGGATAAATATCATATTCTTTTGCTTGTTTGTTTGGATTGTTGTAATTTTTCTCATCAACTTCTTCCTTGCTGTGCTGATGAATTTGTTGAAGGACTATGAAAAAAATTTAGCCAAAGGAGAGAATACAAAGGTTTTCATTCTACTGTGGGATACGTTTATGAAGATGATGGGGAGTAAGAGAAATCCATTAGACAGGTTAAAGCAAGAGGAGAAGGGTAAATTTTCTTAAAACAATTTTCTTTTTTTCATTATTATTTCTTTTTTTGTTATTATTTTCTTTTTATTGTAAACTTTGGAATAAATGAAAGAAAACATTCTCATTTCAGATGATGAAATAAGTGATTCTGAAGAAGAAATATCAGTTATTCCTGTTGATAAAACTATATCACTGTTTGAAAAGAGATTTATCAAGTAAGTAAATGTTTTGCATTAGATTTTACATATTATTTTATAATTAAAAAAAAAATTATCCATTTAAAATTTAATAATAGAAAAATCTGCCCATAGTCAATTTTTTGTTTTATTTGGAATGTCAAAGACATCTTTTAAAGTATTTCTCACTCTGCTTTTTCTTCATTTTAACACACATTTTAATGACGCTTTTATTTTGTGTCTTGTAATTGGGAGGCAGGGTAATTAAGTTTAATAAAGCTGAAATTTAAAGGTAATAGATGGTTAACTTATATTAATCTCAGAGTTACTCTATAGATTACAAATCATAGTAGAAAGGTGTGGATTTTTTATACTGCTTTTTGTATAGATGAAGAGGTTAAGTCAAAAAAAAAACCCAACACAAAATCATTATTTAAAAAAAAACGCTTCCTCAATTATTTGTTTTATTCATGAAAAGCTAAATACTTTTTTTTGCAGAACTCTTTTCAAGCAGTAAAATAAAATCATTTTTATGTTGTTCACTTACCTAATAAATTATTTAAACAAAAATGCCAGGGTGAGGTAAAAACATTTTGGCTTGTAAAAACCATAAAAACACATACAAAATAGGTAGACATTTAAATTATTTATTAATGGCTAATAAAGGAGTTTTATAAAATTGATTGAATCTATTGTATTTTGAGTGTTAGTACCAATTTCCTTCAATGCAGCTGTTAAGTGTTAGTATGAATTCCCTTCGATCCTGCTGTTAGTGTTATCATTTTAAAAATGCATTATTTGTAAACTGAAATAGCACATTTAATATAAATATATTAATTATTATTATTAAGTAAAATTACACATTTAACAAATGGCTAATGAAAAGTGTATATTACATTAAGTTGAGTGTGTAGTTTGCCCTAAATTAGCTGTGTAATTTGAATCATAGGCTAACAAAACCATGCCCTATTTGTATATGCTATGGCTTATTTGGTACGATGCTGGCTTCATATAATAATGAAAGGTTACTCCAACCAGTAAACATATTATTTTTTTTCATTTTAAAAAATTAGATAATTAAAATTTTTATATTTGGATACTTATTATGTCATGAACATGTTTGAGAGAAAATAAGTTTATTAGTTTGGCTTATGTGACACAATCTATACAAATTCAGGATATAAATTTTATGTTTTTTAGAAATCATTACATACTTGCCATGATTTTTTAGGGATTTCAAATTTGTATGTTTTAAAACTGCTGATAACTGCACTTTCAGGTTATGTCAACATGATGATGAGCAGCTGATACAATTAGCAATATCCAGGAATAAAGATGATTACTCAAAGTTAAACCAAGTTTTACATGACATGGTTTCAAAATAATTGCATGCTGCTAAACTAATACTTTTATGTATCAGCTCTTATAATTTAGAGAAACTTCTCCAATTTCTGTAATTTTCTTTTTTATAAAATTGTATTATTTTATTTGAATTAAATTTAAATGAAAAAATGCTGTAGATAATTAAACAATGTCTATCTAAAAAAAATGTCTTCAAGTTTGTTATTACTTGCCGTAAAGTAATACACTATACTATTATAGACAAGAAAATGGTTATCTTTTTTTTTTCTTTCAATGAGTACACTGGACATAATTTAACAGCCAAAAACCAAAAAAATAAAAAAATTAAAGTAATGATACTGGTACTTAATTTTTATGGGTTTAGAAGATTTAAATGTATTTTTATCTATTTATCTAAAAAAATGACATTTCATTCACTTCTCTCTTACACTCATCCCCTTGTAGTCTATACTTGGTTTTGTTTGGTTTGATTTTGTTACTGACACATCTGTTGCCAGCATGACTTCATCTATGCTTAATTCATCTCTTTTGTATTTATATCAAAGCCACTTTTAATGAGATATCTTCTGAGCTTGTGATTACTTCATCTTCCTGTTTACCAAACCTATACAGTTAATGTATGCCTCAATTTTTTTTGTATGTAGATGTTACATAATGTATTTTATCTGTCCATTGTTAACTGTAGGTTTTTCTCAAGTTTTTTTTTGTTTCTTTCTGTCAATGACCTTAATATTTTTCACTTACTGCACTGCCGTAAACAAACAAAAATGTTTACATTTTTACATGCATATGATAATTTTATTTGTTTTATTCAGTTCTATATTTCTTCATTTTAAAATACATTATCTGTACACCCGGCTTGACCGCCCCCTCCTTCCATTGACACCCCATTGTTGCACCTCCCACCCAGTTTGTCCTAAGAGCGCTGCTGGTATCTCCATCACTCATGCATTAGTCTGTGTGCCAATAACCGACCAAACCAATATTACAACCTCCCTCAATTTATTATTCTTCAGCTAACTCAATCTTTCCCTTGCCTATTCTTCTTTGTCTTTGCTTTGAAGCTCTCAAAAAACGACTCTACCTTGGCTCGCATCATAAGGGAAAAAATACCGTGGGCTAGCAATGGATGGCTTCTTGTTCAGAATTATCAAATAAAAGATCTAAAAAATGAGAAATATTTGAAGAAAAAAACTAAAATAAGTTAATCTCAACTATTTAAAAAAAAAAAAATAAATAGCAATAGCCGGGCAACAGTATCTAGATACATACATCTTCTTTATTTCTTCTTCCTTTGGCTTTACAGCCCATTTATTAATTTATATATAAATATATATATTTTTAAAGACTGCTTGGTTATATGTAACTAAGTACCAAAAAAACTAGCATATGTTTTAAAATGTTCATCTATTAAAATTTTATTTGTTGTTCATGTTTATCAGTTTATCTATATGTGAAATAATTGTTCATAATTATGTTCTTCTTCTTGACTAAATTAAACAAATTTAATAAAAAACAATGAAAGATTCTACAAAACATTTTAAATTTGTTTTATGTTTCAACATTGTTAATAAGGACTTGTCTGATGTTATATATTTTGATTTATCTGTCAAGCAAAAGTAAAAATCAGTTCCTTTTGATGAGAATAACAATATTTTCATCATGTAATAGCTTGCAGAATATTATTTAAATACGAAACAATTTGAACAATAGATTAAGTTAAACAAGAGTAGTGCAGTCAATGGTCTGTCGGTGCCACATTATTTATTCACCCACAACTTTGTAAAAATATCCTGTGAACAGCATGTAAAAAAAAACATCATTATCGTTCGGTGTCCTATTTCTTGGGGCTTAAATTACAGATGTCTAAAGCTGTTTGCAATTTTAATGACCTGAGAGCGGATGAGTCAAGGACATGTTGAAATGTACCGAGGCTTTATATTATTATGGCAGTATAGCCATTGTTACTCTCTAAGGCTTGGGATGTGACCTCTGTTGGCAGAGTGCACGGTATTGTTCTTTTTATAATCTATATCCTCCCCTTTGTACCATGCAAGCCACGACAGTTCTAGGCAATCTATGTTAGCTGCCTAATCCCAAGTGGCTTTTGCTCAGGGGCCACACCCAAAGAATGACTGGGCTAGGAGGATGCCTGGCTGTTGCAGGCTGATATCAGTATCGGCCTTAGTAGGTGGTAACTAGGTCAACCACCTCAGTCCTCACGATATGTGTGATCAGGTACAGGATCGAAGAGATTGCATCTCATCCTTACAGGGACTTCGCACACCGCTGGCTGAAGGTCAGCGATTAAATATATGATATGGTTTATAAAAAAAATGGTTTGAGCAATTGCCTGCAATGGAAGATTGTTCATCTTTAAAAGGTAGTTGAGTAGAGAAGTACAACTTAACCTCTGTCCCCGGCCTGAATGCAAAACTTATGTAAGATATATCAATTTTTTGGGGGGATTAATAAGAGGATATTTTTATTTTATATAAGGACTAATTTTTAGGGTTATCTCATTATCATTTAAAAAATATATTAATACTATAGTTAAAAATTTTTTATCAGTTATAATAAGTGTTTAGTTTAAACATTACAAACTATTTAAAATACATGTATCATTGCAGTTATTTTATATTTATTTCAATAGGAAGCATTTTTTTTAATAACCTTTAATTTCCACTAGACAAATGGACAAAAGTTGTCAATGATTTCTCTCAGCCCACCCACATGTTCATCCTTACGACTAATGGATGGTGTTCATATAATATAAACATTATAAAGAATAACAAGGGCAAAGCTATAAGACCCATTTCATTAAGAATTTAGAGCTATTTTTTTCCATCTGAAATTTTTGGTGTTTGGAATAACAGGCCATCATAAAGAACTGCATACAGAGCACATTAGACAAATGCTGGATTTCCATTAACATATTTTAATTAATTGTGTCCTATTGAGTATATTTAATATTTCAAATTTAAGTAATGTTGACCATAATTACTGCTTCATTGAGGGTATACTGGAGTGTACAGCTGTGTGGGTAGTAAGGAAAACTTGCATCTAAAATATATTGTATTTCATGTTCTTCTGGATTAGTAAGTCCAGAAAACCTTGTTCACAGCAGAATACATATACTGATAAAACTGATACTGATAAGTCCTACTGGTGGGTTAGTAGTAGCTTACCACATAACAGTGTGCTTGCTACTGTCCATATCTTCTTGATCATGAAAAAGTAAAATGAAATAGTTTTCAAAGATGTCTTCAAAAGTTCCTGTTTTTTCATTGTCCACTCTGCACTTTAAGAAAATTTAATGACTAATTTTTGTGTCAATTTTTCTGAAAGTTTGTTTTTCGATATATATTTTCATTGCACAGCTTGATAAAACATATCTTTTGAAACAGATTCAATCTGGTATGTGACTGTACTAAATGATCTTTTTATAAACCTTTTAAATATTTTAATAAAAAATTAGCACAACAAAAATGTAAATCAGGATGTAATCAACAAAATCATTTATAGCTTTCAAAGTGTTATTTTTATTGCATATTTATACATTAAATTATTTATAAGATTTAATTAGCTAAGAATTTACAGAAAATGATAAAAACTAACACAATAAAATCTTATCTGATATAAAAAATTGGCTATGGAAAGCAAATAAAAAGGAAATTATTAAAAATTATTCTTTTAATGTTTTTATGTTAACACAGTAATAAAATGAAGTATGATAAAAAATTGATTTTTTTCATTACAGTGATTAAAAAAATGTGTTTTAAAAGTATACACAAGTCGGAAAGACATCTGGTTAAATATGTAAATTTGTATGATCTGTAAAAAAAAAAGTAGAAAGGAATACATTATTTCCACAAGAAAAATGAGAGAGCCAATGTGCCTTAGATATATATATATATATATATATATATATATATATATATATATATGTATATATTCTTTGCTAGGAAAAACATAATTTAAAAAATAATGGCTACAATAAAATATGTGAAGTAAATAAAAAGGATCTGAATTTTTGGCATTAGCCAATGAAAAGTGTTTTTTGGGAGAAAAAATAAAATCATTTGTAAAGCTCATAATTACATATAATTACACTGCAGAAAAAATATTTTATTATTAGCATATTCTTCATAGAAAAAAAATCTTCTAAAATCTAAATAATTCTCGGCTAAATAACACATTTAAGCAGCAGTCAAGTATACATAAAGTAAAATTTACACAAAAATGCATCCACAGTAAAATGTAAAATTATAATAATACTGATGATCCTAGATTACAAGTACTTAATTAGTTTGTTCTAGTTCACCCATAATTACAAAGGGGTGTATTGATTTCACTTAATGTTCTTTTCAATAAACAATCACAGCTGTTGTTACAAAAGACTCAATAACATGAAGAGAGTGAAAAAATTTCTTTTTAAAGCTAATTTATGTTACCCATGTGTAAAACTGTGGATCCCATGTGTAAAACTGTGGATTAGGAGGAATGTTAGAATGTTAACATAATATATGAACAATGTTTGTCTAGTTCCAAGTCAAAGAAAATGTTTGCAGCAGATCCACATCTCGGCCACTGACTGACAACACCTGTAAATTAAAAAAAAAATATATATATATATATATATTGCATTCTTAACTGACTTGCTTATGTGGATCACTTTGTGCTAATTCTTAGTTATTAATGTTTATTTTTTCCTTTTCATTTATAGCTTACCCATAACTCAAATCATCTGGATAGTTTAATTAGGCCAATAATGCAAGTAGACAAATTCTTCAAATGTTTTGTGTCAAAATATCTATTTGATTTTATATATTATTATTAAGTTCCTCTTAAGGATTTTTGTTACAGGGTGTGCACAAAGTCCTTATACTCCATCGTTTGGAGAAGTTACAGAACAAACCATGACAATTTGTTTCCTGTGGACATCAATCCAAGTCTTTCTCTGTATTTTGAGATGTAATTTTGATAACTGTCTGGTGCTGCATCTCTCAAGAAATCGCAATAACATATGGATATTTCTAAGAAAAGCAATGAACTGAAACATGTACCGTAGTTAGTGCACCATTTTAGAGTGTAAAACATAAGTAGGAAAGCCTGGCAGCACATTTGGATATGCAGAAAACATTAGGGAAACATACAGATCTTTTGAATTCCTAAGAGGTAACCTGGAGCTTTCAAAATCCTCCACTTATAGAGCTGGTGTTTGATCCATTTTTTAATCAAAATTAAGTTTTAATTGACACAAATTAATAAATGTATTAAAAGTTCCCTTCTTAGCCCTAACGGGCCTTCGGGGCAGATGAAGTGTAGAATTCATCTGTTTCTATAACCTCGGCATATGAAGGGATTGTGTGGTTAGCCCAGCCGCCTTTACTTCCCCAACTTAAAGTCAGGTACCCATTTAAAGCTGGGTGGACTTGTGGGACGACTTTGCACCAAATTTCACCTGGAAAAATTCCATGGGCCTCACCGAGGATCGAACCCAGGACTCTCAGGTCGACAGTCGAGTATCTACACCACTCGGCCATCCGTCCCACAATAAATGTATTATTTGTATTCAAACAAGTTTGTCTGTCATATTCCAGTGGTAGTCAAATGACCATCTTAGAGCAGCATGCAACTCTTCTATTATTTTATTACTTTTGTTCACTAAATATTGTTAAATTGACATTTGTGCTGCTCTTTATAGTATTTTAACTAGATATTAAAAAAATAAAGTGCAACCCCTGTATATTCTATAAAATGGCATAATAAGTCAGTTTTGAATATGGCTGAGGTCTATAAAACTGTTACATCTGCATTTAACATTAACATATATGTATTTAAAATTATTAATTCATACTTAGTGTAATTCAGACCATTGTCAGGTCAACTGATGCTTTATCTTCTTTAAAATAATGATAGCCAGAAAAAAGTCATTCACTTATGATGTAATGCGAATTTCTTGATTTTTACCCCCTTCCCCACCCAGTAACATTTTGACACACTTCACAACACATCCTCTCTCCCCTCCATGATCATGTTTCTTATAGCATATCCCAACATCACTCCCAAAAAAATTGACATGAAGTTCTTTACCCATACGGCATGCTCATCAATCAAAAGTGTCAAAGCATCAGCAGATGTTAACTAATTGCATAATTCAGGGTCAGAAAATAGAATTAAGAAATGACAATTCTATTGTTGTCAAGGTCATGTAGCTGCTATGATTTCAAAGTTTACGTGACATTTCCTATGTTCACAATCTTTTTGTTGTTTTGATCTTTTCTGATTATTTTCTCTTAGTAGAATTGGGTCATTTATTGATATTTCTTCTGGATTTTTTTTTCACAACACTTAAATAATAAAAAATTTAGTCGCATACATTTTTGTAATGAGTTAATCAAGCAATAATGGTGATTAATCAGCAGCTCTATCCAAAAGAAATGGGTATACAAACTTACTGCACACCCTGCACAATGTAAATGTTTATAAAATCAACTAATATAAAGGTTACCCTTATGAAGTTTGTTACACCCTCATCAAATTTTGGGTCAACTCCTATTTTCTTACTAATTTTGGATGTTGTCTAAACCAACATATTTTGCAAATCCTCAAATTATGAACAATATTAAATTTAAAAAAAAACATGAACAAATTTGTAAATTCCTTTAGATTAATACCTGATTAGAATCTATCATGTCATTAGGCCGAGAAATATATGAACATTAGTCAGATAATTTGTATAGTTAAATAACAACATATCTAGTTTTGTTACCTTGGTGTCTATTTTGTAGTTAAATGTGACTTGCTCTCCATTGATATAAACATTAGATGGAGACTGCCGAATGCCATAAATCTCAAAGTTACTTGCTTTCACACTCCTTGTAGCCAGACTGAACTACACGGTAACTAAAGTGTTCTGAAGGATTAAATCATTCAATTTAAAACAGGAGATAAAATAGGAATAATATTATTAAAAGTTTTCCCACACCAATAAGTACATTTGATTCATATTGACCATCAAGATTGTCCATGAAGTTAATTAATGCATAAATGTTTACATTGGCAAGGAATTTGGCTGCTTGAAATCTTTTCTGCAGCAGAAAAAATTATTTTCAAGGATTAACAAATCCAAATCTTTACTTAAAACATTGATTTTGATCAAATACTGATCTTAATTTGAAAAGAACTATTCAAAATAATGTAAAAGGTTTACATTTTAATTGAAAAATATGAAATGCATGGAATATTTTTATGCAAGGCAAACAATTTATTTATGATAATCTAAAATAATCTACTAATACACTTAATAAATGTATAAGCAAGTTATATTTATATATACTTTTATTTGACTTGCTCTGTGCTGTGTGGCTGTTTTCTAGTGTTTTGGGAAATTTTAAATAAATTATAGTTCCATAATACATATGATTATAAATCCATTATGAAACTTTGAACCCTTGTGTACTTTATCCAAATACATGTATGACCAAATAATGCATTTTTTTTTTTTTACTTTTTTGATGAAATATTCATTACATGTAGAAATAGTTTAAATATGCATTTTTATAACAAATAGAAAATGTCATATTAAGTTCACACTAAGTGCAATGTCATTTGAATATATTTTTTCATAAAAATCCACTGCTTTCTTATTAATTAATTGATATATTATTTCATTTGATAAAAATGTTTTATAATTTTAACATTTACAAACAGGTTTTTGCTGAATAAACTTTATAAATACTTACATTGGGAAACAGGAAGAAAAAAATATGTGAGTACTTAAATGATGTAACACTATCTGAAACAAAATGTAAAAAATAATTGAACTTAATGTTATTAATATTTACAAAGACAAAATGTTCTATTAATGAAAAAGATCAAGAGAAATGGCTAATATGTTTTTTTAAGTTGAAAACATTGCCAACAGGAATTATAAAATATTGTAAAGCAAGCAGTTTATTTTTAAACATGATTTATTAATCCTATATGAATTGTGAAAAATATTACAAGTTAATTTTTAAATGAAAAAAAATGAGGAAAACAAAATTAATATCAAGTATTTTTATTCTTACTAAATCCTAAACAATTTAAAGCTATATTACACCGTAAAACATTTCCTATTCTTATTTTAACATGTGACACATTTTAAAATATATTTCTTAAGGCAATTTTTTGTTAAGTTACATAGAATGTTCATACCTGCACTTTCACCATCATCCCAGAACAGTTCCCCATAAGCTGTACTATTCTAGTTTAGTGCAACTAGTAATTGAAATTTTTGCTACCGCCTGTTGACGAAGTTGAAAAAAAAAATTCCGTAAAACATCTATTATGACAGTTTTTATACATGTATGTATATTTTTTAAATTTTTTTTTTTATATTAAAAGAGGAGGATTTGAAAACTGTCAGGAGTAAAAAAAAAAAAAATCAATAATATTTATAGTGTGTCATATTTCAAGCATATCTAAATATTTTTGTTTATTTAGATCATTGTGCTAAATGATTCTAAGGTAATGCAGTTTATGGTGATTTTGATTTTAAAGTGCACCAATGTTATTTTTAATTATACTATTTAATTCACTGATTGCATGTGTCTTATTTTCTGCTACTATCTTATGATTGAGGAATTAACATTAGATAAACAAAAAAAAGAGAGGAAATAAATTTCATTTTGACTTACGAATTATCTGTACGCACTGTGGCAGGAAGTAAAGGCAGAACAGAACCACCAGGAATATGGTATCTAAAGGAGCATTCAGAGTCAGGTATTCTCCCCTTGCTGCAACAGCATTACCAGTGTAAAAGTCATACCATGTGTCATTTGGTATAAAAGCATTTACCAATCTTAAATTCTGTGTTGAATATTTTTGAAAAATAGATTAATCTAGCAATACACCAGCTTAAATAAAATGTTTAATGCTAAGCAAAGAAGAAACAAAATTATTTTCCCCAGAAAATTTTTCTTAAATTTAGTTAAAAATATTTATAAAATGACTTACATCATCTAAAACTGGTATCACCAAGAGTGAATCACCCCACATGAACTGTTTATCGATACTTTCTGTGCCAGGATATCTATTAAATTATGAACAAAAACATTATTTATATGTCTATATACTTATTAATGTCAATATATATAAAATGTAAAACTGGATGTAACCTTTGGACATTTTACTGTACGAATATTATTTGAAAGAAACTGATATCAATTGATAAAACAGTCTTAAATTTAAATGTGAAAATAAATGCAAAACATATCAAATTAATATTTACAAATAAAATAATGGTCTTATCACTGGCAAACCATCCACATGTCCTCTAAATAAGCCTGTATAAAGAATGGCTAGCAATCTGTATCTTAAATTGAGTGCCTCTCGCATATAACTTTTGTATGGATCATCAAATACACCAGGATCTTTAGCCTGTGTTGAAAAAGGTTAGATACCTTTAAAACGCTAAAAAACTATTTCAAAATGTATAAAGATACAGTTATAATAAACTGCGATAATCTTACAGGAGACGATTCCTCATAAATGTATAAAATGCCCCAAGTTGCATCCATCTTGTGCATAGTTCAGGAGAAGTTACTCCCCTAAATCCACAAATGTCTGCTCCAAAGAATGTTATTCCAAAGAGATTAAAGCTAAGAATACCTGGAAAAAATGCCTTGGAAAGATGAGTCTAAATATATATTTTATAATTATTCTTATAAATAACAATTTATTTCTATGTTAGTATATTTTTCCACTTGCCTGGAATTGAATAGTACAAGTCATCAAAATCAGAATTATTATCTCCTAGCCAGTGACCTGTGTATTTTGCACTTCCAGCATAGCTGGAACGACTTATAACTGGAGTCCTTTTATTAGGAAAGATACTAGAAAGAGCACTGGAAGGAAAAATATGTATATTGTATACTATCAAATTCAAAATTTCAATACTGATTAAAAGTGCTGCCAACCAACCTAAAGGGCAGCAGTTTTTTTTATTTCTGGCAGCAATAATATTAATAAGCCTATTCCTAAATATATTAAAAACATTAATTATATTAGTAGGTGCTCTAAACTGATTTTTTAGACTGAATTCCAATGTTATTTTCTGTTTCATTGCAAAGAAATAATCATGCTAACAATTATGGCTTAATTATCATATACTTTTTTTTAAATGTAGTAAAAAATACAAGATAAGACAATTTTACAAAAAATAGCATAATTTAAAATCTGTTTCAGTAATAATTAATCGAGTAATATCAGTTATTTAATTTTGCAATAGCACATTTTGATACATTGATTAGATATACAGCCCATTTTAAAAAGTCAAAAAATACTTGTTTTATAGGGTTTCTTTCAACCCATATACACATTTGGAAATACATAGAATTTTACTGATGTTGGTGCATTTTAATAGTTGTAGTGCAAGTAAAATTACTTCCTGTTTAGAATACCTAATATTAACCTGCATTTCCAACACCTGGCTATATGAATGAGCATTTATTTTAACAGAACCATATTTTAGAATAACTAACCTCCAGCATTACTAGTGAGCAAAAAAACTCCATGAGCATCAGAAGGACCATCTGCTCCATTAGATGGCTCTAAATTAAGGAAAAAAGGATGAGTGGCATACCCATTGTTATCAACCTGTAATTCAAAATCAATTTCATTTGAATAGATTATCATAATTTCTATATTTATATATAAAGGATTTCCTATTAGCAACACCCTCCCTTCCACCAACATATAAGCTGTAGCTGTAAAATCAAAAGACAGAACTAGTTGATTGTATTTTTAAGTAAGGAGAAGAGACAATATAATACAATATTTTTTTTTAATTTACATTAAAACTAAATGTCTTTCGTCTTAAACAAATGACTAATTTCATTTGAGTCACATAGCAATACACTTAACATGAAAATATGAGAGTTCTATTCTTATGGACAGGAAATCAAGACAAACGCCTAATCCATAGCATTAGATAAAGATCTATTTAGCAGTAGAAGCCCTAGAGTTTATTAGTTTGCCTATACCTATGAATGGGTCAGCCCGAAGAGCTTTTTAATTTTCAGTAATAATTATAATGCTTAACTCCCAAACATATCTCGCAGCCTAGGGCTCCTAAAAGCATCCCAATGGTTTAGCTTAAAGTGTCATTAAAATGTAATTTGTGATGAAATAAAGATTGTTTCTATGCACTTCAGTTGGCATCAATTAGCACCAATCCATTTACCCTAACAAGCCATACCCCTATTCTGGTGTTTTAAGCATTATAACAAGTGTTACATGGTAATTCATTTTCCCTAGCTATGCCAGTTACACTATTTTATTAATATGTATAATGCTAAAATTTACTACATACTGCTGAAAAAATTACCTTAGGTACATCATTCCAAAATACAAGTCTTTTCCAAGTGTTTAGGTCCTGAAGGAAGCTACTCCGATGTTCTCCAAGCCCATAAAGAAATTTAGAAGAAAGTCTTGTAGCAATTTGTAAGTACTGGTCAGAAAAGATAAAAGGTGCTGTGTTTGAAGTGTCAAATCTTAAAAAAGAACATAAATTATTTAATCATAAATTGCAGTAAAAAAAAGTTATACAGCATAATTAAAAAGATTCTTGACAGTATTATTACTATATGAAGCATTTTAAGCCATACTAGCCTAACCCTTAATGTAGGCTGGGCTAGTAAAAGCTTCATATTAAAGTGACTATAATTTTCATTTTTTGTAATGTGATCATATTGAATTTCTGAAAAAGAAAAGATAATTTGCGTCTTATCTGTTCCAACTTTCAATGCTAATGCAAGCTTAAGACAAAAGACATTGCAAACTAAAACACTGGTTAATAGATTTCAAAATGACAATTATTGGAAAATATTTGAATTATAAATTTCATAAGCAATACAACAAAATATGATCCATGATTTTTTTTTACAAGTGTAAATAATTTTACTTAAATTAAATTACAATATAATAAATGTATGAATAAACTAAATGACCTACATAGTGGCACCAGTGGACACTCTTGTTATAACAATGTTGAAAGGTGATGCTATTGAGACGTTATACAGAGGATTTTTAACACTCCGGGAACCTGTTGGTACAACCAAAGGCACTTCAAACCTTGCATTGTTTGGGTCATAGATCTAATTAAGTATGATATAAAAGCAAAATGTATTATATTCATAAAAAAAACTTTAATATGTTTCTTCAGGTTAAAATTTATAAATCGATTAATTAATGAAATAATTCAAATATTCTATTTTAAGATAATTTGCTACAATGTGTTAACTATGATAAAAAAAAGAATTTTTAAACCATATTGCACTGATTTGCTAAAAAAAATTACCTTTACTCGAAGTCTGTAATCATTTTGGTAATCTACTTGTAGTTTTAATGTTTTAATATCAGGTGAAAAAAATGTGCTGGTTGATCTTACAAGAGTGGCATTAATGCCACTTGATGTTGAAACTACTTCTGAAACTTTATACCCATCATAATTAGATGGAAAGAAACAAAATGGAGCAGTGTTAAAACATGCTTGCTCATTTGCTCCATTTTTTTCTGGCCAGCAGTCAAACCTGTTATTTTCATCAATACTGCACTGATCTGCTGCACCACACTGAGATTTTTCTTTCATCACAGATGAATATATGATTAAACCTATACATCCGAGCATACAGAAGGTTAGAGACCAGCCAACATATCTGGAAAATCTGGTCAACGCTTTGATACATTTTGAATTGTGGCTTTGGTGCCTCTCTAAGCTGATTCTGTAAATAGCACTGTTGAGGTTGTCATACTTTACTCTTGACTTGGGTTTCTGCTGTGCAGCATTTGCAGGTTTCCATATCCAATTACCAGTACTTAAAGGTTTATGACTTTCTGGTTTAAAAATAGTCATTTTTACTACCTGAAATATGTTTGAAAATTCATTAATTTAATTAACAGCCAAGCAAATTTTAGGAAAATGAAAATAAACTGTATTTCAAAATATTGTAATATGCTAAATAAACACTACATTGATGTTTCACAAGTATACAATATATAAATACACTCAAATGCGATCAATATCAGATTTCTAGTATGGTCTGATCCTTGAAAATACCATGTCTGATGAAAATTTGTATCAACCAGGTTAGATAAAAAGTGCATTAAAATTTGTAGTCTAAAGTTTAAAGTGAATACTCAACTCAAGAAATACTTTCAGGCTCATTTAATTTGTTAACATTTTTAATGTCTATTATGAATAACTTTGGTTAAAAATATAAAAAAATATTGCAAACCAAAAATCATTCTAAATGTTTTTCCCTGGTACATGTATTTTTTATTATATTTATATGATTATGTAGAAATTTATACTTTATGAAAGTTAATAAAAAAAAATTACCTTTCATTCTTTTTAAGCTACCAAAATGTTTTTGATATCTAGCTTAGTTTTCTTATTTTCAATTAGAAAGACAACAGATTTTAAGTAAAGATACTGAAAATGCTTAATGGTGTATGTTAGAATACTGAGTGTTCACCATTTTAAGTTAAATAAAAAGAAAATACAAATAATGAAAGTATAGTCTAATCACCTCATCTTCTAAAAAGTTTGCTTTGACCCTGAATTTCAAGTCTGACCCAGAACTTTATGACCCAATACTTGCGCATTAGTTATAAACAAAAATAATGATCAGCATTCATATTGGATTGAAAAAAATAGATTTAAAATATGCAGAATTCCTTATTTATTCAAGTTTAATCAACGAAAATTATTTCATTATATGTTTTTGTGTATTCACTATTCAATTAACACAGTGTTTCCCAACCTTTTTCGTGCTGTGCCCCACCGAAGCCTTTAAAAAATCAGTTTGCCACCCCAACCCCACACACACTCACGGCCGGCTGCAAACTTTTTTCGGGATATATGTAACTCTAACACACTTGTTTTCTTTTCACCTTTATCTTCAAGTGGCATTTCTAGGGTTAGTTTCGCCACTGTCCTCGTCATCAGTGTGTGTGATGGTCTGGTTATTGACATGTGTTGTGTGTTTAACAAATCGATAGGAATAAAAAAAAACTAGAAGGTCTAGAAGTGAAATGAGTGAAGTGAACTATGACATCGTAAATAGTATGAATGACCAGTGGACCAAGTTTGTAAATGGATGACTGATCACGCGATTTAGAGGTGTGCAATGTCAATTGAATGTTAGAACACAATTATTGGAATGTACATGTATTTTTTAAGACAGAGTGTGTGAAAGGTCAGTCAAGAAATTTAGTACACATGTTAGGAATTAAAGGTCAGTCGTAATGTGCAGTCAAGAATATTATTAACATGTTGGTTTACTGAAGTATTGATTTTTATGAAGAAAGATTAAACATTAAGTGTATGTGTGTGTGAGAGAGAGAGAGAGATGGAGGTGTTTGTATGTTTCCACTTAAGTGTATCTCCCCACATATCCAACACGCTTTAGGACATAGCACATCCCCACCATGATATTACTTACCACCAACAAACTCTATTACAGTACGTTAATGAGCTGTTTTTCATTTAATATTAGCTACTTTTGTCCTTATACATTTCGCCTGTTATCCTGTTGATCGATGCATCCAAACTTCTCCTGCCAAGCTTAACCAGATAGTCAACATATGTTCTTATTTCTCACTACAACGCCCTCGACCCCTTTTGATGCTTCGTAGCTGTGAAAATCGTTGCCAAAATTTGAAGGAAGGGTTTAAAGGGAAGAGACAAAAAACTGTAGACCTTAAAACAAGTTTTCTCCGACTCTTTGAAGTTAGGCATTAGTTCAGATTGACGAATAAGTACTTAAAATGTTCTCAAGACTACCCACAGGTTACCTCATGACAATCTCCACTAAATGGGGCCCCTCTTATCATGCACACCCACCGTTTTTGAGCTCATAAGATAGAAGATTACTCTACGCAAGACCCTGATATTTGTTTGCGCCCCCCATGCCCAGGCCCGTGGCCAGGTCAAAGTAAGCAGGGGGCACCAATACCCAGCAAGGGGGCACCTTTACTTTTACTTTATTGTTTCCTCTTTTCTTCTTTTATAAGCGGGGGGGCACTCCATACCTAGCGGGGGGCACGGCCCCCCAGTGCCCCCCCTTGGCTACGGGGCTGCCCATGCCCCTTCCTAGTTCGGCGCCATGTGCGACCGCAAACCCACAGTACCCTTCCTACGCCACTGATTGCCAGCATGTTAAGTTCCCTTTTGCATTTGGACAAGTTGACTCGATGGCAAGTCCGCCTTTGCATTTGGTACTACGTATGATCCATGCCTCCCCCAACCAGCCCAAACATCCACGGGCGCACAGAAGGTCATCAAAAAAACATTTAGATTCTATCACATTTGCAGTTTAATATTACATCAATTTCTTAATGAAAACATTTTAAGTTCAAGGCAAAACTGTAGCTATTGTCCGTTTGTGAAAAAAAAAAAAACCTCAAAGACCCAATGGAAATGTATAGAAAAAAGACATTTTGAGCATTTTTTGAAATACTTTTTTTTTTTGGAAATTGGACTTTAATTGATGACACTCTGATAAACAATAGCGTTACTAGGACTAGGTGCTGACTCCGAGAGTGCTATCTCAATCCCATGTCAAAAAGTATTAAATATAGCAAATGCCGCTGCCATTTAGCTACACCACAGCTATTTTTCAATCTGTAAACATATTTCTAATAGAGATTTCCTAACTCATATTTTTCATCGTCTAAGTCTTAAATTACAGTTAACAATTCTTCAGATACTATCAGTAGCTCTTGAAGAGAAAAAAAAGTTCTGGAGAGATCTGTGACGCGAATACCACCCGAAACCAAATACCAATATTTAGGATGCACGATGGGGGTTGGGGTGGGGGCACGGGTCTTATCAGCCCTCGACAGGAGGAAATATTATTTTAGGAGCCCCCCCCCCCAATCCCGAGAGGGCTCCCAATTTTTAGCGACGCCACTGTTATATATGATAAAAAAAAGTTTTTTTTATGTGAAATACTTGTAATTTTTTTTCTTGTTATCAAAATGGCAGCATTAAGTTTCTCTTAGATATTTATTCATTCCTTATTGCGCAACTCATATGGTATTCATAATGTACTTATTGAGAAATACTCCTCATTTATCCTTTTCCGTATTTACCCACACAAGGCGTTTAAAATGAAATCTTTTGTTTCTTACCATCTCTTTATAAAAAAAAAAATAAAAATCAATAGCGGCCATATTATAATCTCTAATCTCTATAAAAAAAAATGTTGTGATCATTTAATTACCATGTGCCTCATTTAATACATTATTTTATCAGTAGGCTGATCTTCCATGCAATATCCTCAAGGTTGACAGAATGCTTTTTTTTTTGTTTTTTTTTAAATTAAAAAAAATTTCGTGACGTAAAACATTTGTAAATGAAGAATCATATTTACACAATAATTTTTTTTTCTCTCATTCAAAACGTCAATAAGTATCATAATGGTAATTTTTTTTTATTTCACAACATTTTTTTCCGCTAAGTTTACAGAAAAAAAGGCTATTGGTTTTAATTCTATGTATAAACCGTTGTTCAAATGTTTTCAATGATAATTTTCAATTAAACAATTTTCTCATCGTCCAGATGTAAATAGTTATTATGTAAATATGTACGGCCTGGTCTCGCTCTGTTAAGTACATGTCACTTTCAAAATCAATATCGGCCAGCTCAATTAGCTATTCCAAGACAAAGGCATCCCCGCGCTTCACAATTTACCGCGCGAGGTCGCGAGAAACTCTATTCAATTCGCACCATCGGCACAATTGAAAAGGTCGCAGCATTGCTGTAAAGTTTTACACCTCTAGTTAAACATTGATGAAGTGGAACGGATCCAACACAAACATATTACTTTCAATTTTCACTCAATAAACGAGTCGTATCCATTTATATATTTATATATTTTTAGTTGTTTTCCATTTTGTTTAAACAAATTATAAAACATTTTCATATTTATATTCGCATTAGTTTGTATTTGTTTTTTTTAAATGAACGTAGCCTACTTGTTTGGAATTCATTGCTGTGCTCATTGTATAAAATTGTTGGTTATCTCAGAAAATAAAATAAAATATTTCGCCTGAATAGAAATTTTATGTTAGTTTCTCGTCAATTGATTAACCTGGCTGGCCTTTATGTATGTCTGTTTTTTGTTTAATAGTAAATGGTGGGCCTATATAACGTACCAGTTCGTGTGTCACCCGTCCCGGCTTCCCCGAAAGGTCAATAAAATTTTAGGCTGTTGTGACTTATATCTTCAGACTCAGAAAACGTAGGCTATTTATGTATTTAAAAAAAAAACTAATAATAATTTCCGATGATGCTTTATCAACTGTCACATTCTTTGTAGTTTGATCTATAACAGAGGTTCTTAAACTGTGGTCCGCGGACCCCTGGGGGTCCGCGGAGCCTTTACTGGGGGGTCCGCAAAGCCATTTGAAAAAAAAAAAATCATCGTAAAATATATACATATATAAAGTACCTAAAGTTGGGATGGGGTCCGTCAAACAAAATACATAAGTTTAAGAACCTCTGATCTATAATATATAATTATATATATATATATATATATATATATATATATATATATATATATATATATATATATATATATATTAAAGTGTTCCAAAAAGTTTTTTTCCGATTTTTCTAAATTTTTTGTGTTCTGCCAGAAAAAAAGGGTTTTCTGAAAAAATGAATACAATCGTGAAATATTTAGGCAATGCACAAAGGCAATGAAAACATTGATTTGGTACTAAATAGCAATTTAATGATTTATGTTAATTGTTTACTGTTAAACATGAAATAAGCAGCTTTTCAATTAAAACAAATGCCCCCTTTTGAATCCCCAGTGTTACTTGCTGTTGTGTCAAAACTTAATGCTACTACTTTTTCACAAATGTCCCAGTCTTTCAGACATTCAACTACAGCTTGAGCTTGACTGTCACCTGACCCTGAAGCCAATTTTGGTACACCTAGCAAGCACTCTATTTGCAGTCCTGTTACAATCACTGGCAATCTCTCAACATTCTCCCTGGCTGTGAGATCTGGAAGCAATTTCCCATCCCAATGTACAGTTAATGGTACTTGTGGATCAAACAATTTTTTAACTTCATGTGCTGTTTTTTTCCTAGTCTCAGCTCTCACACGCCGTACAGTACTTAATCGACTTAATGTCATGTCACTAACATCGTGACCAAGAGAATGAGCTGTAGCAGCTAGTAAATGGACTGCTGTACGATCACTAACTTGTGATCTATCTAATGCTGCAGCAACTTCTTTGGACAAAACAGAATTTGTTGGAGCAGTTTCTGCACATTTTCTTCGTTTCTGTGATGCACAAATAAAAAATTCTTCATAGTGTTCGTTTTCTTCGGTGACCCTTTCATTTGATCTGCTGTCAGAAGAGAATTGCAATAACGTGCTGGACATATAAGGACATTTAGAGTTTCCTGGTCATTTTTCACTTTTTGCAATAACCTCTCTGATCTCTCTTTTCTCTGAGCTTTCCGTTCATTATTAATATTAATGTCAATAAGTAGGTACCACAAACTGATTTTTTAAAATGGGTTTACAGCTTTTTTCAACATGAATATTGCAAGAACTCGAGAATCTAAGATGGTGGACATCAAATTTATTACTATAGCTCAAATAGTTTAAGAGATATAAATTTTTGAAAATGTGACTTTTTAATTTTTTCACAACACCTTCAAAAGTGCCATTTTTGCCAAGCGTTATCTGCAAAAGTAATTCCTGTACACCAAATCATTTACATTCAATACAAACACAAATATACATAGAATAAACTCAATTTTTTTCAAAGGTGTAAAATTATAATATCATTAAAATTTATAGCACTGAAAATGGGTTTTCATCATTTTTTTAGAAAAAATAAAAAGGGAGATAAATTTTCAAAATTCGTGACATTTCAAAAAATCATAATAAAATTTGTAATCAACACACATAAGAACTAATTACATCAATCTGTAGGGTAACTTAAGTTCTATGCATTCAATTAGTCATAATATCTTAAGATTATTTATGATTAATATAATAAAGGTTAGAAATAGGTGGGGTAATAAAAAAAACTAAAAAAAATGTCATTTTCAAAAATTCACAAAAAAAGAACTGTTATGTATATATTCAACATTTATATATGAAAATGTAGGATATACATAGTTCTTAACTATAAAATAGTCGTTAGACCAATTACTTTTATATATACAGTACAGGTATGGATAAATCCATGCATGTAAAAAATCAATAAAAATACTTTCCATTAGGGAAAAATCCACTATTAAGTATTATTTGAAAAGTTATATTAGTAACAATAGTAACCGTAACATTAGATGTATACATTTCAATTATATTCTAATTATTTCATAAGTCATGGAAAGCTAACAAATAATTTACGCATTTTACCACTACAGGAGCTCACCTAAATAAGTGCAACTTTCGAAATTTAAGTAATTTTACTTTTAAGTTAATGTAAGCATATACCATTTGAATGAGTTATTAATGTACCATTTAATTGATCAGCAGGACCGGATTTAGACGTCATAAGGCCCTAAGCTATTTGGGATATAGAAATGTTCCCTTAGCCCTACTGGGCCATCGGGGCAGATGAAGTTTAGTATTCTTCTGTTTCTATAACCTCGACATATGAAGGGATTGTGTGTTAGCACAACGCCCAGCCGCCGTTAATTCCCCAACTTAGGTCAAACATTTAAAGCCGGGTGGACTTGTGGGACGACTTTGCACCAGATAACATGTCGACAGTCGAGTATCTACACCACTCGGCCATCCATCATTTGGGATATGGGGCCCTTTATAATTCCAGAAATTAAATGGCAGTGTCAAATATTTAAATAAATATGACAATTGCTCACTCTAACAATTTTTGGGGGCCTCCTAAAAAAGTGGGGGTGCTAAGCTATAGCTTGTGTAGGTTATATATAAATCCTGCACTGTTGATCAGCATCATTCCCTTCTTTTTTATTTCATCTTTCAATACCTCTCATAGTAATAAAGGTTTATTTCTGGAGCTTTTCAAAACACATCTGTTTTGTTTAAATTCATGCTTACTTAGAGATAATGTACTGTTTTGTTGATCATTTAGTGATTTTAACTCTAATTTCTTCTTGATATAGTACTACTATTTCATCAAGGACATTTTTTCCAATTAATGACCCTACCCAGGCCCGTAGCCAGGTCAAAGTAAGCAGGGAGGCACCAATACCAGCAGCAAGGGGGCACCTTTACTTTTTCTATATTTTTTCCCCTTTTTCTTCTTTTTTTAAGCGGTGCCCCCCACCCCTGGCTACGGGGCTGACCCTACCATTAAAAGTTTTATTTGTTTTAAATGTTTTATTATGTTTTCATCTATTTCTCTGTTATTATTTGTTTATCAAGAGTTTGAATGTCTGTTGTTTACTTAATATAATAAATAAAAAAAATGAATGAAAAGTTCATTAGTTAATCTCTGTAGTTTTGAAAGAACAGACTCCTTCAGGGGACTGTGTATATTTCTCTTATTCACTCTAAAAGTTGCAAGGCTTTAAAATATATAACCCACATTCAAAATTGGTCCAAATAAGTTACATAATATACTGCTGATATGGTATTTAAACACATAAAAGTCTTTTCTATGTGTTACTTAACTTGATTACCAGTTCTTTTTTTTTTTTTTTTGGATTTGTGAGAACCATGTTTAATTAAAGCTAAAAAGATGTTCAAACGTCAAAAATACTCAAACTGAACTAATATTAATAATAAGATACTTAATAATAATACAAACGCATGAGTGGCTAAGAAATATTTTAATAAAAAAAAATACAGGCTTAACAGTTACATGAGTCCATGACTTGCCATTTTCCTCTTTCAAACCAGAGTTGAAGAAGTCATGTATTACTAGTCTAGTAGACAAGGCAATAAAGGTATCCCTACAACTAGCACAGAAACCTTCTATAAAGTATTGAGTTGTACACCGTCTGATAAGGATAATTATGACATTTAAAAATGGTTCTGACTTAAATAATAGTGAATTTAAGCATATACTAAACATACACAGTTATATTACAACAATAATTGAAAAAAATATCCATTCAATAATAGTTATGTTAATTCGGTCGGCCTGCAATCTACTATATGTTTACATTGACAACCAATTATCGACCACGTGACCTGTTATATTTGTTTAAATTTGAGACAATAAAACTATCTAAAACCGGTAAAAAATATATACTAGTCAATGTTGAATATGTTATCTCTTAGAAAATATTATTATCTCTAAAAAAATAGCCAGAAAAAAATAGAAGTGTCCGCAAACATGAGGGGTATCGTTCAATGTACAAAAGCATCAAAATGGCCTCGAGGTTTATCATATTAAAGTTATTATAACTACTACAATAAACATTTCCAAAGAAATATAAAGCTAAAAGAGTAAGGAACAAATAATGTAACTATTTATCTACAAGTTTTTATCGTTTTTACTTACCAACTAGGTGTTTAAGTCCCAATAAAGTTCAATTCATTGTGACTGGTGTAGCGTTGCTAACTTGATTGTCGGCCATTTTCACGGTCGTGCAAGAATGGGTGAAAAATGTGTGTTATATGCTATTTCTTAGCGCTCTGCGCTTTTGGGCCATGCTTACAAATTAAGTTTTATCATAACATTTTAAAAGCAAAATGGACGGGCTTTCTAATGATACTAAAGAAAAACCTACAAAATTAAAAAATCACAAAATAATTTACTTTTTATTATGATTTTTTTATATTAAAAATATTGTTAAATATAATTTAATTAAATGTTTAGTGTGGTTGTAAAGGGCATTCATTTTCGCACACATTGATATATTTGACATTACTGTAGGACGAATGGCCCAGAATCGCACGGAGATTGAAAATAGGATGGTCAAATTAGATCGCGCGCCGGCCCGGTAAAAAGTGACTTCGGTGATGGTTTTCATTTAAAAGATTCAATCCTTTGTTTTAAATCTACGTAATTAAAATTTACATATTATTGTAGGCTTACAAAATACTTTAAAATGGTATAATTGCTTTTGAGATTTGATCAGTTTTACATATAGAAATCATTAAGTTAAAACTATCCAAATATTGACAACAGTGACGCAC